>JAYKKM010000011.1:512500-987500 GCA_035772405.1 Chrysogorgia sp. JL179-B06
CTTTAGAGGCAATTTCTGGGTCAAATAAATTGTATCCTGCACCTTGAATATCCACCACCATAACCTGTTTTTTTTACTTTAAATAGGAAAAATGTGATAAGCATTCTGCTTTTTGCACCAATTCATCTTCTTGGTCCTCACAAACACATCCATCATTGTTAATAGATTTTGTGAAAGTGCCATCCACAAATTCTTCCACACGTACACACTCCTCACTTGCCATTTTTCCCAAATAAATAGTGCTGTAGTTAAGAGTTGGACCAAATGTTTCAGGGCAGGCATCTTCTTCAACTTGTTTAGTGATATTTTGTGTAAAATTTTGAGCCAGATGGTGCATTTGTATGACCTATAAGAATATTAATACTTGTAATATTAACAATTATTTATTAAAGGCATATCGTCTGGTGGCTCAATGCTCAGCTCTATACATTCATTGTGTCCTCCAGTCCCAACAGGAACTGGTGAAGTATTCACAAATTCCTTTCTCCAGGACTCCCGGTCTCGCATTGCAGTCAGTAATTCACTGCCTGATAAGCCTGTGTCCTTCTCGAGAAGATCTTTGATGGTGACATAAGGACGACCAACACGCCGTTTTGCATCATCCGGAGACCAGATCAAAAGTCTACTTGCAGGGTCATCATGACGAAAAACATGTCCTGCAAGAGCTAGGCGGCGACGTTTCACCACTTCGGAGATGCGAGGAAGCCTTCCATAGAGAACCTGATTAGTTAAGTGGTCTCTCCAAGAGATGTCATAGACTATATGCAACATTCTGGTGTATGTACCATCTAATTTCTTTGATCGTGCGACATTTAATGACCATGCTTCTGAACCATAGAGAAGTATTGTTTCAACTGAAGCTTTAAATACTTCAGTTTTAGTTTCTCTCTTAATTGGTGCTTTCCATACTTTCTGTAGAGAGTGAATAGAGCTCCAGGCTAGACCAATTCGAATTTTCATATCATATTCTGAATCTGTATAGCTGCGAAGGTACTTGAAATCCGTCACACATTCGATAGGTGAACCATCAAAAGAACAAAGCTGTTCATCTGTGGAAGGATTCAAGTGCATATACTTGGTCTTGGTGACATTTAAGAAGAGGCCGATACCCTGACATGATTTCTCAACACGATAAAGGAGATCTTGTGCTGTGGCAATGGTATCTTCTAAAAGAGCTATATCATCAGCGTAGTCTAGGTCTGCTAGAACTTCTGCAGGAAAGTGTCGGTTGCATCGTCTTTTCAGGGTCAAGCCATCTGAGTCAGAAATCGAAGAGCGAAGAGCATAATCCAAGCAGATGACAAATAAGAAGGGGGCAAGAGGGTCTCCTTGGAGAACTCCTGTGTCAATCGAAAACGTATTTGTTTCACCTTCAGGTGTTATTACTAGTGCTGATGTATCTTCATACATAACTTTAATGGCATCAACTACTTCAAGAGGAATACCATATGCATTTAGGATCTGAAACATTTTTCCACGGTCAATCGAGTCGAAAGCCTTTCGAAAGTCAATGAATTTCGACAATTCGATGGAGGGTAAGGATGTGAGAAGATGTAGATTTTCCTTGTCTAAATCCATTCTGGTTGGGACGAAGTACTTTATCAATTACTGGGCGAATCCTGTTAAGAAGGCAACGATAACTCTTTGAGGCAACTTGGGTTAAGGAGATACCCCTATAGTTGTCAGTTTTCTTCAAGTCACCTTTCTTTGGGATTGGTGTTAAGCCTGAAATTCCCCACTCTTTAGGTCGATTGCCGTTGTAAGTGGCATTGCAGAATTTAAGCAGGCTCTTTTTCATCTTCTTCAACTTCCAGAACTCTGCAGGAAGACCATCAAGACCAGGTGCTTTTCCGTTTTTCATCTGTCTAACTGAAGCATCACCTTCAGCTTGAGAAAAGTCATCACATTTGATAGATGTGAATGTGTCAAAGATTTTCTCTATGTTGACTTCATCTTCAATTCGCTCATCTGGATCTGCATTCAAAAGATTCTTAAAATGGTTCTCCCAAGTTTTCAGCCTATCCTCACCTTCAACAAAGATTGTGCACCGTGTTCGCTTCCCACCAAGTTCTTTTACAAGGTTCCAGGCGTTCTTTATGGCAGATGGAGTTGCTGCACCATTCTCAAAGGAGAGTAGGGTATTGTTGATGCGCTGGTCTTCACAATGATCAAAAGTTTCCCGTAAGTTGTTCTGGGTAGCTTGAATGTTTGAGGCGGAGGCTCGCAGGGTGGCTTTACGAGCAGATATTACTTGATCAATGTCAGCGGTTTTGGGAGCAGGACGAGGCTTAGCTGGTAATAGCTCCGTACCTGTTTGGTTAGCTATAACCACGAATTCAGTGTATCCCTTTTTGACAGGAGGTAAATTCTCAAAGCGGGAAGCGATGGTGTCATCGATACGTGTTGCTAAATCCAGATCGTAGGACAGGGCACGCCAGAAGAGCTTCTTTTTGAGTGATGTTTTTGGTCATCTGACACTAAGCTTTACATTGGCAGTAACAATACGATGGTCGCTACCAACTGGGTTTGATGTGGAGAAAGCTTGACAGTCATGAACACTATTGCGCCACCTTTTTCGAAATAGACAAAAGTCAATTTGTGATAAAAAGCCTTTGGGAGATCTACGAGTCCAAACTTTCCCAACGACTTCTGGAAGGAGGTATTACCAATAATAAGATTGTGTTGTTCAGTAAACTCATTAAGAAGAAGGCCATTTCTATTCGATGTACTGTGGAGAGAGAATCGTTTGGTAATCTGAGCATTCATATCACCACCAATAAATAGCATATTGTGGAGTGGGATGTCCTCGATCACATCACTAAGCTTCTTATAGAAAGTGACAACTTCTTCCTCCGGTCTTGAGTTGTGTGGCGAGTCCCTGAAGGTTGCTACAATAATGCGTTCATTCACCTTTTTGACAGAGATGAGTGATGGCAGCAATTTAGATTTAATAGCAATGCCAACTCCTCGAACAGATGCACCACAATTATTTCTTTCGGCTTAGACAAAAGCACCAAACTTTGCACCAAAAAGCACCAAACTTTGCACAATTGAAGGTTATGTTATGTTAATCAAAACTATGATTGGTTCCTAGACTTCAGGATTCCCTGCAATTAAAGTTGCTCTATTACCACACCTACATTCATGCAAAGTTTTGCACTTTTGTCCATTATGTATAGATCTTTCCAAACTTTCGCACTAAGCCACCAGACTAATAGTCAGTGATTGACGGATAAGGTTTACCAAGCCAAATTCAACATGAATATTCACACTAATCACTGAGACTTATGTAATTAAATATTTTAGTATTTTTACACACACAAACTTATGGAAACCATTTTAGAATTTGGTTATGTATGTAAATAAATAAATAACTAAGTTATGATATAAATAAATAATGTGATGTATGAATTATATTTTGATTAACTGATCACTAGAAGCATTTTATATACAGAGTGTCAGAGGGTTATGCAAATCTATTTGCAAGCATATGTCCCCAATAAACACATATAGTTATGAACTATAACTATTATATAAGTTAATGTGTAATTGCAAACCTTTTTGGTTTGATTATCCACAGATTCATTGATTTTCTCAATCTCTTCAAGTGCTTCTGGCTTGTACCTTTTGATTACCCATGTAGCATGCGAAAACTCGTTTGTGACAGTTGTTGCTCTATACGCCTTCCTGAAACCACCTTCACCAAGAACGTCGGGATCGATTGTGAACTCTACTGGCACTGGAACAGTTGACCAAGTAAGCGACTCGAAGTGGAAGGAAAACAAGTTAACCAATGTCGTTTTGGGTTGCACCAGTCTTCCAAGTTGTAAGATTGTCGATACTGACAAACGTTTAGGTGCAACCTTGGGTTTTTTATTCAGTCTCGGTGGAGGGCTACGCTTCTGGTAAACTTCTGCCTTATACTCATGCTAGGACAGCTTTCTATTTTAGTGTCCTCCAATACTTCAACATCAGATTCGGGGATGAAACGAATATGTATAAGTTTCAAGTTAGGAATTTGTTTAACAGTTCTGCACGATGGACCTTGGTCACCCGCGAGAATGTCACAGACCATACCTACTTCAATACTACCTTTAAAATGTGCGGTACATGCCTTTTTGATGTTTTCTACCGTCATGTCAATATTGGCAAAATCGACAAAGTTTGTTGGGCCTACTCGACTATATTTTTGCGCCTTCCCATGAACTTCGGAGCTCAGGCGCTGAACTATTAATTCACCTCTTTCGTTTTCTTGGCCATTACCTTTCGTTGGCTTTGTCGCTTTCTTTGCTGTATGCTTGTCTTTCATCTTTTCTTGAAATTTTCTCCATGTGTTTTGTTTGTCAGCCATGTTGAAATTCACAACCAAAACTCGCACTAAAACGGATCTGTCAGAGAGACAACATGGCTCGCATCTTGGTCTATGGCGCTTCTGGGCCATTTTTTATTTAGCTTTGATTGAATTGATTGAATTTGATTGATTGAATTTAGCTTTGATTTGAATTGTTTTTATTATATTTTGAAATATTTTTAAATTTTGCTTTGTTTTTATTTTAACTATGATAATCAAAATAAAATAATTATCAACAAAATAAGCGAAAAAATGCTATGGCGCTTCTGGGCCACCATAGAGTTCTTCATCGGAGGATGAGATAGATGAAAGTGAAACACCTAAACCAGTTGGTAAGAATACATTGTATATATTATATAACATAGATATACGTATATGTATACACGTATGTATACACGTATGTATACACGTATACACCTACCTACCTATACCCCTACCTCTATACCCCTACCTATACCATACCTACAGTATACCCCTACCTACACCCCTACCTCTACCTATACCCGAACCCATACATGTACATTTACATACACACATACCGGTACACACACACATTTTGAGAACTTGCTATTGTTCTTTTTAGTTCCTAAGGTTGGGGTTAAGAGACGTAGGGCCAGTAGGTTGACTGCCATGGAAATGTTGGAAAATAAGTATAAAAGAAAAGCAGAACTTAAAGAAAAGGAAATAGAACAGCGCAAATTGGAACTTGAACTTCAGAAGAAAAAAATATGAAGACGATGCTGAAGAGCGCAAAGAGAGGCTTAAATTAGAGTTTGAAGAAAGAAGGGCTTTTCTCATGCTACTAAAAGATAAATGTTTGATGTGACTGCCATGCAAACATGTTACTGTATTTGATATACATTGTTGGTTATATTGTTCTGCATTTTCTTGCAAAAGTTGTATTTATTTTTCTTAATGAACAGAATTATTTTCAGTTTCCAGTGAGGGTGGATCCAACTGAAAATATGAACCTGTGAGTGACCCATACAGACATGTATGACAGTTAATAAGAAGAGATCCTACTAAATAATATTTCCCAACAGGCTGTAAAATAACTTTAAAATTTTTTCGAAAATCTAAATATGCAAAATACTGACATATTTTTCCAAAACCCCATTCTACACTTATTCTGACTTTACTCATTTCTTTGTTGAATAGGTGTTCATTAGGGGTAAGATTAGCTCCACGGTAAGGGGCGATTATATTGCGATTTAATCCATATGCAGGATCTCCATATAGAATGTAAGGATCCCCATTAGGTTTAACTAGATGTTGAAGCTGGGTAATAAACCACTGACACCTAACATGAATGCATCATGTCTTCTTCCTTCCAACGATCCAAACATATTGGCTATGAGACCATTTGAAACTTCCACAGACTACAAAAGAAAATTGCAACTAAATTTGAGAGATATTCTAAAGATATAAAATTATAGAATCACTTCTACCTGAAATTTTAAACAATGTATTCTCTTGTGTCCACTGAACATGATCCTTTGATTACATATAGGCCGTGCAATCCGAATAGCAGTACCGTCAATGAACCCAAAGCATTGATCAAGGGGGGGCCCTTAGCATGTATTGCTTGAGAAAAAAGTTCTGGGTCAAGCCATACCAAATCTAGAGTGTTTAACAGGTGGTGAAATCAGTTATAGATGTCATCTATTATCTGAAAATAATAAAAATTATTACCAAATTACTTTTATTAAAAGTTACCAATGGCGTGAGTTGGAAATCTCATCATGTTAAAAATCATACTAAGCTCAGCCTCTGCTCTTCCAAAAATATGAACAAGATCACAGCATCTATTTGGGTACGTTAATCTACGTAGCATGATCATTAATGCTTCCATTCCGGTTGCTCCTTGCTTACAGGTATAAGTTGCTGCGAGTTGTAAAACATTGAGTAGACGGTCCATATCTCTTTTTTGAAACCTATTGTGCGACAAAAAATACTTTTAAACAAGCAGTTTATAATTTGCTTGTCACCTAGATATAGGAAAACATTCTATTTACCTGAACATTTGTTCACATTCCAGATCACTTATATCTGTAAGGTTTACTCGATTTCCTATCTGCCGTTTAGGTGCAAATGCAATTTCACAAAAAAGGAAATCAAAGTCATTTTCGCTGTCGCTACTGGAGGAATCGCCACTATCCGAATCGTACACGATTACTTCCATGAGATCTCTAAAGTCTTGCCTTATAATAAAATTAAACATGGAAAACTGACACACATACAAATGTTTAATACTGAAATGAAGCAGCCAACTTACGCCAGCCAACTTACCTTCTTGATGCAGCCATTTTGTTTTTTTAATTTGAGGTTTGCGGTAAATTAATCAAACGCCAATCTTAATGTCCCTATTACGATTAACGTCAAACCGCTAACCTCGAACCGTGGTTTGCGGTTTGAGGTAAATAGGATAAACGCCAATCTTAATGTCCCTATTATGCATGGCATGTACCTCGGCATGTACGTTGACCGAAGGCTGGACCACGACAAAAACCATTAATTTTTTTGTTTTGCCTAAAATTTTCATTCGGTTCTGCCTTCTGGGATCGTGCTTTTCGCCCTTTCGAGTTTCATTTGTCAGAATTATTTCGCAAGTCTTCTAACTATTGACGATTGTGCTTTGTTTACGCGAAATGCTTTTGCTGTCGTAAAAGACGAGTACCAGGTTCAGTTTAGACCTTTATTTGCACCTTATTTACAGTAAACGTTTGAACATTGAACAAGAATATTAACCTTTCATTTATATTTGAAATATGCATTCGATTTTTTTTGTTTATATCAGAATGCTGTTGCGAGTCTGTCATATGCTTTGGCGAGTCTTTCATTGTGCTGCTGTATTAACTAAAACAAGACACATTCTACAATGTTCGTGTAACTAAACAGAACAGCAAAAAGTAGAAGATTATAAGTTTTCAACACCAAAAAACATGGGGGGAGGCCAAATTTCCTAGGAAATATGGCCAGGGGGGCATTTTTTTTTGGGGGGGGCAAATTTCCTGGGACACCGGAACATTGTTCACCAATGCTGGTTTAAGTAATCCTGCCGTACAAATCCAAGCTTTATTTTCTTTAATATATTTTGATACGCACAAGCGCTACGGTCACTCTTCGTCTTTTCGTGCTGCGATCATTGTGTCGATTATAATTCCATTTGTAAGACCGTCTGTCATTTCAAAAGTCAGATTGTAACCCATTGTGACCTATCTAAAAGCATAAGAGATGTCAAGCAATGCTAATGGTGATGCAGCTGCAATTCAAAGAAGCCAAATTCATGACCAAGTCTTGGTTCTCCTTGAAGAGGTGGTGCAAGCTAACCGACAGCTCAACGTTCAGAACCAATCATTGCAAGAAGATATTAAGAAGCGCGATACAGAAAATAAACCGGCATTAGAGAAGCTGGAACGAAAACTTGATGCGGTCGGTTCCTCAAGCGAAAATGGATCTTTGAACAAAAAGCGAGTTCGTGTGCCAGCGCAATGTCGGGTTTTATAATTTTGATATTTTTTTCTTTTCCAACCTGGATTTGTAGTGGAAGTATATTTTATCAATAATACCCAGATACATGTGCTTGTTCGTCTTCAACTATTAAACCATCTTGTCTTGTTGTGCATATAATTTGCGTATTTAGAAAGTCATGGCTGATAGCGATCCCACCGATTGTAAGAATTTGTTAGTCTGCATGAGATACAGCAGCCCAACCGACTGACCGCCATCTTTTTTCATATATAATATTTTTTCTATGGTGCTTCTGATAGCTGCCATTCAAATAAATTGCAACGTTTTATTTAAACACGCTGAAAACTGAAGACCATGGTGCTTCTCTTAACAGTTGGGTGTCATGCATATTGCAACGCATGGTAATTTTAAACTCTAAACAGCTGCTTTTTCTGTGCCACGTCCTTCTTCAGGTCAGATCTTTGACGTCATAGCCTGCATGGTGGCTCTCGAAGCTGGGGCTGTAGCCTGTACAGACTTACACAGTAATACTGTATATATTTTTTAGAGAATTACGAAGCAAGTGTACAGACGTTTGTGCCAATTGGACAATTTTGATGGGTTCCAAGCAGCTGTTATCAATTTTCATTTTTTAACCCTGACTTTACATCATTATTTATTTGTTAACATTTGTCTTTTACTCCGACTGATTTTCATTTTGGCTCTATTTTTTGGTTATCACTTATAAGTTATAACATGTGCTTCTACTTTAGTTACCTAATGTATTCATATATGATATAGTATCATAGTGTATGTACATTTTCTACAGCCTAACGGCTAACCATTATTTATTAACAAACTAATGTGGTGTACTCACTGATAGAGAAGTTTATGTAATATTTAACAGTTTTCTATGACCTGGGATAGTCAACAAGGGTGAATTGTTATAGAATACATTACTGTAGTAATGTGCATAGCCAATGAAAATTGAGGATTTGTAATAGTAACTTATATATATATTAACTCTTTCCCTACGGGCGCAGTTAAAATGGGTCGTTGATGACCCGCAAAGTCGTCAATCGAAAAACACGGCACACGGTAACGCAAGATTAAAAATTGAAATTCGACAAGCGCCAGGAACATGAAATCCACGCACACGCCAAGTTTGATTTGATTTCATAAACAACTCTGCGATTGGTGGCATTTTGAGTTTTCAAGATGCTATGCGGGCGTACAAGATCGCCTTTTCTGGAAAAATGTAAATTTTTCAACCTGATTTATGATAATTAATGCTAATTTATATTAACATAATGTGTTTTGTTCGGGAAATTTAAAAGAACAAGTAAAAGCCGGTTTATTGGGCTTCCAGAAAATGTATAGCTTTCGCAACAGTTATGGTTATTTCAAGAGATATCAATAGAACAACGTGGTCGTTCAATTTTTGATGTTTTTCAGCCGTAGGGAAAGAGTTAATAAGCAATAATAGGTAAATTGAAAATAATCGAAGAAAAAGCGTGAAAGGAAAAGCAGTTTATTATCTGTTGAATTGAAAATAATCAATGTAAATACAGTTTAACAAAGCAAAAAAATGGTCAGTGACAAAAAATGAACCCCCTTCTCTGCTCCCCCTACCCCCCTCAATGAGAGGAATTATGTAAGGGTTACCCGAAGCAGAGTCTCTGCAGAGATCCCACCCGCACCGGTCCACCCGCACGGGAGCTCATACTTTTAAATATATACGCAAGCTATCTATACACTACAAAGACAATAGGTTCTGTGCATGTGGGTCAAAATGGTCAAAATTCACCGTGTTTAGAAATGTAGGAAATAATTCACCAAATTGGCTTAAAATTTGACATGTGTGTTGTTTAGCCGACTTACAACGATGATGACAAATTCATGCGAAAATATAAAATTGATCGATGCGAAAAAATATCGGCTATTCTATATTAACTCTTTCCCTACGGGCGCAGTTAAAATGGGTCGTTGATGACCCGCAAAGTCGTCAATCGAAAAACACGGCACACGGTAACGCAAGATTAAAAATTGAAATTCGACAAGCGCCAGGAACATGAAATCCACGCACACGCCAAGTTTGATTTGATTTCATAAACAACTCTGCGATTGGTGGCATTTTGAGTTTTCAAGATGCTATGCGGGCGTACAAGATCGCCTTTTCTGGAAAAATGTAAATTTTTCAACCTGATTTATGATAATTAATGCTAATTTATATTAACATAATGTGTTTTGTTCGGGAAATTTAAAAGAACAAGTAAAAGCCGGTTTATTGGGCTTCCAGAAAATGTATAGCTTTCGCAACAGTTATGGTTATTTCAAGAGATATCAATAGAACAACGTGGTCGTTCAATTTTTGATGTTTTTCAGCCGTAGGGAAAGAGTTAAACAAAAAAGCTGAGATAGTGTCAAAATGCCACCATGAAAATAAATTTTATGCGAACAGCCAAAACTGTGGGAAGAAGAAAGGGAAACTCATCAACATTCTCTCCCACGACGTTCATACTGTATAAAAGGAATACTCGAATCGTGATATAATTAGTTGCCTGATGATCGTGTAAAGTGTGAAACTCCAAGTAGCGACAACAAAGTTTTAAGCTTATACTATATACCGTGCTGTTCTACCGTTTACAGAATTGGGCACTCTTATCCTTAGCCAGCATTTTATCCGAAAATTTGTCTTGGTATGTATATATATATATATATATATATATATGTATATATGTATATATATATATATATATGTATATATGTATATATGTATATATGTAATATATATGTATATATGTATATATGTATGTATGTATATGTATGTATATGTATGTATATGTATGTATGTATATGTATGTATATGTATGTATATGTATGTATATGTATGCATAGACTTAACCATTTCCGACCATTATAATGTTAATTGTAATTTAAATATACGGAAGCCTTTATTTGAGAAAAAACATGTTGTTTCCCGCAAGATAAAGGCTATCGATATGATTTCCTTTAAAGAAACTATCTCAAACTCTTTGAGTATTATACCTGATGATAATGTCACTCATTTGGTGGATATTTATAATAATAAATTGTCTACTGCCCTGGATTCTTATGCACCATTGGTTGATCGATGGGTAACTAACCGTCCAGCAGCACCATGGTATAGCGAAGAACTGAACGTTGAAAAGAGGAAAAGGAGGCAATTGGAACGCTGCTGGCGTAGATCGAAAAATCCTGATGATCGCTCGAGATTTTCCAAACAATGTAAGCTGGTTAATAATTTGTTATCTTCAACAAGATCCCAATATTACTCTCATCTAATTAGTTCTGCTCAGAATGATCAAAGGAAACTTTTTGCAACAGTGAATAAATTACTCCATAAAGAACCAGTGGAGTCGTTCCCTCCTTGTGCGTCGGTTGATAAACTTGCTCAGAACTTTATGAACTTTTTTGATGATAAAATTAGTACACTGCGCCAAAAATTAGATCAACGTACTGTTAGTAGCTGTGAATCTCCCCCGGAATCCTCTTTTCCTGACTGCTGTTTTGACCATTTTGAAAGTATATCCTCTGAAGATCTTGGTAGCCTTATACAGACCTCACTAGCTAAATCTTGTGACCTAGATCCGCTGCCCGGAAGTGTCTTAAAAGAAATTTCACCTATTCTTCTGCCTGTATTGACCAAAATTGTCAACTTGTCCTTGGAGTCTTCGACCATGCCTAATCAGCTAAAAGTTGCTATGCTTAGACCTTTGTTAAAGAAACCTAATTCGAATCATACTGTATTTAAGAACTTTCGCCCTGTCTCCAACATACAGTTTCTCTCGAAAACGATTGAGAAAGTTGTGGCGTACCAAACTACCAATTATATTGCTAACAATGGTCTATGTGAAAAATTTCAATCAGCCTATAGGAAGTCTCACAGCACTGAGACTGCCCTCATCAGAGTTCATAATGATATTTTGGCAGCAATGGATGATCATAAATCTGTTATTTTGGTCCTTCTAGATTTATCGGCGGCGTTCGACACGATAGACCATGATATTTTGCTTTCAAGACTTTATCATCGCTTTGGAATACGTGACAAGGCCTTGGCATGGTTTAAGTCGTACCTAACTGAGCGTGTCCAATTTGTAAAAGTTAAAAATGGTATTTCGGCTTCCCACATATTAAAGCAAGGACTTCCACAAGGTTCCGTGCTTGGTCCGATGTTATACTCTATGTATACTACACCACTTGGAGACATCGCTAGAAAAAACAACGTGGGATGTCACTTCTATGCTGATGATACTCAGCTGTACGTTACATTTCAAACCAAATGTCCGTCTGATTTGGCCAACAGTAAGTCCATTCTTGAGGCTTGCATCAAGGAAATCGACTTGTGGATGCTGAATAATAAGCTAAAGCTAAATCAAGATAAAACTGAGGTATTGTGATATCATCAAGATATTTACCAAGACCTTTATTCGGTTCTATTCTGATTGGAAGTGACAGTATTTCTTCTTCCAGCATTGCAAGAAACATCGGTGTTCTGTTCGATGAATCTTTATCTCTTCCTCCTCAAGTAACTGCTGTTTGCAAATCTGCTTCTTTTCATCTGCATAATATCTACAAAATTCGTAAATATCTAACATCTGATGCTGCTATCTCTATTATTCATGCGTTCGTTATTTCAAGATTGGACTATTGCAATGCATTACTTGTTGGCCTCCCTAAATATCTAATTAAAAGATTACAATGCATCCAGAATTCCGCTGCCAGATTGGTTTTCTTCGCTAGAAGGTTTGATCATATTACGCCCCTGTTGAAAGAACTTCATTGGTTACCAGTTGAATATAGGATTATTTTCAAGATTCTTCTCATCACTTGTAAGGTTAAAAATGGCAAAGCTCCAGAGTACTTATTTGATCTTTTAACAAATTACAGTCCTATCCGTACACTTAGATCATCTTCAAATAATTTGTTATTTAAACCACGTTTTAATTTGAAATCGTTCGGCTCTAAATCATTTGCTGTGATTGCACCGAGTTTGTGGAACGATCTTCCTCTGTCAATACGGAACTGTACTTCAGTAGATAGTTTTAAAAAATCTTTGAAAACATTTCTTTTTAATAAGGCCTTTATGGTTTAATATCTATGTAATATAGTGATATCTATTTGTGTATGTATATGTAGTAATGTTTTTGTAGTAATGTTTTTATATTCATGTAAAGCGCTATTGGACCTTTGGGAAATAGCGCTATATAAATTCCTCCTATTATTATTATTATTATTAAGAATTTGTCTGCGGTTTCTTCTGTACTCCCGATTGCCTGACTCTACAATATATGATCGTGGATGTTCTGTCTTACGAACAATAACGCCTTTCTTCTTGAACCCATCTTTGTTTTGTAGTCTGACCACATCTCCAGATTCCAGAGGTTCCAGCAGCTTTGCGGTACGATTATAGTACTTCGCTTGTTGCTCCTGATACTGCTGTAGACGTTTTTGGACTACTCCGGTTTCCAATAGTTGAGGTCGTAGTTGTTCTTCAGCGATTGGTAAGATCGTTTTGGTTCGACGAGAGATTAGCCGCTGAGCTGGGCTTCCCAATTCTTTATCTCTTGGTGTATTACGATGATTCAGCAGAGATAGATAACAATCTCCTCCATCTTCTCTCGATTTTGTCATTAATGCCTTTGCACTTTGCAGCACGCGCTCAATTCCACCATTGCTTTGTGGATAATATGGCGAACTGGTAACATGTTGGAAACCTCATTACTGTCAAACTGCGGACCGTTGTCTGTAGTCAGGACGTCTGGAATTCCATAACGGGCCATATGAGCTTTCAACTTCTGGACCACAGTACTAGTATTCTGGGTTGGTAGTAAATCTACTTCAAACCATCCTGAATAATAATCAGCAGTTATTGTTTCTGCTAATATTGTTGCTAATATTGTTTATGTTCAAACTCGAATAGATCTGCTCCTATTCTTTGAAACGGTCTGCTTGGCACCGGATGAGGGTGGAGTGGTTCTTTCTGTTGTTGCTTCTTATTGCGGTTGCATATACTACATGATTTCACCATCCGTTCGACGTCACCGTTGATACCAGGCCAGTACAACAACTTGCGAGCTCTACGTTTGCTTGCTTCCACTCCCAAGTGTGGTTGATGTACCGCAGTCATCATAAACGCACGCAGTGATGTGGGAATCACCACCTTATCTTTCTTGAATATGACATCATCATGTATTGACAATTCTTCTTTAAAGTCCCAGTAGTGTCGGAGACATGTTGCCAATTGCGTCTTACTCTGGGGCCAGCCTTCTTGGATCTTCATTTTTAGCTCTTGCGATGTCGAATCTTTCTGAGTCTCAGTTTGCAGCTGTTCTAATCTTGCCTTCGTCATTGGCAAAACAACGTGAACTTCTAGCTCTTCGTCTAAGATATCACCAGCTTCTAAGGGCAAGTAGGCTCGGCTTAGGGTATCTGCAATGTGTAGATCTTTTCCTCTTTTGCAACAAACCTCCAGTTTGTACCTCTGAAGCTTGAGCAGCATTCTTTGTAGCCGTGCTGGGCAATCATGAAGTGGCTTCTTGAATATGTATATCAAGGGCTTGTGGTCTGTCTCCACCATAATCTCTTTCCCATATATGTAATTATGGAACTTTTCACATGCAAAAAGGATAGCCAACATTTCCTTTTCTATTTGTGCATATGCTTGCTGGGTGTTCGTCAATGCCCTTGACGCATATGCAACAGGCTGTCCGTCCTGCATGCAAACTGCTCCCATTCCTGACTGGCTACTGTCGGCGGAAATCGTTACGGACTTTTCAACATCGTAATATTTAAGGACTGGTGGTTCACAGCATGCCTTTTGGAGTTGTCGGAATGCGTGTTGCTGTTCATGGTTCCACTGCCATGGCGTATCTTTCTTCATTAGACTTCTCAAAGGACCGGTTTTCCTTGATAGATTCGGTATAAATTTTGCAAAATACTGAATCATTCCCATGAAGCGTTGTAAGCCTTTCTTGTCGGTAGGCTCAGGCATTCCTGTAATGGCGACCACTTTCTCTTCATCTGGTTGCAGACCTTCTTCCGTAAGTTGGTGGCCAATATACAAGAGCTTGTTGGTCTTTATCTTGCATTTCTCTTGACGCAACTTTAGGTTAACTTTTCGTACTTTTTCCAGGACTTGTACCAGTCTCCTGTCATGCTCGTCTTCGTCTTTTCCCGATGACTTCACACCCTTCGATACCTTCAAATAATGTTTCCATTGTTCATTGGAAAACTTCGGGGCTATTCTTAACTATTTACTATTTACATAATAATCCGGAAATGGTCTTACTACAAAGACTTGTGTCCTCATCAGTGTCGGACAATGTCAAAAAAGTTTTCCATTACCTATCAAGGCCCTTTACTCTGGAATTCATTGGAAGAAAGTTTAAAAAATTTGGGAAGTTTAAAAAGATTTAAATATCAGTTGAAAGTAATTCTTTTAGAGACTTATACCAGCGTCTGATGTTGCACGGTCTATTTTATCTAAACTGTATTCGTCACTTTGTAACTTACTGTAATTATTTTCCTAACTATACTGCATGCCTATACTAACTAACTTGAAATAACAAAACTTTACTAAATTGAAACTCTCGAACCGCCAAATTATATTTCGTTAACAACTTACTTGTAACAACTGAGGAAGCCTAAAAGGTTACAAGCTTTGGCTTCTTTTTTAGGCTTCCTTGTCACTATATATTCTATACTATTTAATTTTTTCTCTTTCAATTCCAGTACGCAGGGGCGGATCTAGAGTAAAATCTGACAGGTGCTCACCAATTAAGTAGTCCGCCTTCTAGGCGGTTTGGGGGAATGCCCCCTCGGAAATATTTTGAAAATTAAGGTCTTAAAATGGCATTTCCTGCTTATTTCCGGCAGATTTAGAGTCTTTCTGGATGGTAGATTTGTAGATATTTAATACGCGTTTTTCCAGTTTACAAACTTCCAGGATGGTGGGAAAACTGCAGCCACAAAATATTGATTGCATCAAGCAGAAACTGAGTAACAATACGCAAGCAAGTAACTAGTGCACATGCGGTTTCCAAGTACGCTTTTGGGTTACGGTCAATTTATTAGCCAAGAAAGATCGACTAGTTTATTAGTAAAATGAATTTCATCCGCAAACTATTCAAACATTAGTATCAGAACTTGCCTGCAACTTGGTTGAACGAACTTTTTATAGTTTCTTACTCACCTCTGGCCAATTGCAAAAAAGTAATAAGGAAGAAAAACATGCAATCAATTCAACAGGTTAAAGCATCGTAAGAATGAACCCATCAACGCCAATCCTTTGCATCTTTCCAATCTTCATTATGAGTCTATAGTCTAGGCAAATACTTTTTAAATAGTTTTTTTTTGTTCAAAACAAAAAAATCAATTTAATAAGCACCCTCCCAGAAGTAAAATCGTAACGACAACCAAAACCAACATAGTGTACAATACGATGGGGATGCCAATGCAGTTCGAAATGGTTGACCACCAAACCAGCAAAATAGACAGTTAAAAATGTTTATAGATGTACGTTGACCACCAAACCAGCAAAATAGACAGTTAAAATGTTAAAATGTACACTTCCTTATACTTTTCTAGAAACTTCCTTATACTTTAATCAGTGTTTAAAATATCTGCTAACATCATCCTTCGCGAATGTTTCATCGCAAAACGGTTCATGACAGCATCAATGTTTAAGTTTATATCATGATGTACATTCAGCAATGCAAGTCCCAGTAACGGGCTCTCTGTCATAGTGCTCCTCAGGTAGGTCTTCAATCGCAAGGGTAGAAATAGAACGCTCGCATGTGCAAGTTGTCACTGGAATGGTTCCAAAAATCTTGAAGGCCGTTAGTATGTTTCAGTGCGCATGTTATCCAGTATCAGATACAGCAGATCTATCTTTCTGCACTGGCATCAAATGAAGCTGACTGGAGTTGCTTGGTTAAAGGTCTGCTAACTTCAAGACAGCGAGAGACAATAATAAGCCACACAACAAACTGGAAAGTTACAATAGCATGGTTAATGCCACTAGCCTTCGTACCAAGTACCTCCAACGTTGTTACTTATCTCTTCTAACGAAGCCACTATTGCGGAGTAGATTTCGAAAAACACGCCCAAACCATCGATCCTGGCAACCCACCTTGTACAGCACACATCTATGAGGTGACAATGATGAGCCTGTGGAAGCATCGCCTTTATCTTTTGCTTTAAAAGATCGAATCGTTTTTGGGAATTATTGAAAAACTCTGAGGTGACACGAACATTATCCATCAAGTTCCAAACCAGCTGCATTTCACAAGATGATGCTATACACAAATTTAGAATATGAGAACCGCAATGTACATAGATTGCATTCTTATGGTTGGCCTGAATCCTTGCAGCAGCTCCAGATACTCTTCCTGCCATATTCCCAGCTCCATCGTATCCTTGTCCACGACAAAACTCCATATTTAATTCCAGCTTCTCAACAAACTTCATAATGCTATTAGCGATTGCCTCCCCAGATAATCCAAGTTCACAAGGAACAAATCCTAGAAACTCTTCACGGATGGTCAAAGTTCTATCTACAAACCGAATAACAACAGACATTTGCTCTATGTTAGAGCAATCAGTAGCCTCGTCAGCTAATATTGAAAAGAACTTTGCATCTTTAATTTCATCTACTATTGCTTCAGTTAACATCTCACTGCAAACATCTATAAGCTGGTTTTCGATTTGTGTGTTGCATTTCTCCGGACCATCTTATGTAGTTCATCATTCGCAGTGTTGGCACATCTATAACCATACTTAAGAATTTCTTGAAAATTCCTAAGATTTGAACTCCCTTCCACATCATGCTTGGAATCATCTCAATGGCCTCGTAGTGGAATATTCTGCCGACCACAGAGAATAACAGCATCAACAATTGGTCGTAATCTCTCCCTGTTTCCTCAATCTGCTTGAGTTTGATTCGTCAAGCTGGACATCGATTGGTGTTGTTTTCTGTTCCATCAGCTGCCTAAATTGTAATGCTTGCAGGGTTGCAGTTCGATGAACTAGAGATTTTTCTGCATGCTCAGTAATTTTTTGCACCGCAGGTTTTGATGCAATCAAAGGGGTCTTGAATAATCTCTGCAGCTTGGTTGCATTGTGAGTACTCTCCCCAGCAAAAAGAACACAGTGGATGCAATAAGCACCAACAGCAGAATATGTCCGCCAAGGATACATTGTCAGCCACTTGTACTGGAATCTTCTACCTGCTTTGCTTATAGGAAAGGTGTAGGCTGCATCGGGTTGCCAAACGTTACAAAGTAGTTTATACTTCTCCTGATTAGTAAGGGAGGCAGCACGATTTATATAATTTCCTATGTCATTTGGTACACTACATGACTGGCTTGAACATTGAGACGGAGGAGACTCGAATATCAACATTTGGAAAGACTAGTTTAAAGTGGCGCTGGCCTGATGAAATCACAGCTGGTTGACAGAGAGCTACATAATGATTCTTCCTGTCAGGGGTTTTTAGGGTTTGCAGATAATTAAGAGGCATGGCCGCACAACGAAATATATGAATTTTCTCATAATCCATAAAACAAATTCGTCGAGGATTTATACAGCAGTTAAACATGTTTTGTAAGGAATCCCATTCTTGTGAGACATGATTATAGGCAATAGGAAAATAAGACTCTATAGGGTAACCAATAACACTGGATAAAGCCAACACACACATGAAAGAAGAAAATGCATGATTTTGTGCATTAACATTGGCTTCAGCAATCACTGCTGCATAATGACCATCTTTTTCAAAAGCAGTTAGCGAAGTATCAGATAGACACATTGCAAATGCATTTTTCATTGTGGAGAATGCCATGTTTGTGTTGGCATTCAATTAATAGATGGTCAGCATAAAAGGCAGCATTTTTGTGCAGTTCTAAACTTGTAAGACAATGCAAATACGCAGCAAGGCTTGCATTCCCAACAAGCGCAAGAGAGCATGCATTGTACAAACAATTTCCATTGGCCAAAGTGCTAGAGAGAATTAGAGAAGGAACTGGCATGCGTACAGCTATTGGACTATATCTTTTTAATTTTCCTAACAGTATTAAATGTACTCTCCATCATGATAAATAATATCAATAATTCTTAGCTATGCTTACAAATGTAAGCCTATTTTTTAATAAGTAAACATTACATTATTTATACTTTTATTTGAGCATATAATATATATACACATTGTAATCATGCATTACAGAGCTACACGTCACTATAAATACAATGCATACACTACAGGTAGTAACACAATAAGATTGAATAATTTGTTACATGGCTACATGTACAGTAATTGACTTACCTAAGGGATATTATTTAATGACTAAATCAACTAATTTTACAATGTAGATAAAATATACTGTAATTATGATTAAAGTATCTGGTTTTTTATCTGATTAAAGTATCTGGCCGAGACAGTCGCTGTAACCAGCCATTTTTGTCGATAAAATGAAGAAGTAAAGAACTATTATTAGCCTGCCGGTGAAATATCACACTGTTCTTGACAAATCTTGGGAATTACCATTGCATAACTCGTGCTCAGTCTCTTTGCCGAGCTATATATAGTCGAGCAAATTTCGATTTAGTTCCAATTAGAGTTTGTTGTCTGTTGTTTGTCCATTTCTGGGAGGTGTGAGAAGTAGCAGCCAAACTGCACATGTTCTATTTGCACGCTTGCCTTAACTGCTTTAAAATTGCGTCCTTCTGAGCTTTATAAAAGTAAGAATAGCCAGTTTATATTAATTTGTGTCTTTATTTGTTTGTGGAAGTATTCATTGTGTATGGGTTGTATATAAATTGTAACAGATATACTGTAGTATGTACCATGGTTAATATAACTCAACACATTTTTCAATTCCTTTAATTATATATAAATACAGCAGACTTCAAATAAGTATCACTTATCTGAATATAATTGGCAAGGGTTTTGACTGCATACCCAGTATATTACATACACATTATGACTATGTAGTTGTTGTTTGGTAAACAAATGTATGATGTTCACTGCCCCTGCAGAATACTAAAATCTCCCTCATAAAAAATACATAGCCTTTCAAAGCTCCCCAAATCGTTATATTTCAATAAAGACATTTACTGCTTTAGAAAACCCCAATCAACATTCACATCCAGTTTGAGTATTTTAGCACTCACCCCCCCCCCCCACCCCCCCCCCCCCCCCGCCCCCCCCCCCCCCCCGCCCAGTAGAAGCTGAAGTTGCTTGGCGTTTTTTGTTCAGACGTGATTCAAATATAGAAACATTTCAACTACAGTTATCAAATAGAACATACCAAACTAAAGAGCCGATTACATTTTAACACACTCAACTATAGGGCTCCAGCTGCCAAGAGTCAAAAAGTGCAAAATTGCCCAAATACTGACTTCTTTGTAGAACTAAGCTACTTCAGTCATCTACCCCGTTACTAGTACTACCTTGCTCTACCTTGCTTTAGTACTCCCTATCCTCATACTATAATAGCATAGCAATAGCCAGATATTCACCTAATTAACGACTTCCCCAGAGACAGCATTTTCCTTGCGATAGTAACTCCTAGTCTTAGCTATTTTACGTCTGCATACAAGTGTGGTATTTCGTCGACCAATTTAGCGTGATTTCTGACAGGGCTCACCACAATCCTTTCTAAAAGTAGAGTAAGGTTAGTTATCATTTCAGCACACTTTGGTGAGCACTGTAGAAAATACATGGAAATGAAGTGTAATCGCCACGGAATATACGTGAAATTATCGCAGAGATATTGAGAAACCGGTATCGCAGATTAAATTCGTATCTGCACCAAAACTTTCTATGTAATCACAACATATACACATTTCGGTTTTATAAATGAAAATAGCCAAATAGGTGCAAGTGGCACCTTTTTAACACGTTTGTATTCTTTTTGTTTAGTTTTTTTCATTACAACATATTTTTATACATTTTGTTTGTTTTTTATTTTTGTATTTTTTCTTTCCTTTTCCTTTTTTGGATGATTTGGAGGAACTTGTGTCTGCAGTTGCTGGCTCCACAGTTTGCTTTTTACTTGCTATGTCGCTCTTTCCCTCAAATGAACATTCGCTTAAATGGATGGTTTTCTTTTTTTTAGGGATCGATGTACTTTCCTCATCCGAGCTTTCTAGTTGTTGCTCCAAATTCAGACAATACAAAGCTCTGAGAGATATTATCCACTGAAAATTTATTTACTGTAGTTTGGCAAATGAAGTGGTATTATCTAATTCAAGTAATTTAGAACTAAAAGAAGTACTGTACTGTGAGATTCAAACAGCAATTGAGCGAGGGGTTGTTGCATACGTATTTCTAGTGTATATACATATAATTGGACCACGGGTGCAAATACCCATTTTTATGCCATACAGCATCACTTGCGAGGCGGGAGTTGATGTACAAGTGGGATGTTAAGTTTCATGTGCCCATGATCCTTTCCAATCCAGATGCTGGAGTATGTCAGCGGGACAGGCCGCTACATAACATCACGCTATCCTGATTGTAAGCTTTGGAGAAATGGCGGGAGCAACGGTTGTACTAAAAATAGCGTTTTCAGTAGGCTATATTTAGCATTTGAGCAACGGTGAGGCGATGCATGCAAATCAAAAGATCGGATTCGTTTGGCGGGATCAACGGTGAGTGACCTTCACCTTTCGAGACCAGTTCTTGGACAATCCTATTTAGCCGAGAGCTCTGATAGCAATTGATTTCAACGGATCTTCAGTTCAAAATGGCTTCCAACAAAAACGTTTCACAGCAGCTGTTGAATGTGTTGAATGGGAGTTCTTCAGCAGAAAAGGAGAACTATTGACTTTACTCAACAGTCAAATGTCGCGCTGCGAAAACTATCACTTAGTAAGGTAACCAATTCATGTTACGTAGGGACGGCTGTACTAGCTCATGAATAAATGCAAAAATTTATATAAAGGCTTTATATATAAAGCTGCCCTTAATTTCTCGATATTTGAACAACCTGAATTGTTGACATGGAATTGTATTACCAAAGTCAGATATAGGGTTAGGGTGTTGTGTCAGGCACGGATCTAGGATTTGTTTTAACTTAGTCATAAATATTTTGTACCAAATCGCACCTTAGGGGCGATCCTTCTAGGGGGATCCGTGGGCATGCCCCCGGGAAGATTTTTGAATTTTGGTTCTCTAAAATTCCATTTCCTGCATTCTGAGGGCATAACAGTGAGCAAAATATCAAGGCCTCAATCGCATTTTTGATATAATATTTAGTTCAAACTCAAAGTGGAATTGCTTCCGTTTTCTATAGTTCAGTTATTAATAGTTTGAAAAACAATTTTAATCAACAAATAAACAACTAATACAAAATTGATGACCATACATGTAGGTCAGACAGTTTCGCTCTATATCTAATCCACATGCCTAGGAAACACTGAAAACATATTGTTGATGTAGACAATGATTCCGACATGGACGGCCCGGCCCATTGACCCTGGCCTAAGTTGGGAAATCTTTCATACTTTCTTCAGTCCTCTTGACACTTTTTCCACAGTTCTTCAGCAATAGGATTGTTACTTGACCAGGTATGTTGTCGAGTGACTCAGATTAGGAACACAGTGCATAGCTGATTATTATGTAAGCAAACCTATGTGTATCAGAACTTCAGAAGAATATAAAACTCACAAGAACCCCAGAATGAAACAAGTGTAGTGCAGTATGTACTGTATTTATTTAATTTCAAATCACATTATGTACTATTTACAATATGAGTGGCTGTGTTGTATTGTGTTGACATAAATATTGTAAATAGCTTAAAATACTCTGAGTATTTGATGTTAGTATGAGTAATATTTGTTCAGATTAATTCAGAAAAAGTTCTATTTTGATGTTTTAGAGTTGAGATAGACCTGTGATAAACATTCATTTCTTTTGAATTTTCTTCATGAATTATTAATGATATTTTAATAAGGTATATCACACAGATACAACTTTATCCCAAGAACCAGAAGATCCATCCTTTATATTATATTGTCAGAGGTAAGATGACAATCATAACCAATTCTCCTCCTCTCCACAATGAAACAAGTGTAGTGTAGTGTAGTGCAGCATGTACTGTATATATTTAATTTTAAATTACATTATTATAGAATATCACACAGATACAACGTTTTATCCCAAGAACCAGAAAAGCCATCCTTCAAATTGTTAGAAGTAAAGATGACAATCATAGCCAATTCACCTCCTCTTCACAATGAAACAAGAGTAGCATAGTGCAAAATGTATATTATTTAATTTTAAATTACAATTTACATTATTATGGAATATAATGTTTTGTCAACAGTAGTTGACGATATATATTACGATATCCAACGAAATATATTTGCTGTGGATTATGAAACGGAAGGTGGAGAATTAACTTGAAAAATCGCGAAATGTAGCTGTAGCAGCATGGGCCGTGCTACACCTTGTTATATGCCTTATATCTAATATCTGTTCTTATTAAGTTCGACCGCGATGAAATCACCGAAACCTTTGTTGTTTAAACTCTGCCTGAAGGAAAGAAAAGAACAAGGGACAATTGTTTGAGTCCAATAGCAGAAAATCTATGAACACAATAAATGATGATGGTGGTTGGTCACGGCTCTTTGTGCTTTGTGACACTTCTCGCTGTTTACTCTTTCACTTATTCCTTGGATGTTTCCAACTATCAGGGAGCGACGACAAACGAATGTAATATTGGTGGAGTTTATTTGGGAAGACTGCAGCAAGTGTATGGCCAATAAATAAGTCAAAGTCACTCTGTTGGAAATTACATGGGTCATGAGCAAGACTTACATTTTGATAGGATTTTTGCGGCCAAAGTGTTGCGGTCCTTTGGACTTGCTGCCAGACTAGTGGATATTGGGAGCTACAGAAACAAAGATCTTTATCGTTTTGAAACGGTTCGTCCCGCTGAAATATGTTATGTTGGCAGCAACCATATTTTGACGAAGCATGACTTGGTTTGCTTCGATGAATCTAAACCTTTAATTTGCATAAGATCGCACGGTATTATTGTCTGCGCTGATAGATATTATAATGACTTCCAGCGCGGCGATATTTTCACGAACCGGGGTATTGCAAAACGCACTCAGCGATCATCGTCCTGTGTATGGTGATCCCAGGGTTTTCATGTCGTCAGCGACATCGTGTGATAACTTCGCGGAGATGGAACGAGGATAATATTACTGCCTTCCAAGCCGACATGATGAACATACCGTGGAGTAATCTAAAGACGCCTGATAGTATGGATCAGAAGCTTGAAAATTGGCTAGTGTTCTTTAAAAGCAACCTAGACAAACACTTCCCCATACGCAGAAAGAGAATCCGCCAGAAATCGCATCCATGGCTGGATAGTACGACTCTAAAGCTCACGAGAATGCGGGATTATGTGCATAAGCGAGCTCTACGTTCGGGTGATGATGATGCATGGGGCTTATATAGACAACTTAGGAACCAAGTTACTAGTAAGCTCCGAAAGCAAAAACGCGACTATTTCCAGCATCATCTCAGCAAACGGGGATTCCACTAACCGTGACAACCAACGCCCAATCTCTGTTTTACCGTGTCTGTCAAAGGTGCATGAGGGCTTTGCAAACTCGCAGCTTCAAGAATATGCTATTGAAAACAAATTGATTAGCGACAAACAGTTTGCTTATAAGAAGTTTTCGTCGTGCAACGTGGCTCTGATACTCATAGTAGATGAGTGGAAGTGGGCTATAGACAGTAAAGAACAAACTATCGCCACCTTTTTAGACCTATGCAAAGCATTCGATATCATCAACCATGACATTTTACTTTTAAAAATGAGGAATGCAGGGACGGCTTTCGATTGGTTCGAAAGCTACCTCGCGGATCGAAAACAATATGTTTGCTGTAATGGTCTACCTCAGATGTGGTAAGCATTGAATACGGTGTGCCACAAGGATCAGTCCTTGGGCGAACACTATTTTCCATACATTACAACAGTGTTCTATCGGTAGTCAAACATTCCAACTGTATGCTGTTTGCAGATGATACGGAAATACATTCATCGGACACCAACATCAATCGTGCAGTTGAAAATGTTAATGAAGATCTAGTGTGTATCGAGAAGTGGCTTGTAGAGAATGAAATAGTCGCGCATACAGGAAAATCGGAAGTGATGAAGATCGGATTTCGTCCTGCCATGAAAAACGTCACTGACGTTGTTATTAACCTAAAAAGCCACAAACTGAAGGAAGTTAACACATACAAATATCTTGGTGTGCACACAGACAGTCTATTGACATCGAATGATCACTTTTCACACATACGTAAGGTCTACCCGAAACTTTGTTTGCTAAACAGAATATCTTCCTTTCTACCCAGAGACGTTTTGTTAAGTATATACAAACTTACTATAATGCCAATCCTTGACTATGGGTGTATAGTTTGGATGGACTGTACAAAACAGATCTCAGATAAGATTGAAAGGCTTCAGAACCAAGCTATGAGAACTATACTCAGAGTAGACAGGAGATCATGCTCGCAGGACATGCGTAACAAATTAGGCTTATTAACATTACAAAATCGTAGGCGTTTTCTGCGTTTTCAATTAATTTTTAAAATTGTAAATAATCTTAATTGTACAGAGTAGTTAATTTTATACTTACCTAGGGATAATACTTTATTACACTTACCTAAGGCCAAATCTGCCACAGGTCAAAGCACATTCCAGTGCTACTCTGCAGCTAGAGATTGGAATGGTCTTCCAAAGGGAATTAGGGAGATCGGTTCGCCAAACTCTTGAGTGTGCTATTTTTAAATATCTTTTAAATTTCAGGCCATCGTTGTAGTACCTTATAGGTGCTATACCTATGTAAACCTCATATTTTTAAATATTGTAATTTTTAATTATTGTAATTAGTTTTAGTCCTAATATTGTAATATTAACTGCACTTGTATTTATACCAGCGGTCACTTAGGTGTCAGCTGACACAATTTTGCAGTATAAATAAAGCAATTATTATTATTATTATTGCTTTGATGTGATGGCTCATTTCATGAACTGGATAACCAACCAAGATGGCCCCCAATGGTGCATAGTGATGTCATGTGCAAATGATATATTGGGGTTTTATGTTTATTATTATGCACATTCCAATTATTTTTTCTAATTGGCTTTTTCTGCTTACACTTGTAACCCTTAAAACATTGTGTTAATTTTTTTAATTTGCATGTATCAATATTCAATATTTTGTCTTATAGAATGAAATGTGCGAGAATTCCAGTAACCTTGATCAACCACTGTATAAAAATTGTAAAGTAAGCCTGGGACAGTGCCTCGCATTGTTGATGTCTTTCATTCTCGGTAATGGCTGACTTCATCAGCCATTGGCAACTTATTAAAGCTATTAGCACTGATTTTACCTGTTGGAAACCTCTTACCAGACACCAAGTTCCTATTTGACAAGTACTTTAGTGAGTTTCGCAAAGGAACTGAACTCCATTCTTACTGCCCAGAGTGCCATAAATGGCTAGGAAAAGAAGCTTCTGTTTGGTGTGATGTGTGTCACGTTAATTATGCTCAGCAAGACCTGGCGAAAAAGGGATCTTTCTTCGTTTACATACCACTCATACAACTTACTGATAGGGATGAGGACATTGCAGAGTCTATCCGAATTCAGATGGAGACAAGTTGAGAACACACACTGACATGATACAAAATGCACGGAGTACTTTCGAGATAAAGAAGCTGTATTTGGAGTAAAAGGTCCCAGCAAACTTGTCCAGTTACCACAATTTGATTTAGTATCTGGATTTGTAGTTGACAACCTCCACTGCATTGACCTTGGTGTGTCAAGACAGTTGGGTCATTTGTGGTTTGATTCCTCAAATCATGGGGTACATTGGAAATCAGGTTAATTCAGTTGACAGCAGAATTAATTTTATTCATCCACCAAACGAGATAACAAGAGTTCCAAGATCATTACTTCATCGAGCATTCTGGAAAGGGTCTGAATGGCATTGGTGGCTCGTTCTCTATGCTCCTGTTGTGCTATCTGGGATTCTTCCTCAGCCCTTTTATGGTCACCTGTTGTTACTTGTGGAAGGAGTGTTCCTGCTAACAAGTTCATGAATTTCCTGGCAAGACCTCAATAAAGCAGAAGTCTGTTTATCACGGTATGTCTATCGATTTGAAGAGTTGTATGGGAAGCAGCATTTAACATACAATGTTCATCAACTTCTTCATTTAACTAAAACTGTAACTGACTGGGGTCCATTGTCATGCTACTCAGCATATACCTTTGAGGGATTTAATATGGTCCTTCTTGAACTGTTTCATGGAACACAGGCTGTCCCGAAACGGATCACTAGCAGTTTTCTGTTGTATAAGGGGATTTTGGCTATTGCTGTCTCAATCCCCCTAGTAACAGATGATGACCCAGTTTTGGCACATATCGATGCTGTGCTCAGTGGATGTCCCCATCTGAAAAAATCTTTAAAGCTTCATGATGAAGTTACGTTTCTCGGAGTGCACTATGTCAGGAACCTTACTTTGGAAGAAAAATTTCTTGTGGAAGAATACTTCAGTGAGGAGGTGCAAGAAGAGGCACTGATTTTTAATAAAGCTGTTGTAAAAGGTAATGTTTTATATTCTGTAAATTATCGTAGGTTAGTTAAGAGATGGTACAATTGTCGAAATAGTTAATTTTATTCTTGTAAAGTGTGTAGTTGGGCAGAAGGTAACTATTGCCTTTGCAAAGAATTGTGTTGATGGTGGCCAGTGGTTGTGGCCTGACAGTGAATGTGGTTCGTGTTGTTCCCACATTAATGTAATAACTGGGCTTGAAACAAACTTACGAATGATTGAACTATCTATGCTTGAACACAAATATGCTGTAATTGACAATGACTATTCCTTACCTGGGAGAATGTGTTGTAGACTACCAAACCTCATTGACAGGGACTAGTATTGCATGTAAACTTGTCTCACTGAAATTTATTTTTTTAAAGTTGTGTTATACTTGTAATCCAGGATAGAACAGCAGATCATTATTGTTTTCAAAACTGGTTTGATTCAACCAAAAAGATAATTAATGCTTATTGCTTATTCTTAAACTATATCAAAGTCTAAAATGGATAATTGAAACTAATTGGTAGTACGGTATAGCTAGAATTATGCTTGTTGTGGTTTCGCTAGTCCTGGATTATATCTTAATATCCTTTAAAATATCTAGATGGTGTTGACTTCTAGTTGATTGTATATGTATATGTTTTATCACAAGTAATATTTGGCATTTCACTCAACCAAACTACATGTTCTAAGGATTTATGGTGAAGGTAAATTTCGAGTGTTGGAATATAATATACATAAACTTCAAGGCCTTCTGGCTGGAAATGAACCTGCAATGCTAGTGCAGTGCTCTGACCACTAGGCTCTCGGCAACGGCCTCTGTAGCTCAGTGGTCGAGTACTTCACTAAGCATTGCAGGGTCGTGGGTACAATTCCAGCCGGAATGGCTTGAAGTTGCATTTTTCGCAACTGGTCCCAGTATGCTCTTACAATGTATATATTCCAACACTCGCAATTTTCCTTCACCATAAATCCTTAGAATATATATTTTATCAGTTTAGTTGTGTAGGTCTGTGGACACTTCAGTAATCCTGCTTATACTATTATAATTATTTTTGTTTTTATATTAGTTTTTTATGCATGATAAATGCAGTGGCGAAGCTGGCCGTAGCAACTGGTCAAGCTATGCAAATTTATAAAATCTACATATTTTGAAAACAATGTACCGTATTTCTAAAGATCTGAATATGTAAATCGTTTGAAAATTTGCATAGCATGACCAGTTGTATGGCCAACTTTGCTGCTGGATAAATGTAAATATTGTGACCTTTTGTGGCTCAGAGAAAAACTCTAATTAAATTGATATGAAATTGGAACTGCAAATGTAAATGTATGCAAAATGTGTCATATTATATTCTATTTCATCCGTATTAAATGTATGTGACTCCATATGATATTACTAAATCCTATTATCATTAGGTAAATCAAAAATTAATAAGGGTGACCGTAACCAATTTTTTAAGTTCCATCTCCCAAATTAAACAAAGTTTGCAGGCCATGCTTTTCTGGCTGGAATCAGAACTCTGAAAAATCAACTCATGCATGGTGCCATGAAACTGTTCTAATAACATTCTGTTTCCATATTATGAAATATAATTTATACTGAGTTTAAAATTAATTACTAAGTCATGTAATGGATGTGAAATTACCATATATGAAATTGAATATTCAAAATAAATTAAATTAAGTGCTGATTCTCATATGAAATTCAGTTCACAAAATATTTGATTTCATATCAAATTTCATTATATTATGAAAACAAGTTTAAATATGAAGTTTAAAAATTAATATACAATATAAATTAATATATGTGAAATAGAAATTTCATGTATAAATTGAAGATTTCACATGTAATTTGTTTTTCATATATGGAAGTTTCATATGTGAATTTTTTGTTTCATATGTGAAACAAATTTCATATACGAAATTTCAATTTCATAAACGAAATTTTCCATTTCATATGTGAAATATTATGTGAAATTTTCGTAAGGGCGCACTATCTAATTTAACGAATTCCATCAAACACGAGGTGCTAGCTGTGCGTTTACATATTTTTGCATGTTGTTATTTTTTAGATGGCCAAGCCCTTACGATAAGACTTTCTAAACAAATAAATCGTGTGACAAAACTGATTAAAAGAGACAATATTTTAACAAAGACAATGGCGTCTCTGTTCAGAATGTTCCCTCAATGATCACATTGGAGTATATATTAAATATCCTGATGATGAATTCTGGTTGGCAATGCAACCTGCCTATGAGGAAACCTGTGAACCCGATGATCCCTTCTTTATAAAACGTAAGGCCTGCGATCTAAGGCCTGTAATTTGCTAGACAGATCCAGGAAGAACAAATTATGCTAAAAGATGAGATGAAAAATACGTGGAACCATTTTTATCATCAACATGAACTTATCTCTGATTTCCTGATAGCTTTGGAAAACGACATTAATGCTTCGGACGATGAACTTGGTGTACAGCTTTTTGCACGAAAAAAGCTCATGGATGTTGAATTTACTTTGTTGGCTCTGAAAATCGACTTTTCATTGTATACAAATGTGGAAATGCTACAGACGTACATTATCAGGGATAATACAGTCGTTGATCATGATGTAGACGGAAACACTGTTGAAGAGGAAGAACAAATCGTATTTGGGAATTTGGATACATCTGATAATGAACTTACAGATAGTGAGTACGACAACGGTGATGACGATCACATATCAACGGACGAAATATAGATGCTTGTAAAGAATACTTATAGTTTTATCACATACAACTTAATGGAAATGTTGATCAGATAAGAAATAATATAAATCGAATACTCTAAAAAGTTGGTATACTGCCGAAATCGTGTAACGTAAATGTATGCGCTGGAAATGGTCTACACAGATAGTATTTGCAACGTACGTACGTTGAGAAAAATGTTTTGAATTTAAACAGAATACAAAATGGTACTTACATTAAATAGTCTCTTAGTACAATGCATTTCCATTGGTTTAGTTTTTTACCAGTTGATATATATATATATATATATGCACCCATTAACCAATACCGCATGGCTGACAGCCACATAATATACGTACATTGAGAAAGCAATATGTTATATTTAAGAGTCAATACAAAATAAGATACTTCAATTACTTAGTTTCGTTATTACAATATATTTTGTTCCATTTATCTTGTTTTTTTGTTGATATATGTTGCACAAGTTCTTACACATTAACCAATACCGCATGGCTGTCAGCCACATAACGTACGTACGTTGAGAAATAAATATGTTATAAAAAGCTATCTCTGTCAGATGTACTGTTACTACTGTACACTTACAATCAGCCAATACATACAGTTTAATTAAGGATCAGTTGCTGGTTCCGGCAAAAAGATAATCCATTTCGAATCCATTCACATTGTGGAGTCGGCAGAAACAGGGCAATATATTTACAAATATCAAGCTTGTTCAGAAATATGATGTGAATATCGTTAGATCTTAATAGCATACATGACAAAAAAGGCAGAATACTAAACGTTAAAGTGCTGCTTGGTAATAGAATCAATATAAAGAAGTTCGTGTAAGAGCAAAACCGAAGTGTTGTTACCATGAACAGTCTTATACCGAACGGTTTTCAAACTGCCATTTTCGTTTCGCGAAGTTTATTCCAGCAGCGAATAGATATGTATCAAGCGCAATGCATTATGGGAAGACATTCGTATCTCCTGAGTGGTTACCGTAAGCGTAACTTACCTGTGAAAAACTCTCTTTTAGGTCCTACTCCATCAACAGCAGGCTCACCAATAACCACTATCAAACTACCATCTGGTTTAAACCACTTAGATCTTTAACTTGCCTGAAGAAAGTCTTCTCAAAGCTTTTTGCAACATACAGTACTGCTCAGAAGTAACCTAACACTGCGTTCTCGTCCAGAACGCGTTCCGAACGCGTTCCGAACGCGTTCGATTGCGATGGAAATTTTTTCGGAAGCTATTACCGAGTTCGGAAAACTCCGAGTGATTGACCAATTTTACGAAGAATGTATGAACTTGAGCCTTGGATCAATCAATGATGAGTGATTGAGAGTTGCGCATAAGTAATGACTGAGTCAGTAGTTCAGACACTGGCTTAATATAAATTTTACTCCGTGTTTGATTATCACGCGGCGCCATATATTTTTAAAAAACATCAGGGTTGGTACCCTTTTATATGAACGCTCTGTGTTTGTTAAAAAACACTCATCAAATCTTTATTTTATTCATCTGTGAATTAAAAGTTAAAACGACCGCTATAAAAATTCGTAACTGCCATGCTTCGCATGCACATTGTAATGTGTGCAATGACATGTCGTTTTGCTACAGTATGTAACACAAAGTCGTTTCAAATCCAGCGTTACAACTGTATGTGTCGACTTACCAACAAACGATTTCGTTTTAATGGTTTATTGGTAAGTTGTTTCCTACACTAAGAGTTTACATCTATACGTTTATGTTTCGTTTTGGTTTCATGTCAGTTGGAAATTATTCTGAATTTTGATCTTGAAATATGCTCTGATAAATATGTAATCAATCTCGTAGCCAGAGCCTGCGTTCCTTTATGATTGTCGATGGCGAATTTATAAATATAAATTCGCGAATGACGATGGCGAAGGCAGAGTATATCTATCATCTCATACAAATTGAGAGCGAATAGACTATTGGCTAGCACGGGGTAAAATTTATAATGGGCAACATCTTTATTAATCATCACTTATTGTTTTCACTCAAGATGGTAAAGGTGGTAAACTGCCATGATTTTTAGTAACGAAATACTGACGTTTCGAGCAGACGTCTTACTCTGATGAAGGGCTCCGCTCGAAACGTCAATATTTCGTCACTAAAAATCTTTGCACCCTTTACCACGTTTTCACTTTGCTATATATCCAAAACACTGTCTAAGCAGCACTCTACTTTTTAACTTTATACTATCGTGATATCGTCGGCTGGGTATTTCATGTTCGAAGGTCGTTTTTGATTGACATGTTTACATGCTTATGTTCGGATGAAGCAAAACATAATCCGTAGATACGGTAGTGTTGCGAAACAACTTAATAATCCGTGTATACGGTAGTGTAGCGAAACGACTTAGGTTGTAGCGAACTAAACTACTCGTATCACAAGCTGTGGCGGTCAGCAATGCGCAAGAGCTCGTGAACCAAACAAGAGTTCGAAAACCAAACCGCGGCATGGTCAAATAAATTATGGAGGAACTTGAAGACGTTTTATCCATAATTTGTTTTGCCTGGATAACCGGCGATCTCAGTCATATTCGTCTATAAATTTGATATGTTCTTCTGTCACTTTTGGCCTGCGACCACTGCGAGGAGCATCGTTCAATTGACCACTCATTGGATATCGCAAAAGAAAAAGACAGATTGCCGATCCTGAGATTTTAATTCCTTCCTCGATTAGAGTATCTTTTATTTTTGGAATCTTTACTCAAGCAGATCTCAAAGAAATTACTCTTTTTCTTGCATATAATGAAAGCTTTGTCATCGTAAAATATCTCTTGTATTCAGTAAATATGGTGGAGCGACGATATGAAACAAGACGACGCTACGAATCGGAAAGTGACGACAATTTCCGGATATGGCCGAACTGATCAGAACGCGTTTTTGGTTAGGTTATTTCTGAGCAGTACTGTACGTTTCAATCGATCTTTTAATATTCTCACTCGCCGGTCGTGCGTCTTCTCACGCTTGTCAGTTTCACAACCCTGCTTTACCCCCCGCGCGTTCACTATCACTTCCGCCTGCATTGTGTCGCTACAGTTGGACCTGGAAAAGAGGAAACTTGAGATGGAACAGGAATAACGTGAAAGGGAAAGGCAACACAAGATGAGGATGATGAAAATGTTCTCTGCACTGATTCAGAGAACCCCAGCACCACAACAACCACGTCCACATTCACCTGTTTACACAGATCTGCAAAATGCATCGACAAGCAACACATTCACATTTGAATTTTTACTAAATACTGTAAATATATTTGCTGTTGTTAACAATTTACTTCGGTTTGGATACTTTCCTATAGAATAGTATAAAGATTTGGGATGGGGTTGTGAGTATAGGGTACTGTTTTATTATATGTATTAAGTTCTGCTACTGTACCATTGTTTGAGGGGAATAATAAAAAATCGCACATATGTTTGACAAAATATTCATAATACCAGCAGTATGAGGCGTGTGCTAGTGGATTATGCAAATTCCACCAAACACAAGTGAAGTATGATTGTTCATCAATTGTTATTTAAGAACAAGCACTGTTTTCTTTTATAAATAACACTTCAATCAATTGTTCTCAATTCTGAGAGATATTGGAATTTTACATATTAGGAAAATATAGTAATTTCCTTACTACATTTAGAAACAAATAGTTTAATACTGATGTCATTAGCCAATCAGTAATCATTAAATTCTTGAAACTTTGCATGGTGAAAAATCAATAATCATCCATCAATCATGCCTCTCTGTTGTCATATCTCGCTTGGAAGCAACAGAGATGCAACAGCAATACATGTAAGTACTGTATAATTGATTGATATCTTATTTAAGTTAACATATTCCTATAATAATTAAAAAATAACAATGTTGATATGGTTAAAAGATGTCAATTTGTGTTCTTAAAACAACTCTAATCAGCTAATTGCATAGTGAGAGTAATTTTTGCAACTGTCGCAATTGGAATGGGTGTAAACATTCCTGATATTCGCTGTGTTATTCATTTTGGGGTTCCAGGGTCACTAAGACAGTACTTCCAGGAGATTGGAGAGCTGGCAGGGATGGCAAACCATCAAGAGCAACCATGTACTACAACAACAGAGATGTTTCTTTAAATAGAAAGAGCATTGGAAACGATATGAGGCAGTATTGCAAATCAAATAGTTGTTGTCTAAGAAAACATATTCTTATGTCTCTGGATGTAAATATACGTATAAGATTCACAACACCTGAACATTTATGTAGATTTGGAATGCTGTGCAGATGTAAAGACTAACATTAAGGACTTAACACAAGAAAGATTTGAAATGCTGTCACAAAGATCCCGTTGCTCTAATGCTAGAAGCTCTATCTCCAAGTTGTCCAAAGTTTCTCCAGTGTCATCAAGACAAGCTGTGGTACTAAAAGAAAAGATGGTTAGCCTGAGAGGCAGCAACATAGGCATACGAGCCGGGGGGGCTGCATCCCCCTGTCAATTTCTTGGGCAAAATTTGGGCAATATATTTCCGTTTTTCGGCACAGATGTCAAACAATGAGACCATAAAAAGACCATAATGCATAAACATTTATTTCAGAGAAAATCAATTCATATCAATATTCTTTGTTAATTGTATAATAAAACTAGTGCTTGCGGTTTACGGTTTTGCTTATACTAATATACTATAATACTAACGACCTCACGCAATATGACGTGACCGACATGATCAGAATATTCCTAGTCCTAGATTTTAGAGTATTGATATTTGATGATGATATATTTTGTTACGCTTGCGTAATAAGCTTCACGCTTGCATAAGCTTGATCTATAAATAGTATATCAAGTAATTTATGATTATAGACATTATATAATTACCTAAAATAGCTTTAGACGAACGTTTGTAAACTGTAATAAAAATAAGACACAAGACACTAATCGCTAATGGATAGCAAACAATCTAAATTGTCTCAGAAGAGTCAGAAGCACGCTTACCGTCTTAGCGTCAGTTGTTCTGAATGCAGTAAAGTCATAGACTCCGATTACAAAGACCGCCATACCAAAAGTCGGCACCTTGGAAAAAATGTGAAATTTACCACAGTCATATCTCCTCAAACCCAACTGAACCTCACCAGGAAAAGTGACGATGAACCCGTACGCGTAGCCAAATGACCTAAACTAGATCCGGCTCCGGATGATTCTGTGAAAAGTGTGTTAAACGTAAACTCGTCTCAGAGTGTCCGGGATTCGTTGGAACAAAATAAACTTGTAGACCCGTCAAAATGTGAAGACAACTGTCACAACACAGACAACTCGGATATATCACAATTTAATACAAATTCAATCTCGTCGGATGCCTTGCAGTTTAAAGAATTTTCCTTTTCTTTGGATCCCCCGATATGTGGCACAAACTCAGAATCGTTAGAACTAGAAGGACATACAGGTAATACAAATTCAGACTCATTGGATACACCGTCGCCTAAATTTGATTCGGATTCGTCCACGAATGATTTGTTCGATTCCCAGCCTGAGAATATGGGCGAATTCCCTTCTCCACCAGGAGATAGCTCTCTATCGCCAAGAGTAATCATATAATCGAGTCCCCTGAAACAAATCTTGACGAGAAAGAAAGTAAACCCTACGAACCCAATGCTCTAGTGGTGTCGAATAGCGACCAGGACGGCCCTCGACAACCGGTACTGGGCAGGTACAATCCCACCACGTTTGGCAATGATTCTTTCCAGAGAGATTTCCAAGCGGGGTGGTACAAACAGTACCCCTGGCTGAACTATTCGATTGAAAATCACGAGGCGTCTTGTTTCGCATGTGAGCGATTTTCGAATGATGAATCATTTCATTTCACCAACTGGAACAAAACGGAGCGCCTGAAGAAACACCACGTGAGCGTAAACCATGGAGTAGCCATGTCTAAATGGATAAGCTATCGATCGAACACAAGACAACAAACATCGGTCATGAAACAACTGCATACCGCTCACAAAGACTATGTTGAAATGAACCGCAAGTATATGAAAGTCATTATGGAATCTTTATTCTACACTGCCCAACAGAACATCGCCCAAAGAGGGCATGAAGAGAAACGTGATGATATCGGCAGCTTCTCTGACGTAAACCGTGGTAACTTTCTGGAATTGTTACGTGTACGTTGCATCGACATTCCATGGCATTTGGCGTGATCGTGGACGAGACATCCGACATCAGTCGTCATGAGCAAGTCTCCATATGCCTTAGTTTTATCGCCGATGGGGTTAAAAAAGAAGCATTCGTCGGCTTTTACGAAACGAAAAGAACCGACGGAAAAACGCTATACGATCTGATAACGAAGGCGAATTCGGATCTCAACCTGGACTTGATCAATATAGTTGGCGAATGTTTTGACGGTGCAGCTAACATGAGTGGCAAAGAAAAGGGAGTAGCCGCGCGGATGAAGGACTGTTCTCCACTTGCTGTATATGTGCATTGTTACGGACATTTACTTAACCTAGCATTGCAAGACACGATGTCAGAAGTCGAACCACACTGCAAAAAATCCTGTGTAGAATTTACGCAAAATCTTGAGTAAAGCGATGCACCCATAGTACACCCAATAGCGTGTAATACTTACTCATGTAATGTGAGTAAAACTTACTCAATAATGTGAGTAAAATTTACTAAAAAAAATGAGTAAACCAAATGCACCCATAATAACACCTGTTTTTGAGTAAAATAAGAATTTACTCAAGGTGTGAGTAAATTATACTCAGAATCTGAGTAAAACGTGTGCAAGTACATGTAAGAACATGGCAAAGCTTTTCTTCGCCACAACAACAAAAATAATTCCTTCAAGCGGCACTATAAAGCTGTAGTAATAACAAATTTATTATACCAAACCGAACAAAAAAGTTAAAACAATGTTTATCATATATCTAAATAGATGCCTAACTCTAATTATTTACCAAATTAATACAACAATAATGTCTGTATACAACTATTAAAAATACTGACATTCGATACCTTCTGAAGAATGTTTTACGTCATAAAAGCATGTGCGATGTTGTCACCGAACTATTATACACATATCAAGATATATGGATACTTTCATGCACAAGTCCATGCACAAGTATCAAGGTAAACCTAATCATTTTTTTTAAACATGATACGATGGCGAGCTACAGTGTACATATTATACTGTACCTGACCATTAAACAACTGCTTCAAAGGGCAGTATAGGACCGAAAATCGTCTATTACATTTTGATTTTACCTTTTTGAAATTATTTTGAAATGAAGAAGAACAGCATTCTTACTTAGTCAATATCTTATTTAAGTTTTTGAAACATGCAAATGAACTTATGATGTCATCTACTTAATTTAAGCTAAAGTAATCCTTAAATGAAGAATGCACTAACTATACAGAGTGCAGTGTACCATTCTTAGTGGTACATCAGGAACGTTTCATTACAATCTAGCCGCTGTATGCAGCCGTCGTAACGATCTTGTCGTAACTCGCCCCCACTGTATCCGGAGATATTCCTCATTTTTTGAATTTGAGTGAGTAGATGATGTCATGAGGTTCTAAGAAACAAGATGAAATATTGTCAAAGTAAGACTGCTGTACTTCTATTGATGTACAATGTACTTCTATTGATAAAGCCGAAATTTGGATAAATGATTTTTGCATCATAATGTCTAAGTGCAGTGACTTATATTTACTCAATAAAATTGTTACATATTCTATATAATATATACTTGAAATATATAGCAAGTTCACTTCAGTGTTTCAGCTAGTTTACGCTTATATTTTGCTGGCCAAATTTAGCTGGTTAACAAATGAAATAATAATGGCTGGCAGCTTCTTGTCATCTTGAATTTGCAAAACACATTTTTGCAAAAACAAGCAGAAATTGCTTAAGGAATTTGCATACTTAAACATATAAAAACATAGTGGGCTGTATCACTTGTTTTTTTGCAATTGTTGCAACCTCACATGGTTGCAAGCTGCTCTTCGCCACATCTTGGAAATTTTCATCCTCCTGTAAGAATAATTGTTGAAAAATACTTTTTAAACAGGGACAGTTGCATATACATGCAGTTTAAATAATATGCAGCTTCAGTTAGGGAATGGTTTAATAAAAATATACAATAACATCCATGGTGAAATAACATACAGTAGCCAGGAATCTGAAGGAAAAAAGCAGAGAGTTAACTAAAGATATAGTACAGACTGTGGTATCTATAGTATACTGTATACAGGGTGATTTTCTCCATGTGCGATACTAAAGATCTGTGGTTAATTTACAATATACTGTTAAAAAATGGACACAAAAGTTCACCAAAGAAGTATAAAACAATTCTTACAGTGATAGTCCAAAAAATCTTAGTGGCATTGCTTTACTTACTTATGTTGCAGTAGAAATGGCAAGACCACCTGTAGCTACTCATGTATTAGTTGCAGTAATACATTAGCAGTTCATAATCTTGAATGTGTTGGGATAAACCTTAACTAAATTTGTAACATCAGGCTAAAGGCTACAGTGTTCATTTGCATCTTCATTCACATTTGTGAACTGTTTGTACTGAGTTCCTCAGCCTAATGTTACAGGTATAAATTGAAATAAGTCTAATACATATAGTTCTTGGCAAGACCACACCTTATTTTACAACATTTACATAATTATTAAAAAGGGAAAAAATAGATATTCTCTGAACTTTCATGCTACAGTCTTTAATGTAACTAGGAAGACCATACTGTATAACCTGAAGATGTTTGAAGACTTTAGTATATTGTAGTCTGACAATTGAAAGCTTGAATTAAGAATTTTTTGGTCAGACAACATCTTCATGTCTACTGTTCATGGTCATTATTCAAATTGTAACAATTTTTGAATGCCAGAATCATCAATCATGCAATATTTGACATTCACACTTGTATAGGCTACATACTCTATAGCCTATTAATTGTGCAGTAACTGCATTGTAAACCTATATCAATAGTATATAGCTATAGTAAACTTGAGTGTCAATAAGATACATTTTCATCAATCATGCAATACTGTATTTGACATTCACACTTGATTATAGGCTACTTACTCTATAGCCTATTGTGCAGTAAATGCATTGTAAACCTATATCAATGGTATAGCTATAGTAAACTTGAGTGTCAATAAGATACATTTTAACACATTTTATATCAGTACTATATATTAGTCTAATAATGCTTACCAGCTGAATGTTCCTGTGGATCTCCATAACATCTGTTTCATTCAATGCACTTAAAAAAGTATTCATCACATGTTGATTTTTTGCCTTCTTTGTTCTTGCAATTTCTTGTGTATTCAATACAAGTACTTGTATTAAAAGCCAAAATCCATTCAAACTCAATAATCATCTAGTCAATGATAGATAAAAATAATTATAAACTGGTAAATTATATATGTATTACATGATATGAATTTTTTTAATAAACTGGGACTAGTTGCAAAATTGCAAATTCAAGGCCTTCTGATTGGGATCAAACCCTTGATCGGCCTGCATTTCTGTTGAGCAGTGCCCAGACTATATTGCCAAGACCTCGATCATAATTCCCCCAGAAAGCTCATACACCTATGTTGTATTTTTGAAACTGATACTAATTTAGTTTTAAAAGGTTTAAACCGTAATCCTTCTAACTTAACATAATTGTAGAAAAAAATTTCATTGACATTTACATATACATGTATGTTCCATTGCTCAATTACCAAATATACACTTAAAAATATATATATTTCAGTGATTATACAAGTCATGTGATGTACACTGGCTCAGGGGCGTAGGAAGCAGGGGGGCCGGGGGGGCCGCGGCCCACCCAATATTATAAAAGGGGGGGCCGGAATAGCTTTCGGCCCCCCCAAAAATAATTGAATTTGAAATTAGAAGTTCGAAAACAACATCTTCCTATACTAAAGTATTAATATTTCTCTAGTTTACGCAGCTTAAAGCCGGGCTTTCTTTTTTAACTAAGCAGAAGGGCAGAAATCGCGGAATGATTGAGGCTAAAAGGTAGCCCCGGTTGAAAAAACGTCCTGAATGTCCATGTAGGACCCGATGACCATTGCATTAGTATATGTTGTAAGTGGTTCCCAGAGGCGGCGTGGCTCAAAATAAGGCCCGGGAAAACTATTCGATTGGAGCCCACTGCTCACAGCAGAAGAGCAGGGGCATGTTATTGTTTGGGGCCTGCTTGGGGCCAACCACAGTCCAAAATATGAAATTTTATAAACTTCTGAGCTGAAAATCACCGCTCAGAATGCAGGAAATGCCATTTGCGGGAATGTAGATTTCAAATTTTTTCGGGGGGCCCCTCCGCGCTCGGATAAATAGTTATCATGACCACCCATTTGGGACTAGCTTCGCCACTGACAGGTACAACGAAAATTTTGCTTTGGTCGGGCCCCCCCAAGTTTAGAAAGCTTCCTATGCCCCTGCACTGGCTAACACCATACAACTTCAGTCATTACCCTGTACTGTTGTAATTACAAGTACCTGTAGCTTCTACAATTTAAATATACAGTAGGTCAACCACTGAGCTTTCGTTTTTTACCATAATAGATGCATAACATTGATGGCTCTGTGTGTACAGTATGTCGGCAAAAGTTTTACTTTCAACCATTTAAATTTTCCTCACATGAACATACAGTAGGTATACATTTATGTATCTCCTCTCTAATGAGCGGCTTGAGTTCACATGCCACTCAAAAGGTGCTGGTAAAAGGCGGTATAACCACCTTACACAACAACATAATTTAACTGCATCAACATAAATGTATACAAGCCTTGAACTGTGTCTTTGCAGTTCTCACTAACAGGCGGCTCACCAAGTGCCACCTGAATGAGCGGATGGTAAAAGGTGGCAAAAGCCACCTTACACAAAAGCTGATACACAGCACTGCTAGTACAGAGTCAAGAAATTGTAATGTCACTTTGAGGCTTATACTTAGCTTCATCAATTTAAATATAGGTCAACCTTTCACAAGAATAGATGCATACAGTAACATTGACGGCTCTGTGTGTATCTTGGCAAAAGCTTTACTTTCAACCATTTAAAGTTTCCTCACATGAACATTATACAGTAGGTATAAATTTATGTATTTCCTCTCTAATGAGCGGCTTGAGTTCACATGCCACTCAAGAGGTGCTGGTAAAAGCCAGCATAACCACCTTACACAACAACAGAATTTAACTGCATCAACATAAATGTATACAAGCCTTGAACTCTGTCTTTGCAGTTCTCACTAACAGGCGGCTCATGAAGTGCCACCTGAGTGAGCTAATGGTAAAACCCGGCAAAATCCACCTTACACAAAAGCTGTAAAGTTACTCAGCATTTTGAGTAGTAATTACTCAACTAACATTTTACTCAACGCAAAGTGTTAATTTTACTCAAGAGATTGAGTAAACACTTTTTAACTCACATGAAGTGTAAAATAAACTCAAAATATTGAGTAAACTGGCAGGTTACTCACAAAATGTGTAAAATCTACTCAAACGTAAAATGCATTTTTTGCAATGCACTGCGAACTATTCAGAGTCTGTACAATTTACTTGAGGCAAGTTCGAAACGGCACGCCATGTTCAGTGATATTGAAGTTGAACGCGATCATCTGATGTTGACTCTTAAATCCCTGAGTGTAACGCGTTGGTCTTGTCGATGGGAAGCGGTCAAGGCTGTCACTGAACAGATCGAGCAAATTGTGAAGGCCCTAATTAAACTGGCCAATGACATATTCCGTCAGCATAGCCCTGCTAAATGCCACATGCGATTTTGAGTTTATTCTGGGACTATGTATACTGAAAGTCATCTTGTCAAACACCAGTGCTCTGAGTACTTATTTACAGGGTAAGGACGTTGATGTTATTAACGCTCGACGAAACGCAACCTTACTATCAAGACATTGAAAGAATGCCGAACCGAGGAAAGCTACAAACTAATTTGGAAACGAGCAAATCAAATTAGTGGTGATATTAAATCTTGGACCCGGAATACTGTATTTGTCACTTTCTGTGATGCACGTGTACCACGGAAAAAGCCTTCCCGATGTGTGCAATATCGCGTCGGTGAGTCAGCAACGTCGAACACCGAAGCGATGACACCTATGCAGCACTACAGAGTCAATACCTATTACAACTCTCTTGACCAGGACGTGCTGTGTGCTTTGGGTGCGGTTGTTCTGAGCGAAAAACCATCAGAGTCAGATTATGAGCTTGTTGGTAACTTCTATGGTCTCGACAAAGATCTAATAGAAGTCGATCAGAGACTTTTTAACCATTTCAAACAAAGTAACGCTGAGGTTTCTCGCGATCGTGTACAAACAGCTTCCAAGGTTATAGATCTGCTTTACAAAAACGAACTGTGTGAAATGGTACCTGAGTTCACGAAAGCCGCTACCATTTTAGCAGTAATTCCAGCAACATCGTGTTCGGCCGAAAGGTCTAGCGGGCTCCGACGATTGAAGACGTACCTTCGGAGTAGCAACATGGCATTGATAAACATTGAAAGGGAGTATGCAAATCGCGTAATAAGAGAAGACATGGAAAGAATGATAGACATTTTTGGCAAGAGGAAAGGTCGCAATGCCTATTTCTTTAACTTGCATGGATAAGCGAAGATCTGTAAGAAACTGCATGAGAGTGAATGAGAGATTCTCTAGCTGGATTAGCTTCCGATTCCTATTGAAGGGAGCATTTATATAGTATCAGAACTATCAGGAACTTTGAAATAACGAATTTCAGACGTTAATGCCGTTAATGCTTGAATCGAGAAGATCTTAAGATGAATAAGATCTGTTAACATATTGTAAATTTATTTATATTGTTTGTGTATAAAGACAATCGTCACAGTTTTGTGGAAAACATGTTTTAATTAATGACTGATATATACGGAAAATTTTCGGGCAACTAGCCTCAGCCCCCCAATTGAGATTGGCCTCGTACGCCTATGTTTACACTCACCAACGTTGTGGTCAGATCCTTGTTTGTAGATTTCACGTACTATACGAATTTGGACGCAGACATTGTCAGTGTGTTTGCTAGTACGGGTATTGATGTTTAGCATGTATACCATTTCACACATTGTAAGCATACAACCTATATGATTTGAATAAACTTACAATGCATGGTTCAATTCTTACTGGACCATTCCCCCAAGGAATTTACATATTTTTTTACTACTAAACTGTATGTTCTCCACACCTGGGTATATAGAAAAAGATGATTGCCACAACATTGACAAACAACTTGCATGTATCAATGATATATATGACAAGTTATCAAATTTTTCATAATTTAAAATATCCAGTTAAACTTGAATTGTTTTTCCATTTGTTTGCCATCTAAGTGAATCATTTAGATGCACTCCAAGGAGTTTGGTTGATTGTTCATGCTCTACATGCTTTCCTCCTACCATCAGATGTATATGACAGGAGTAAGTCAGGCAATAAAAGTGTGTAGAGTGTGGGTACTATCGACCTATATCGGTGTTACCAGTAGTTTCAAAATTATTTGAGAAATTAGTATATACACAGCTAAATTATTACTTAGCAGAAAATCATATTCTTACAACATGTCAATCTGGTTTTAGAGGTCATTGCACCTCTACATCAATGTTAACTACAACTAATTCATAGCTGATTAATATGGATTCCGATTTAATAAACGGAATAATCTTTCTTGATTTGTGTAAAGCCTTCGACACAATAGACCATGAAATATTGATCAGAAAATTGTATTTATATGGGATTAGAGATTCTGCTTTAAAGTGGTTTACATCATCTTGCACAATGCCATGTTTTACCTACACCCGGAATTTTAAGACGTGTGAAACAATTTCACAGCAGTCAATTTTTAAATAAATAAACAAATAAATACTGCTTTTTCCAAATAGAAAAACCTAGCATTTAATCTATATATTAAATACATTTATTATAATGACAAGGACTAGATAGTGCCCAATTTATTCTTGTACACCACAGTGTGTTTGACTGAGTTCGAATAATTGAGAACCGCAAAGGTTCCCACATCACCTCCCTTGAAGAATCCAAGGTATGATCAATCTCGAAAAACATGCAAACAATTGTTATTATAATCTGGTTCGGTATGTTGGAGCCAATTGATAACAGTTTTTCATTGAAACAATAAACGTTTCGGCAATCCGAGACTCAATTTACGGTGTATGAACTGCGACGCTTGCGAAATAGACCCCTGAAAAACGATGAAATTCGGGAAGTAATTGGTGTTCTTTGTCTTTGTGATTTCATCCTAATTATAAAAAGACAAAAATGGAAAACATTATAGAAAAAGTTTATTGTAGAAAAACGTGTTGTGATTGGTTAATTTAACCAGGATCAAACTTGGATGAGAGTTGACAAGAAGTTGTTAGGGAAGACCGTTGCATGTGTCATGCATGAGATTTGGCAAGTGTGCATGTGTTATGAATGAGCGTTACTAGGCATGTGTGCATGTGTTATGAATGAGAGTTGCTAGGCAAGTGTGCATGTGTTATTTACGAAAGTTGCTGGGCAAATGTGCATGTGTTATTTACGAAAGTTGCTAGGCAAATGTGCATGTGTAATTTATTCACACTTATACTCACCAAGGATGCTTGCTGATTTCTTTCAATGTCAATCGATTTTGGGGATCCAGCGCATACATACCAGAAAATAAATCCTGTGCTATAAACACAATGTTATTGGAATATATTTGCATTAACAGTTTATGGAGGTTTTTGTTCAGATAATTAATATAATCTATATAGTTATAATAAATCCTCCAAATTAAAGTTGTTATATGTAACTCGTATTTCACAGTTAGTTTATAATTTCTATTTTGAGGTTTACATCTCAAAATTTAAGAAACATCTCAAAATATAAGAAACTTAGTGTGACACAGCTAGTCCCCATTTTTTTATTAGATGGATATAACCATGATGCAGTGTGTGGAAACAGGCTATACTGTTACCCCGACCAGGGGAAGATGACTCAGAGTACAGAAGAAGAATTCCTGGTATTAGCAGCCATCAGAAAGTGAGCCATCTGATTCCCCAGTGTGCAGGCAGGTATTCAATAATAATTGTGTTTCATGATATATACAAGCACAAACTCAGATCAATGTCGCTAAGTCAGAAAATTGCAGGTCAAAAGGGAATAAGCTTACTAACAATTATACATTTAATTATTTATTAGTAACAATGATTTATTTATGCCACATGCATTTATTTAAGAAATGTGTATATTCATTTTTTTGTTTATTCCTTGTAGTAGATTTTATTTAATCACTAAGCTTTTATCAGAGTTGGGTCTTCTTCAGATTGCTCTGAGGAAGGTCTGAGACAACAGGCCAAAAGTTAGCGATAAAATAAAAACCAGTATTTCTCAAACTTATGTCTTTAAATTCAAATTACACCCAAACCGGATGTTCGTTTTCCAGGAACATTGGATTATTGACAAGAATCACAGTTGAAACTAGATGTTTTTAATGGGTTTTTTAAGCAACCTGCTATCAGTGAGCTCTATATTTGATATTAACTGGATGTCAGTCCCAGTCATTTACACTGCCCCAAAGATTTCACAATTGGAAAAACTGCGTAGAGTGCTGGAACTGACTGCAAAACAGAATTATGCACCTGAAAATTCAAGTACGCTTGCTATAGTGCTTCAGTTATCAAACGTACAGCTCACACTGCCTGTGACGGATCATCATGAACCAGAATTGCTAATACTGCAATGTCCTTGGGAAACCAACATCCGGTTTGGCTGAAATATACTGTATTACCAAAGCCTTGTAAAACAATGGTAATTTATGGAAATGTGCCTACTTTTGCTGAGCTAATTTTAATGTGTTGACATTCAATCTGAGTAAATGCCATATAATTCATTGAAGATTATTGGTTCGTCATTACATTAGTCCTTCAATATATGTGGATATTCCGCAAGTTATTTTTGTATACAAGATAAAGATTTACAGTTGATTTCACATTGTTTTACCAATCAACTGTAATAAATTGTTTGATATAATAATACCTGATGTTTGCCTGTTTGATATAATAATGATAATAATAATGCCTGTACATTAAATGTTAAATATATCTTTGAACTGAAATATTCTACTGTGTGCTATGCCAATATCCAGTATAATATATGCTGTTGAATATTCCATTGATATCCTATAGAATATACTATTGAAAATGCTACAGAATATTCCTTTGAAACCGGTCCCAATTTCTAATTGAATACGCCATAGAATATTCTATAGAATATCCTATCGAATATTCCATATTCTGGTCCCAATTTATATTAGAATATTCAATAGAATATTCTGCAGAATTATTCTATGGAATATTCTATTGAATATTTTCGTACGGTAGCAGTAAGGCGGTAGTCTTTTAGAATTCAACGAAATGCTAATCCGAATATCACCAAAACACTAAACCTAACCAAATTACTAACCCTAACCAAAAAACTATGCTGAAAAGGCAGATGATTGTTTATCGAACTCGACCGGAAATCACGGGTTGGGAACGAATGCCTTGTTTATATCTCCTGTCTTGCAAATATATAGACACTTAAAAGTTAAAACGAAAGGGCCTTCGCTCAACACTGACTCCGATTATTATATATAGGGATTATAACACTAACACGATCGAACAGTAAACGTTGATATTAAGTTAAAGGTAAACAATCTTCTAAACAAGGGAGGATTGTCATGTCTGTAATTAATTACTAATAATTAATGATGCACTAATTTATGTAAGTGGTAGTCACATGACGAATTTGTGTAGTTTCCTGTTCGTCATCATCATCATCATCATCATCATCTCCTTTTTGGACATTTCAAATTCTTCCGTTTAAACGCCATCCGTCGATTATAACACTAACACGATCGAACAGTAAACGTTGATATTAAGTTGAAATTAAACAATCTTCTAAACAGGGAGGATTAATTAATCACTAACAATGATGCACTAATTTATGTAAGTGGTAGTCACATGACGAATTTGTGTAGTTTCCTTTTTGTCATCATCATCTTCTTCCATTATTATTCTTCTCCTTTTTGAACATTTCAAATTCTTCCATTTAAACGCCATCCGTGGATTATAACACTAACACGATCGAACAGTAAACGTTGATATTAAGTTAAAGGTAAACAATCTTCTAAACAAGGGAGGATTGTCATGTCTGTAATTAATTAATAATAATTAATGATGCACTAATTTATGTAAGTGGTAGTCACATGATGAGGAGGTTGATACTGCGTAATTTAATCCGAAAGTAACACATCGTTGAAGTTCTCCAACTTCACTATTTCTATTTACGGTATACTTACATTTAAAATAACATAACTAGAAATACGTATACGCAACAACCCCTCGCCCGCTTGCTGTTTGAAATTTTTATTAGCGTATAGTTGCTTACAGGATACTTCTTTTACTTGAATTAGATAATAGCCCATTCATTTGTCAGACTAAATAAATAATTTACAGTGGACAATATTGCTGAAATCTTTGTATTGTCTGAATTTAATTGTTTCATAGAACATCAAACTAAATACATGAAGCCAATTTTTTTTTAATTTTTGGGTGCAGCAGCAGAATAGTGGGAAGTCTACTGCTGTTTCTACCATCTGTAACTAAGAAAGAAACTACTTTTTCACACTGTTGATGATTCATGAAACAGACATCAAAGGCTGCAAAGGAAGAATGTGCATCATCTTTATCATACAATGGCTGTGCCCTTTAAAAAAAATCAAATAGGTGGTACATATAGTGCAAATCTATAGGGTCCATTCAAATTGGATCCACAATTTGGACTACTGTGATGTCGAGCTGGCATGGATGTGGATATAACTTAATATTTGATGCTCTTGAGAGGTCTCAATGCAGGGCAGGGAAACTGATCATTCCTAACTCAGGACTCGAAACTGATCAGTTAGTAGAAATCCTAGGATTGGTACTTTTGTAATTAGAAGAAAGATACATTGTGTAATGCTAGTTAAGAACTTATGTGAAGGCATTTTAACATCATATCTAAAGAACTATTTTCCATATCTCAATGAGTCTGTTCATCATACATGTTGTAGTACCATTATCAATTGCCTTAATTGACAATATGTGTAGGATATATAACTTTTGAGTTAAAATGAGTTTTTGTAACATCAATATGTTACATACTGTACATATATGAATATGTTTATATTTGTAATAACTTTAGTTTGTTAGGAAACAATTAAGACCACCATATATTGATACCAGTGTTAGCTGAAGGGGCTATCCTGTATAAATATTATTGTATTATTATTGTTAATAATAATAATTATAATAATAATAACAATAATGCCTAGCTAATACAGATTGCAGATACCATATTTTGATGGTTATTAATACAAAAGCCATGTAACAAAGCACATGGCATTGTACTTGTAGTTATAGTATCTAAATTATATATCACCATGCATGCACAGATATAACAACCTATATTCAGGATGACATGTCAATTTGATACTTGTTGACAATGATCTAGCTGACACAGCACTTGTTCAATCCCTTTAACAATTTCTGCTGACATATTTAGTGTCAACATACCCAATGTCAACATAATCCTATATAAGCTGTATTTTACATTACAAAGCCTCAAGGACCAGCATTGTCCAAGCTTATTGACCAGCATTGTCCAACACAATAAGTTGTGGTGCAGTAGGCCTAACATGTTCCGTAATGGATAGAGTAAACAAAGATTATTTCTGGAATACATACCAGTATACAATACATGGACGTCAATTAAGCTATTAACTATGATTAAGCTCATATCCTCAGAAAAACTATACCCGGGTGAAAAAATTATAACCTGATTGCTAGTGACGCCTCTAACCATTGAGGAGATGGAGAGAGAAGGTTACAATGATGTACTGATTTGAATGATATATAATTATCAGGGCCGGATGTAGATATGTGGAGGACCTGCGCAGCCTGCAGTAGTGGAGGCCCCCCTCAAACTTAGAATACTAAAATGATGACAAAACATATTTACAGTCACCCATAAAGTATATTTTTCAAGTACCAATAATCTGAATAAAAATGTACATGTATAAACATGATCAATCTACATAAGAATCTGGTTCCTATGTTTCAAGTGTAAAGAATCTGAATAAGCTAACAGTAGATCTATAAACTGTATATACTACCATTCATGTAGGCACTCACAAATACATTATTCCTTACAATTTTTTCCCATGAAAAATGTGGAAGCCCTCTGGTTGTGGAGGCCCCTGGGCAACTGCCAAGTCTTGTCCATAAGTAAATCCGGTCCTGATAATTATACTGCCTATGCAGCAGTCACTATATATCAGTGATGCACATAGGTATATACATATTTCAATTCAATCAGTACATCATTGTAACCTTCACTCTGCATCTGAGTCTTGGGTATCTCAATGGTTAGAGGTTCAACTGAGGTTCAATTCCTGTCTCGGACTAAGAATAATTTTTCTGAGAATATGAGCTTGCATAACAATCATCCATGTATCGTCTGTCTCACTCCGAGCTCTCCCTTATTCACTGCAGCAGTGTATATATTAACACTGACAAGTATAGTACAGTACTGTAATGCTTCTTTATGCTACACAATTGTAGGCCAGGCCAAGGTTGTATAAACCCCAGTATAGTCTGCATGTTTTTGCACCCTACTAAACAACCAGTACTGTATTGGCTAATTCAAATTTTTAAATTGTTCGATGATAGGTACAAACTTTAAACTTGCACTACGATTGTGATTTTTCGTTGGCTTTCCAATGGTATATTGCATAAATCTCTCTGTTAAGTATTTCAAAATGTATATATTATGTACAACACTTAACAGGACTAACATGTATATGGTTGTTTTATTGAAGAGCACGATAAAAATGTTGTTCTGCGTACTGTGTAGGCACTAGATAGTGTTAGAAATACATGTAAGAAATCGTGTGTAAGAGGACTATTCAATTTCGAGCGAAAGCCCTTCAAAGAGTGATTTCGTGATGTCTGATTGTTTTGTTTTTAGTCGCCATGCCAAAAGTGAAATGTTCCGACCACGATATCTTTTGAAGTTCTTACTCTAAGAACTCATTCTACATATACAATGAAAGCTTGATTAACAGCCTCTGACATATCTACAAAAATATTTTTGTAACTGATAGCTAACAGCTTGAAAAAAGCGACGACGCTTGGATTGGATTGACAAACTAATTGAGTAAATATTTTACATATTCAGACGACGATATCTTTTGAACTACTAACTCTAGAAAATCATGCTATACATCAAATAGAAGCCTGAATAACATACTCGGACATGTTTGCAAAACTATCTTTGTAAGTGATAATTAACAGGTTTAAAAAACCCTTACCTTTAGTTTTGACGCCATGCGTAAAACTTGATTTACGAACTTGACATGTTCCAACGACGATATATTGCATTTTCACTGCCTTTTCACGATCTTTTTTAACACAAATCTTCATTCACCGTATAACCCGACAAAACACGTACTTTTCCTTTACGGTTGCAATTTAAATATGAATTCAGGGCCAAATATTCCGATGCCGCGCATGGGCCGTTGATCTTGAATATATACAAATAAACTGGAACTGAAACCTGAAAACGCTAGGATTTCCGTGAGGAGGGACTAAACGCCGGTCGATATTAGCACCCTCAGGCCAGCCTTGACTGCTAACTTATAGCTCCTTTCCTCTTTGGACAGTAGACGTTGTATACTTCCCAGACGATTTAATCAAGACTGTAAGAGTTCTTACTACTGTAGAAACGCATAGTTTCCTTTCCTTCATCTGATAGTCTATGTACGATTGGACAAGTTCAATATCGCTGACCACATTGAAATCTAACGAACGGTCTGGCTTCTTCAGACGACAAAAGTTCAGGAAACAATTGACCCTCTCCAAGAACCTATTTAGTGTAGACGGGGAAAACGACGACCACGCCTCAACGGATGTACGGTTACACTGTAGAATTCCCACAGGTTCTGCAAGGATAATTTCACGGCGAAGCTCATTGCTTCTCCGGTAAAAAACCCACTTTGCCCACCGAGCGCGTGTTGCTCTCCGGAATAGATTCAACTCCAGAATTCGACTGTATGCTAGGGACGGAATGTTCTCCAGAAACACAAACCGAAGAGTCCAGTGACGGATCATTTTCATCTGGCAAACAGGTATGTAGGCTTTCCGGGCGAATCTCAGCTGCGTCTGCTACATATAACGAATGCACTTCTGATGCAAATGCCGACTTCGTTACGTCATCGTCCACTTGCCCTGTGTCACACTCTAATATTACAGCATTACTTTTAAAAGGAGAATGTATATATGACGCCATAACGATGTCGTCATTTGCATCAAGAACAGTGCAGTTGCTATCTCCACCTCAAAGAATGACTTCTGCAGTATTGTTATCCGTACCCAGTGGTATAGCGACTGTTTTGTTTCAAAATCATACTTGGTCAGTAATCCAAAGTAGCACAAAACAGCAATTGAGTGATCCAAAACAGCACAAAGTTTGTCTTCTGAAATAATATATCTGCATGAAGGCCTGCAGTCGACCAATCTGTCGCAACCATCCTTTCACAGTTTGATGAGGCACACTGGTACACACTGGTACACACGTGTACACACTGTACACGCATTGTGATAAATTTAAAAAGTCGACTGCACCCCTCCTTATTTTTTCCAAAACCTCCGTTCAAACTGGCAAGTCTGAAAGAAAATGGAAACTAATCAATTCGACTAAACTTTTGCTTTTGAATGTTTACGGTTAGGGTCAGGAACACACGCGCTAAGCGAATGGAGTAGTATTGGATAAACACTCACGAATGAGTAGAATCACAAACTAAACATTGCTAGGGAGAAGCCAACACCAAAAGGGAAAGTGGTAATACCAATGTCATAGAAAATGCTATGCTGAAGACGATAAAACATGACGCCAAATAGCATTCAAAGTGACTCGGTAAAAACCCTGACTAGGCAAGGGCATCAATAAAAACAAAACACAATTCATAATGACATAATAACTATATAAATTATTCTAACAGCAGCAAAAGCTGGTCACTCGTAAAAGAAAGCTACTCAAGAGCACACATGCCGTTGTCGTCTTAGATTCCTGCTCCCCAAACGGGGAGAGTTGACTCACACATGGAAGACCCAAGACAAAATTGCTGCTGCGGATCAGGCCATGGATAGAAGGAAACAGCAGACACTAAATGTCCTGCACCCACATCAAGCAGCGGTCTACCATGCGCTCTCTGAAGAGGTGACAATATAAAAATCAACATAAAACCTAATTCAAAAATTAATTAAACAAAAAAATACAAAAAATGCAAATAAACTTATTATTTATTAAAATAAATACAGTCATTAAAACATCAATATCGACCGTGTTGCTTTCCGATCGCTTAAAAAATTCCTAGCTGAAAATATCACCTCCAAGTTGGCTGACTCCAATAGTAAGAAAGGGGAATGAGAAAAAAAAAAAAATTTCACAAACGCACGGTTTGAAATCGCAGTACAAGCGCGATAAAAGTTGCAGCTCAAATCGTAATCAAATTGCAGCAAAAATCGTCTGTGTGAACGGGACTTCAATCAGTTACGTCCCTGGTCAGAGTGTAATTCTAACGGTGTGCCATACCTGCAAATAAACTCTCGTACAAGGATGGTAGCAACAGTTTTGCCTCTTGATTTGGTTGGGGATGTGCATTGCATCACTTTGAAAAATAATCCATCGTCACCAGCAGGGTTTGTTTCCTTCATTGGAAATAGGTATAGGACCCATCACATCTACAGCAATACGTTCCAATGGAGCTCCTTTGGTTTCTTATCGCACTTCTCACGTTTCACGTCAACTCGACGTTGCTGCCAGTAAAATGTCTGTTTAAGTCGTAATGTTTTACTCACTCCAAAATGACCTGCAGTCTCACTTCCATGGAGCTTTTCCAACACTTTGGCTTGCATATCACTTGGAACAACCAACTGTAAAGTTCTTACTAATTACTTATAATATAATTCTTACATATCATATTATTATTCTTATATATATTTTCTTATTATATTATTATTATTTTTATATTTATTATTATATATATTATTATTGTATATATTATTCTTACTTATTATATAATTCTTACTAATTACTAAAATTATTACAAAAATTCCAATTTACTTTAAGTATAAACAAGAGAAAATATGTGTTTTTGGTCCTCTTAGTTTTAACCCTTGGTACAGCATATTGTGTACTTCGTCTGAAGTTACATCTAACATTTCTTTCTGATGGAAATAAGCAGTTTAACTTAGGGTGGACAAGCCTTCTAACTTTTTTTAGACATATTAGCTATTTTACTGGAATTCTATTGGAGTTCACAATCACGTACGAACTGTTTTGGTTGTTCAACAACTGTCAATGTCACATTTATAAACAAACATAGCATATCGACATCTACAATCTATTAATTCAACTCATTAGATTTTGACATTTTGTCTAGTAATGATTTATACAATGACTTTCAAGCATATAACTAACATAATTTCAAAGTTCGCTTTGGAAAATTTTTCACCATGCTTGAATTTGTGTTTATTAAGAATCTGGTATTGCAGCCTAATTATTGCTGAATTCTGCAAAAATTTAACTATCATACATTACTTAAAAAGATTTATAAAACTATTACAATTACATAATATTGAAAAATTATAATTTAATTTAAGTTTAAACACGAGAAAATATGTTTTTGGTCTTCTCAGTTTTAGCCCTTGGTACAGCATATTGTGTACTTCGTCTCAAGTTATATCTAACATTTCTTTCTGATGGAAGTAAGCAGCTTAACTTAGGCAACTTATTATTTAAGATATGTCTGAAAATGTTTACAAATATATAAACGCCTACTCTTAAGCATTATTAAATCTAGAGCTTCATCATATGACGAATTAGGATCTATAATACGCAATGCTCTCTTTTGTATAAGTTCGAGCTTATTACATAGAAACTAAAGTGGTATATCTCACAAGCATCTAATACATGCAATATAAAAAGAGCACAGTTCGTTTTCACGAACTTTTGGCTCGCTTCAACTGAATTAAAAAATACATTCGCTTGGAGGCCTTTGACACATGTGCAATATCATTCCACTTCAAATCAGATCTATTATCACGCCTAAACGTTTGACATTATCTACGTTCTCAGAGTTGCAAAAAAGCTGCGAATATGCGGGTACCACCCATTAGGAAGGTTTACTAGTGACGTACTCGGTGAGGAAGGTTCAAAGTGAAAATACCGCACAACACAATGTAGAAAATACCGTGTAACACTAATTTTTTTCTCGTTATATATACTGTAGTAATAGTTGCATTTATATGAATTCGAAATATATATAAGTGCTTTTAATTTTTGTTGGCAAATAAGAAAATGGAGGTGATGTGCAGTTGTACTCTAAATGGTAAAACGCCTACCATTGTTTATGAACTAATGGTTAATTGATTAATAGTGAAAACGTTATAGATAGTTCACTTTTTGAATAGTAGACATGAGACAAGTCTATAAGTTATCAATTTAAAAGTATATTTTTTAGGAAAATAACATTACAAGATTACATAACACAAGGTGATAAACTGTACCTCTCTTCCTGAATTGTGGCCTTTCTGGTTGCATCGCCAGCATCGACCTAGAATCCAAACTATTTTGGAAGGATATCTATATATATATATTCAATATTAAACTTGGATGGAATGGCTTTGACTTATGTTTACCTTTATATTAGCCTTTATATTCAGAAGAAGCCGTGAAGAAGATTGAAGATTCCGCCAAGCAGATTGCCGCCCAGAAGAAGTCAGCATCCGTGAAGAAGACTGAAGAGAAGGAGATTGGCGATGAGAAGACTGGAGATGAGAAAGGGACTGGCGACGTTCCGCAGATGGACACTGAAGTCCAGAAGGAAGATGATGCTGCAAAGAAGATCGCTCAACTCCAGTGCGAACACTGACATGGAGCACACCGCCGGCCCGAGTACTACAACGCCTGTAATTGCTCCGCCGTTGCCTACCCATCAGTTTCGTGGAAGAATTGCTCGTCCCAATACTGTAATATTGCATACACAGTCTTTCAAAGACATTACGATATGAGAAGTTGTGTTGGCAGTCCTAAAGTGCAGTGAGGAGAATACGATTGAGCCGTTACAACAAGTTCCTGGGCCACGGTTTAGACTTACCTTCCGTGCAATCGAATGTAAGCAGGTGTTCCTGCGACGGCACTTTACCATCAGAGGCGAGCGGGTGGTGCCGCAGGAGATCGACACGCCAAATCTGGTGGTGAAAGCTATGTTTCCAATGAGGTGCCCAACGCTGAAGTTGCAAAATGTTTAAGTGATATGGAAAAGTTCAGACAGTGGAACGCAAGATGTCGATATTGGCCTGGCGTTCAGATGGGGGTTCGCCTCGTAACTATGTCGGATATTTCCTGGGGCATCCCACGTCGACTGCGAATAGGACCCTATCCGTTGGAAACGCGATATTGTGGGCAAGTGCCACAATGCTTTCGGTGTGGTGAATATGGACATCGAGTTGCATCCTGTGTTAATGAAGTGTTTCCAGTGTGGCCAGACCGGTCACCTGAGGCGGGAGTGTTTTAAATGCTTTCTCTGTGGCCAGTTTACACTCATGCGCAATGTCCTCTAACTGCAGAAGAGTGCCTCGTAGCACTCCAATCCAGTTCTGGTAATAAAAGCCCGGGGCTTGATGGTTTTCCTAAAGAATTCTATTTGACTTATTAGAATATAATTGGCGAAGACTGTCTGGCAATGGCAAACGATTGTTTGTTGGTCGGGAAACTGTCCCTGTCACTTTGACGTGCCATTATTAATTTGATTTTCAAAAAAGAAGATCCAGAAGAGTTAAAAAAACTGGTGTCCTATTTCACTGTTGACAGCAGATTATAAGATCATTGCCAGAGTGTTAGCAAACCGTCTTGCTGCAGCTTTGCCTACAATAATTCAAACGTGTTCCGTCCTGGCCGCTCATCTGAGGACAATGCCACGTTACTTCTTGATGTTTCCGACTATGTGTGCTTCCATTTCAATTGACCAAGAGAAAGCCTTTGATTTAAAAATAGTTTATGGTGGACCTAACAATTCCTAAGCCATATAAGTATTACTATACCCTAGCTGTATTAAATCGCATTACTCCTGCGAGACCGACGTGTCAAATCAAGTGGGCTGAAGAGTATTCGGGACTCAATTGGCCAGATATCTGGAAGACTTTAACACAATTACAACGATTCGCTCCTGAACGACTTTACCTGGAGAACATTAATAATGTTTTGCCGGTCAATACGATACTTCATCGCTGGAATTCAAGAATGCCTTTAGCATGTGCTTGTGGTAATGCTCAGAGAGAAGATTTATCACATGCGCTGGTAATTTGTCCAAACCAAACGAACTTGTGGGTATTTATCCTTTCTTTGTGTGCTAAGCTGGATAGTCGAATGACTGCAGGTCTTTCGGTGGCGTCAATTCTTCTAGTTATCTTACCAAGGTTTTCTCTTGCGTCTGCATACGCTTCTTCATACTTCTGAATCATCTGTTGGACATACTCTCCGGGCGATGTTTGATCGGATGGCGGTCCACCATAGATTAGGTCAATAGGCAGATTGATTTCTCGACCCCGGTACAAAAGGAACGGTGTGTAACCTGCCGAGGAGTGTACCGTTGAATTGAAAGCCATCTCAATTTGGGGAAGGTGATCGTCCCAATCCAATCCATTCTTAGCTACGCGTTTTGACAGCATCGATTTTATAGTCCGAAAGTCTCTTTCACTCAAACCATCGCCTTCCAGGTGATATGCTGTAGTACGTGACTTGTAGATGGACATCTTCTGACACAACTGGCTTACTAGCTCACTCTCGTATTGTCGACCCTGGTCGGAATGTATCTGATGTGGTGCACCTTCTTGGGGAATGTATCCATTGAAGATCCTGTCACTAACGGTTGCTGCATCCTGTTTGCGTAGGGCGAATAGACGAATCTTCTTCGTAAAGGCGTCCGCCATAATCAGACAATATCGGTTCCCCTTTCTTGATACCGGTAGCTCAGTGATATCTGTAGTTACCATTTCTCCAGGACTATTCACCGTGATAGGGTTTAACGGCGCTCGTAACTTTGGTACTGGGGACCGACGGGCTTGACACTTAAGGCACTTCAAACAATACATCTTAACATCTCTTGACAATCCCGGCCAATAAAAACGCTTCCAGATTGACTCTTTGGTTTTATGTTCTCCTGTATGGCCAGAACACTTTCCTTCATGCATCTCTGATAATACTTTGCCTTAGCGTGCTTGGAACTATTTGTTCCGTCATGGGTGAATGAGGTGGTGTTCGTACCAGAATTCCATTCTCCAAGTGAAGAGAATCAAACTTGTGCCACAGGGTCCGTACAGTGTACGACATGCTCTTTCCAATCTTCTCCTGTTTTTGGTTGTTCTCTAACCATGCAATTACTTGAGCCACTTCAGCATCACTGCACTGGGCTGTCTTCATGTCAAAATCAGAATTCAGATCCACTTTGTGTACACGTCTCTCCGGTATGTCTTCACCCACTTGGAATCCAATACGACTAAGTGCGTCTGCGATGCTGTTCTTAGTTCCCTTGATTGGTCGGATTGTCATCCCATCGAATTCTGCTAGGTCTGCTAGCAGTCTTGCTCTTCTTCCAAATGGATCTTTCATTTCACTGATCTTAGGAGTGCCTCATGATCTGTAAACATCTCGAATTCCTTTCCCAGTAAGTAGTGACGGAAATGTTGTACTGTGTCTCTTGCTGCCATTGCTTCTCGGTCATACGTTGACATATTCCTCTCCCTTTTGCTCAGAGCCCGACTGTAATAGGCAACTGGACGAAGTGCGTTCTCAGGATCCCTCTGTAACAAAGCTCCTCCAACAGCTACTTGGGACGCATCGCTATGAACAATGAACGGTGTATTATGATCAGGATGTATCAAAACTGGTGCATTTGTGATTGCATGCTTTAGCTTCTCAAAAGCGCTTTGTGCCTCATCTGACCATTGGAACTTTCCTGTCTGTAGTAGCTTCTGAAGTGGGTAAGCAATCGTAGAATAATTCTTAATAAACTTCCTCCACCAACTGCACATACTTAAAAACGACTGCATTTCCTTCACACTTTCAAGCTTTGCACGGTGGTAGGTTGCTAAGGCTTTTGCTCCCGGAAGCGCGGGCTTCGATTTTCCAGCGGTTTCTTTGTGGACAATTTTGGTTTTGGTTTGCTAATACAAAATGGCGGATTCGGAAACTCAGAAGTTCAGATCGATAGAGGTATATTTCCTATTCAAGTTAAGTTTAACGTTGCGAGATACTTGGAGCCATTTTAGACCACAAGAAGGAAGGCAAACGAATGGCGTTTTACAGTCGCACGCAGCAACAGATAGATGATAACCCCAAATTATCGCAATAGAAATGTTGTTCTTTAATAAACCCTAAAACCTTACCACCATTTCAAAATGGAACGAGTTACATACATACTGAAATACACATTACAATTAGAACGCTTCATAATTATTATTAAGCGTTCTCTCCCTTTCACAGCAATAACTTTCGCAGTTTCATTATACAAACAATTATACTATCAACGAAATTAAAAATAGTATTTAATAAGCACAGACCAACAACCACACTATAATACATAATTTTTATAACATTGAAACGTATCAGTGCAAGCACACGAGTAAATATACATACTGATAACAACCTAAAAGATAAATACTCAATAATTGCTTATTAACGATTGCTTAATTGTGAGAACAACCAAACAGCGCTAGTGTGAAGCTTCACTCGATCAAGACAGGTCATTCAAACATAATCATTGTTTAATAGTTAGCTCGCTTTATCAAATAAACCACAGGGACAAAGGCTATCGCATGCATGTTACAATAATATAATTTACATATGCCAAAGAAATAATAATAAAGTTCTAAGTGAACAAGTAACTATATATATTTTTAAATAACTATATGCACACTGTCTTTTTAATTCTCTATTATTCTTAGTAAATATTCAAAGCATTCTTTGGAAAAATTGATCATTCATTATCTTCATGTGTAGATGTGTGGTAATAATCCATCAACATTATTTAGTTACTATATACTTTCTTTCCACTGGCCTTGAGCTATTGATAGAAGCCGGACAACTACAAAATATGAAATATTAATTTATAGTCAACTTGCAGTTTATAGAGCTTAGTACACTTAAAATATACAAACAGTCAGACTTCATATTCAGGTAGTGAATAGAATAAAAGATGAGTTTGGGCAACATGCCTTCACTGATGAATTTGAATAACAATTAGCCGGTCAAGCCTTAGCTAATGAATAGTGGTTGAACAAAAATAACCAGTTGAACAACAAATCAAGCTAGTCAAGTCTTGGCTGATGAATAGTGGTTGATCAAGATTTAACCGGTCAAGACTTGCCTGATAAATAGTGCTTGAGTAACACTGAATTAGCCAGTCTAGCCTTGCCTGATAAATAGTGGTTGAACAACACTGAATAAGCCGGTCAAGCCTTGCCTGATAAATAGTGGTTGAATAACACTGAATTAGCCAGTCAAGCCTTGCCTGATAAATAATAGTTGAACAACAATGAATTAGCCAGTCAAAATTGCCTGATAAATAGTGGTTGAACAACACTGAATTAGCCAGACAAGCCAGAAAGCGTTAACCTGCCTTTCCGAGTTACAATTCCCTAACGTGAAACTTATTTTTATTGCATTTTGAACAAAGTGTAGGCGAGTTGAAATTAAGCACCACAGTAGGCGAGTTGAAATTAAGCACCACAGGAGGCAAGCAAACAAAATGGCTTGACACAAATGAAAGGATATTATGCAAAACAGTTTGCGATTTACAGCGCACTTTCTTACCTTTGTTTTGAACTGCTGGCCATCCACGTATTCAAATAACAGATTAAACTTTAAATTCCCCTTGAGAATTTTGAATGTAGTTCAGCTTTAACCAGTAATTGTGGTCGAAATCCGCGAATATCGTGAAAATTTGGGCTTCTTTGTCGATTTCTTCCGACGAGGTAAAAAGAAGGGGGGGTTTTCAAGGGGGGTTTGTTTATCGTTCATTTATCCTACCCAGGGATCCCCTAGAAGTTATATTTGGTCTTCTGTGTTCACGTGTAAACCAGCAACGTAGCTGACAGACCGGTCTACTTAGGTACGTTTTTCTCAAAGTGTGTGAATGTTACGATGTTTTTTAGTTTTTTAGGACCAAAATAGGTGTCATGTGCGTACATTTGTGCCACAACTTGAAAGATTAGGCTATTAATTATCAAAAATATACGCCACTGAAGTTGAGTATCTTGAGCCGCGTCAAAAACGCGAGAAAGGGAACTAAGCACTAGTCATCTGTCATATGAGCTAAGCGGGAGCAAATTGCATAGCAACCGACCACCGTAATTGTCCAATGAGCCAGTTTCGTAGCATTGTCTTCCGGCGGACGAATACCCTCACTGGATACCTCGTGACCCAAAAACGTTATCTTAGATGCTCCGAAAGTACATTTAGATGCTTCGAACATTTCTTGAAGATTCGTTAAGTGTTCCTCAAATGTTTCTGATATCGAACACACATCATCAAAATACAGTACAATGCGTTCAGAAGGAATATGGTTGAATACACGCTGCATCAAACGTGACAGAGTCGCAGGAGCAGACTTCAACCCTTCTGGCATGACCAACCACTGCCAAAGTCCCTTGGGTGATCGAAAGGCTGTCTTCTCCTGATCTTCTTTCCTAAGCGGTACTTGATGATATCCTTGGGCAAGGTCCACTGTGCTGAAATACTTGGCATTTTGAATTTGATCTAGGCACTGTCCCATGTCAGCTGTCGGGTATTGATCAGATGATGATATCTTATTGAGCGGACGATAGTCTATTGCTATACGAATACTCCCATCTTTCTTCTTTACTGGAACTATTGGAAATGCCCATGGAGAATAAGACTGTGTGATCTGGCCTCTCTGGAGAAGGTCATCAACTGTTCTATTCACTAGGTTAACCAACCCTGCTGGCACCCTTCTTGGTGGACAGTTAATTGGTTCTGCTTCATTGGTTACAACACAATGTTCAATTGTGTTGGTTAGGCCATGATTGTTTTGGTAATCGAATATGTCCACATTCTTTCGCAACAATTCCTCCATCTGTGTTTTCTGGGAATGTGAAAGATTGTCACCGATTTTCACTTCTGTGACTGGATCATATGAAGTTTCCATACTTGTACCAACTCCCACAGTGGCTACTGTTGGACCCTCTGTGTCTGTTGACGATTCATCAGTCTCTGTAAACTCAGCTATATTCTGGCATCTGTAAACCTAAATTGGCTTGTTCCATATATTTGTGACACAAAGTGGGAATTCCTTTGAACCCTGTTGAACTTGGACAGGGGCAGCCAATAATCCAGTTTTTTGAAGAAATACATCTGATGCTTCTACTACTCCAGTAAATGGTGCCTCCGTTTCAGCCGTACCTATCAACAGCTTTTCTTCTCCAGGTCGAATAATCATGCTCTCTTTGAGTCTGATGAGGTAACATCTGGCAGTAATGACACTTTGACTTGCACTGTTAGTATTGCCAACTACAATGCCATCAACCGACATAGATCCTGTAGTTGCATTTATGTTTGCACCAAGCTGCTTCAGCAGTGCCATTCCCAAGATTCCATATTCTAAAGACTTCATCGCATAAAATAAACTTGTAATAACTCTATTTCCAACTGTTATCTTTGCTGATACAACACCAGTGCACTTCACCTCTGAACCATCAACACTAACTGGTTTCTGTCCAACATATGCTGTAATAGGTCCACAGTACTTCACTACAAAGTCATGTGGTAGTAAGTTAATTTGTGCTCCAGTGTCACACAACAAGTTTAATTTCCGATTGTTTATCTGTGCATTAACCATAATAAGATCGTCATTTTCGGCTGAGAGTGTATGTAATCTAGGACTGTTTATGCCTGGTGACCCACTCCCAGCCTCTTGGAGTTTAAAGGACATGGAACTGGTTTGCTTGCAGTGCAATATCTTGCTGTGTGGCCCTTTTCCCAGCATCTCTGGTAAGAATCTTTAAAAGGACATTCTCTTCTAAAATGGGGTCCCTCACAGACAAAACAACCCCTTCCTTTAAAACCAGCCATCTCAGAACCATCTCTCCTATTATCACCTCCAGACCTTTGCTGTGTTCCTTGAACTGAATTGGTTATGTTTAATGCTGCTATGACTTTATTTACAATCCTGTCCTCAAGGTTTTCCAAACACGACTCTGACATACCTGGGTGTACAGTGTTTGGCATTGTTGTCATCGCTTTTCCACTCTTCTGGACTAGCATTTCTGGCTCATCTATACCAACTGTGTTAACTCTGCTCTCCGCTTTCCTGTCCACAAAAGTTTGTTCAAGATCACACGCTATCTTGACAAGTTTAGCTGGATCCTTTTCAGATTTGTAGTGTAATTTAAGGTGTAAACCCAACGCCTGATCTGAACAGGATTTCGCATCAACCAGCGAAGAGATACAAGAATAACTTTAACTGACTCTTGGGCTAGATCGGAGTCGGCAAAAGCAAGCTTATACTTTTGTTGTATACGCCAGAGTAGAACATTAAACGGCTCACCTTTAGCACGTGAGATCTTTTTTAGTTCACAAAGGTGTTCGCCAACGGTTTTCCTTTCACCAAACTCGTACAGAAACTTCTCACGAAATTCTTTCCATGTTTTTGTATCACTTTCAATCGTTTCCCAGAACTCACCAGCTCTCCCAGTAAGTAATAGCGGTGCTTGCGCTACCAGTTGCTCATCCTTCCATTTCTTAGCTGTCTTGGCTTTCTCGAGTTGTCGAAGCCATGATTTCGGGTCTTTCAATCCATCATATACAGGCAATTTGATTCGTAAACTGTCGATCGACTGTTGGGTATTCACAGCTTCTACAGATCCGTCTTCATCCGACATGTTGATCGTACCGCTGCCACCAGTGTAAGAATATTATACTTTAATGTTTATCTTTGGAAATTGACCTCAAACATACAGAAATCGAACCGTAATCTATCTTCTAGCAACGTTTCTTAACAACAACAGTTTTCAATGATGTAATCTAACATCGGGGGGTCCGGACCCCTTTACTAGTGTTCAGGCCCCACAATATATATATACCTGTAAAAGTTCAATGGACAATTTTGTCAATAGGTGAGCTGCAGAACATCGAATAAGTACCATACTTGGCCGAATGGCCCATAGAATCAAACCTTCCGTCACCACACCAAACAATGTTTTCCATCTCCTTTACTTCGTTGACAAGTGCTTTCCTATATGATTCCCCGTGTTGTAAGATGGCAGGTAAAATAAACTTTGTCTGGTGCAGAAAATATGTTCGAATGTTAGTAGCACACACTCGCATGTGTTTCATTACCAGAAAGATTTTGCTATCTGATCCTCCAGCCATCAATATACCAAAACTGAGTGCAATATTCCCTGCTGGATACTTCCCAAAAATCAGTGGCTGAGATCTCCACTTAAAGGCCCCATCGCCACACTTTGGACAATTCTGAGTAATGGATATCATGGTACCATTTTTTACAGCTTCAACTGTGGGTCTACTGTTTCGGCATTTAAAACAGAACATGGAAAAAAGGCTTAGCAACATAGAATATAATACCAAAAATGTTGGCTCTGTATACACATTGCTTTCTTTTCCATCTAATAAAAGGAAGATTAAAACCATAATATTATTAGACAATGTACTGTGTATGGTGGTGAAATGAACACATTCTATTTTACTAACACCAGATTATTTTTCTGAACTGATGTGGAGCTGTGGCAGGGAAGGAGCTATTATTTTGTGTAAATAGGATAACCAGAATGGTTCTGTAGGCATTTGAATTTACGAGAATGCGCACAAAAAAATTTCGTTTCATAGGCACTTTAAAAAATTAGCAAAAGTACATTTAAGAAATGCTTATTTTTTAAAAATAAAACGTACACTAGAGCGTTTTTATTTTGTTAATGATGTACATGTTGTCAAAAACAATATTTTTGTAAAAATAGGAGAAGTTTTAAAAAAAATAAAATGATTATAGAAACTCTTTGTACATTTAAATATATAAAAAATGATATCATTATACATATAGCATAAATAAAACGTTCTTAATTTTTTTATATTTGTCTTATTGGAAAGCAATAAAATGAGTAAAAAAAAAATCATCCATCAAAGTGAACGTTTTTGGCTTTATCATCCAAGAAAATTCGCGACAGTTGCTTTAAAAACAGTAGACAATCTATACGAGTTTCAAGAAAGTTCTTGGAAACAAGGTGTAATACCAACGAGTTTTCTTGACGGTTATAAAATTAAAACAAATATTCGAGCTCCAGGTTTATTTACTGATTTTTCATTGACATTTGGTAACAATAGAACATTTCAAACAACAAAACAGAGTTATCTTAAGGGAGAATTAAAGCAAGAAAAATAAATTGGTATAAACGAAAAATAATTCATAGCATTGATGTAAAAATTAAAAATAATATTCGTGAAAAATATCACGATGCATTAGGATGGAGTATTGTTCAAGTTAAAAAAGAGATATTCGAAGAGGGTGATTTGGGGGCAAATATTGGACAACCTAGTAAATATTATTTTAGCCCTAATCAATTTTTTATTGATCCTGAGAAAAATTTCTTCAACGATAATAAACATTTTGTAGATTTAGCTTATAATTTACCTGCTGACGAAGATTTTATTTTGATTCAAAACATTCAATTTATAGATGATCGTTTTTTTATAAATATGGTATTAAAACGGGTGAAGCTGATAAACCCTATATTGAATACGATATTTCTATTGTTTATTCCGATGGATTCACATAGAAATGTCTATATATAAGATCATTTTTTTTCAAGATGTGTGTAAGTGTAATGGCTATTTTTCAGAGAACAACAAATCAAGAGGGATATAAGATTTATCACGACATAACACAATATAGTTTTTTGGCAATTAGTAGGAAGTGTGGAAGATGAAAATTCAAGATATCCTCTACTAATATCTGCATCTAATTATGAAGACAACTTGCGGTATAAATTTATACTGGAAGTAGAATGTTCAAAAAATCCCGAGATGGATATTATACAACAAGAGAATCAACAAATTCCTGAAGAATGTTATGAATTTCTTCGTAAAATATGTGAAACATGGAATGAGAGCCGAAGCCCACCTATCAACAACAAAGGAATTGGAGAATATTTAAATATTATGGATTATGATAGAAAACATTGTTTTACTTATGAGTGTTTTAAGAGTATTATAGCATTATATTATGATTATATTGTTTATAACAAGGACGGATTTTCTGGGCGGGTGCGGGGGGGTGCGCACCCCCCCAAAAATATTTTGCACCCCCCAAAAAAAGTAAATGCTCATTGAATTAAATGACAATAATATGATCGAAATAAGGTCATAGACTTCGTGTGCACGCTCTCTTTAGAGAAAAACATAATTCATATCGTTCTTTACACGCTAGCGCTTACGGGTTACGCTCTAGCGGTCAGCCGCTCATAATGTTCTTTACGCTCCAGCGCTTATGTTCTTTACGCTCTGGTGCTGGTGCTTATACATTACAATGTGGGATTCCGTTCAACTTGGAGTTGGAACTCCCAATACATGCAACCCGCTCAGCTGCTGCAAATAATGCTGTCAGTAGAATAGAAAAACGATCAACGACCTGAATAGCTACATGAAGCAAAAAATCAAAGAAGAGTTCAGGGTACGTTTTGAAGAAAAGAACATTGAGATAATGAGGGCCCTTGAAGCCCTAGATGCCTCAAAAGAAAACTACCTGGACATTGAAGCCTTGGACTATTTGATTGACCATTTTGACTGTCTAAATGTAAATCGCTCGATATTGGTGATTGAGATTTATAGGGCAAAAATGGATTTTAGAATGGGGCTCCCAATCAGTGAGAAGCGATCTGAAAACTTAATGAAGTTGATTACTCTGAAAAACACTATTGCTACAACAACGGCAACTGTTGAAAGATCATTCTCTGGAATGAACAGAGTATGCTCGAAACTACGATCCAGAACCACAGCAAACCGTTTAGGGGATTTATTGTGTATATCTCTCAACAAGGATCTGGCAAGTGAACTGGATGTAATAATAATAATAGTTTTTATTACCCATCTTTAGTATAAAAATACAATGGATTTACATAATTAGAGTCTCATAAATAAATAGCTAGTACTTAGCTTACAATATAGAATATTATATAAAATATTAAAACAATTTTGTTCTCGTCTATTTAAAATTATGTTATAAAAATGGTAAGCATTAGCGAGAGTTTCTATATTTCAGAGAAATTGCTCTTGGAATGAAAGAAAGTTCATGTCTTTTGGTGCGCGAAAAGATAGGAGGCCGGCCACTATCAGTCCTTAGGTCATATAAGTGTGTTCTTGGTAAAGGTAATAATTTATTGCATGGATGGCTTGTATCACTTTGGATTCGTTGGAGTTCACGGATAGTGAGATCGTCCCGTCTATGCTTTAGGCTTTGTAAGTGGTCACGGGGTCCTAGTTTGGATGTTTTCTACTTCATCTTCTAGGTATTGCGGGATTCCACTCCATATCGGTGCTGCGTACTCTAGTATAGGTCTAATTTTAGTTGGTAGCACGTAATGCCGACATCTGTTGGTAAGTTTGCTCTGCGACATTCTCTCAAGCAGAAGAGTAGTTTGTTGGCTTTCTTGTCATCTTTTCAATATGGCAATTCCATTTCAGATTCTTTTGGTGCCATATGCCCAACAATTTAAACGAACTCACTCTTTCTATTTCTTCATCGCCAATAAAAAGGGAAGGTGGTTCTGGGATTGAATTTCTGAAGCAGATCCACATGTCTTTTGTCTTTTTTGGGTTTAACATCATTTTGTTTCTAGCAGCCCAACTGTGCATTGCTTCGAGAACCTCTTGCATGTGGCTTGGTGATCCCATATGAACAACTTCATCCTGGGTGCAATCGTCCGCATACTTGCATGTATTGATTTGAAGATGGTTAGGGACCGAACTTTCGAGGTCATTTATGTGTACGTTGAATAGCGTGGGCGAGATAACGGAGCCTTGGGGGACGCCAGTAGGAGATGGCTTAACTGATGATAAAGTACCCCCCAGGTTTACCTGTTGGGTCCTGCCTTCCAAAAAGCTCCGCGTCCACATCCAAAAGACTTTTGTCACATTTAGTTCAGCAAGCTTAGTTAAAAGGATCCCATGATCCACAAGATCAAAAGCCTTTCGAAAGTCGATAAACAATGCATGAATGCCATTCTTGCCATCACGCGAATTTAGTTGCCAGCGCAGACACCGTTGACCGTTTACTGGTGAAGGCATGTTGGTTGTTATCAATCTTTTCAAAAACAGAGCTGTTTAGGTTTAGCTGCAACTTTTCGAGAACTTTAGCTAATTGAGGAAGTACGGAAATCTGACGAAAGTCGTTTTCAACATCGTTAGGAGGATAGACCTTAGGTACTGGAGTAATCAATGCATGTTTGTATGGTGTTGGGTATTTGAATTGCGTAATACTGCTACATATAATATGGTGGACCACAGGTGCTAGTTCTTCGCAAAATCTCTTTAATAACCAGGCAGGGATCTTGTCACACCCGGTAGCTTTCCTAGGATTTAGTTGTCTGAGAGAAGTCTTGACTTGACCGATTGTAGGTGTAAGGGGAGTTTCCTCCTTCAGAAGATGTGCTATCTCAGAGAGACTTGGAATTTCGGTTGGGGGGAGATTCTGCCATGGCCTGGTAAAGATTTCCTGTAGTAACTCCGCAGTGTTAGCTGCTGCATCTTGTGATGGGCTCGTAGTGTTACCGTCTTCTGCTCCGGTTAGTTGATATATCGCCTTGTACCATTTCGCTGGATTATGTTTACGGAAACCTTCAGCCTTCGATCGATAGTATTGGGCTTTCGCCTTATTTACTAGTACGGATACTTTATTACACAGGTGGTTATATTTTATTGAGTCTCCTTTAGTAAAAGCTCTCTGCCTGGATTTGATTTCTTGCTTAATGTGTAATGTCATCCATGGCTTGTCCGAGGCATGAACACGTATAGTACGTTCGGGAATTGTATCATCAAGCATACGTACTATGATTTCGGTAAACGCACTAACTTTGTCGTCAACATCGTGAGCATAGAAAACAGACATCCATGCCTCGAGGTTTAACTTTAGGCCGAGCGATATTAGATTACCAGGCTTCAACAGGCGTACTCTACGTGAAGATGGTTTAACTTTCTGTCTCACTTTAGGAAGTAGTAGTAAACACTGATGGTCAGATCTGCCAACAGGGGGTAGGTGCAGGACATCAGTGTACAACTCAGACATGTTCGTAAGTATTTGATCTAGGGTATTACTACCCCTCGTGGGCGCTCTCACGGATTTCTTTAGATTGAAACGCCTGCACAGCTGATTAAGGTTCATTTGGTTGAAATCTCCAGTGATTATTATACCAGCCGACGGATGATCATGCAGTATGGAGTCGAGTCCTCTAGTGATATATTCAGTCATTTCTCCTTCAGCTTCTACAGTCTGTCCTGGTGGATAATAGATGCCAACAACCGCAATCACACTAAATGGTCTAGAAGTTTTGATAGACAATTGGGCTGCAAAGTCAAACAGAAGAATCCATGTTTAGATTGGTTGTAAATATTGTAAATTTGTTATCATGTAATGTTCCTTTAGTTCCTGTTTCATTGTTTAACCTTTATGAATTATGGTCTTATTCAAAGAAGTTTCTTTATTTGTGCACGACTTTATTACAGTGCGCATGTGGCCATGTGCTAATCAAGTATCAGTAGAAAATATAGTGATTTGCCTCATTTTGTTGAATCAAAAACTACAAAAAGGAGCTTCAATACTCTGAAATTGGCTAAGAAACTGAAGATAGAATGATAGATCAAAATGTAAAACTCGAGGTAAAACTAACCCCAAAATGCAGGAAAACGCGTTTCAGAGTTCAAAATCCAAAAATTTCCGGGGAGCATATGCTCGCACAGTCTCACCCCCGTGACCCCCCTGAATTTTGCGCAACCCCCCCCCCCCTGAATTTTGGGCACCCCCCCAAAGCAAAATCTGAAAATCCGTCCTTGGTTTATAATAAAACTATAAAATACTCTTGTAAAAATTGTAAAGGGGAATGTGAATGTAAAGTGTATTACCCGAATTTCTCCAGTGTAAATTTTAAAGAAATAAGAGCTTATAATGTAAAAAAATATTCAATTAATAATAATATCCTTCTATGTAACGAAATAATACAATGAATGTATTTTTATTTTTTTATTTAAAATTAATACATTAAAATCTTATCAAGATTGTTTCTGGGTCTGATACACAACCCCTCCTTTTTGAAAATGACCTTCCTTGTTTTGCTATATTTTTTTACTAAATTAGCTCCTTTTTTAAGCCCTTTTTAAAAATATTTTATAAAAAGATTGCTGCATTTACTGATTGTTTTATTTCCTCCACGTTGTCTTTTTTTCCCTTTAAAAATACCCCCACGTTGCCTTTTTTCCCCCTTAAAATCACCACCCCGATAATTTTTTTTTCTTCCTACCTACAACCATTGTTATGAAGGTTGTTTTCTCTTCCAATAGTTATCACCATAGTCTGCAAAAATTTCTTCATGTGCTTTTATATGTTTTATACTTTTATATATAGAACCGGGTTTCCCATTATTCGCATATCGTGCTGCTGCGTCAGTTGTCAAATAAGCATCGATACAATTGTTTGCATCGTTACAAATACTATATACAGCATTATTGTTTTTACGATATTTACGATCCAATTTGGCTTGTGTTGTTTTTTGACCTGTGTAATAAGAAATATTACGATCGCGTTTAAAAGTTTTTTTCCAAGCAAACAATCCTTCACCAGCATTGGGGATATTTGATTTCTTGATACGTACGTAAGTTATTTTGTTTTGCTAAATGAATCCAACATTTTTTTGTTTTAGCTGTTCGTTTACGACATCTTATTTTTTTTAAGGTTTTACGTATACTTTGAGATTTATCATTGTTCCGTTTTTTTCGAGGTAACTTAAGTCTTACCATTTTTTTAAAATATTGTTTTTATTCCTAAATAATCATTATTTTTTTCATGCATTCTACTTTATAGATAATATCTTCGGGACATTTATATATTTCTTTTTTTAATACTGATATTCTTTGTTTTAAAATCTTTGATGAAATAGGTATTATTTCTTTATCTTCTGTAAAATTTAGTAAACATTCCTTTAAAAGAAACTGAGTAAATAATATTGAAGGATCATTATCTTGAATTTCATATCCAATATAAGGTAAATTATACGTTTTTAAATAAATTTCAATATAAACAATTTCACTCATATTTTTTTTAACTCTTTTTTTGTTTTAGTTTTTTTTAAATGGGTTCTTTATTATCGAGAAAAATCCCTCCTATAGTTACGTTGACATGTATTAATAAACAGGATTCATACGATGTTACTATTGATCGTGTTGATGGAGAAGACGAAAACATAAATAAAAATAAAACGGCGTGTTTTTCTTGTTTTAGAAAAAAAAAAGAAGATGAATGATGATCAGAAAAAATTAAAATATAGTCAAAAAAATATAGATAAAATTGTAAGTTTATTTAATAAGAAAAAAGAAAGTAAGAAAAATGAAAAAATAGACGATTATTTTTCTGTTAATCGTATAGAAACTATTAGTAGAGAAAAATTTAAAGTCACTGAACAACATTTTTCTTTGGATGTTTCACGGGAAAAAACGGTTAATTTTATTAGTTTTATTCAATCGTTATCGTTCGTTTTTTCTTATTTAATTAACATTGCGCGGGCAAATGTAAAAAGTGATGACGATTATGTTAGATTTATCTTTAGTAATGCTCCAAAAAGTTTTTTCTCTACAGCCGTTTTACCCGTGAAAGACTTTGACGTTAAATATTTCTTAAATATTATGGAAAAATTTATGCAGAGTAATAATAGCTAATGGGTGGAATAGTAAGGTAATAGTTCAAACTTTTCCTGCAGGAATAAGTACAAAAAAATATATAGTGTATTAAGGAAAAAAAGTATTTATAATAGTTTGAATAAGGGAAATGCTACTGATAAAGGCGGTGTGAAAAATAATATGTATGTAAAAAAATATGGTTGTAAATTTCGCACGGGTGTATTTTATATTCTTAGCGATGTATTATTTCGTACAGTAAAAGATTGTTTTGCTTTAGCAATATTAGTGGGTTTATCGTTTTTAAAACAAGACGATAAATATTTTATAATGAAAGAAAACCAAATAAACCTGTTGATGATTTATTTACTTGTGAAGAAATTCGAAATGTATATCGGGAATGTGGGATAGCCGAGGGTAATGTTGATGCTACACAGTTTAATTTTGTATATAATAATTATTTAAAAAAACAGGGTGTTGATTTGTTAGTGTATGCTGACACTCATTCCGATAATATAATTTATGATTCACGAACTGATAGTGAAGGTCATCTTATTAAATTGACTAATGAAATTGTGTGTTTATGGTTAAATAATAATCATTACGATGTAGTTTTAAGCATGAAGGAATTTTCGAAACTTAACACCAGTTCTTTTTGTGTTAAATGTATGAGTCATTTTACACGACATCAATATATCCATAACCACCTATGTACTACAAATAACTTGTTTACGATGTTATAAATATCCGAATAATTGTAAATTATGATGAAAATTGTTTTACAAATCATTTAACAAATAAAATTTTTAAACCTTCTCAAAGTAATTATGATCGTTTAACACCTTGTCAATATTATTTTTTTTGTAAAATCTGTAACAAAATTTGTTCTCGATTCTTTTTCATTTTTTCTAATAAAACAGTTAAACATGATTGTAGCAAACGATTTTGTTTTCATCGTCATAAATACATGAAACAACCTCATTATTGTTATGTGAAACCCCTTTCATTTGAATATAACAAGGATGAAGAACCCACTTTATTTTTTTTGATTTTGAAACAAAAGTAAACAAAACTAAATTGCTCGTACCTTTTTATTGTATTGTCCAAAAAGTATGTAAAAAATGTCAACATATTTAATTTTAAAAAACAAAAATGTTTTGAAAAAAAAGATGATCAAGAAATTATCGATAATACTATTGAAAAAGTTAGTTGTTGTGGGAATAGACAATTTATTTTTGATAACAATGTTATTGAAACTTTATGTGAATTTATGTTTGAACAAACAAATTCCGTTTGGATAGCTCATAACGGGGGTAGATTTGATACTATTTTTATTTTAAAATATTTTTTAGAAATAAAACAGATAATACCGAATACTATAATGAACGGGACTAAAATAATGAGTTTAGTAATTAAAGAACAAAATATTAGAATCTTAGATAGTTATTTGTTTTTAAGTATGAAATTAGCAGATATTCCAAAAGCAATGGATTTCATCCTTATGAATTTTACGATTTAACTTATGAGGGTGAAATTGTAGATCGAAAATTTTTTGATACGAAACATATGAATACAGCAACACTTAATGAATTTGAAAAATGGTATTTAGAAAAAAAGAAAGAGAAATATATATTTCGTAAAGAGATTTATTATTATTGTTGTAGTGATGTAGATATTTTAAGAAAGGGTTGTGTTAAATTTTCTACAATGATAGGAGCAATTGGTCATATTACACCCTTTTATGCAAAGAATTGTATTACAATTGCTAGTTTAGCTTTGAAAGTGTATAGACTTAATTTATTTTTTTTAATTGTGTAGGAATTATTCCTGCTTCGGGGTATAGGGGATGTGTAAAACAGAGTTTAATTGCTATTGATTGGTTAGATGAAATTAATCGAGAATTAGGGGGAAATTTAGAATATATCTGTTCACAAAATGGTGAGAAAAAAATTCTAGGACGTTTTCTCGATGGTTTTTATAATGATACAATATATCAATTTCATGGTTGTTTTTACCACGGATGTCCCAAATGTTTTGACCCCTAAGCATTAAACGTTCTTACAAACGAAAGGAGTCGTTTGTCGAAAGAAAAGGAGTTGTTTATCGACAGGAGTCGATTTGAAAGGATTTGAAAGGAGTTGTTTATCGACAGGAGTCGCAATAATTTCAGTTTCACAACATTCAGTAAACGTATCATTATAGGGTGATGAAATAAAAAATTGTAAAGGTTCACTAAATAATATGTCGTTTTTTTCTATATCTTCAATTTTTTAACTCTTTTTTTTTTTAAACGTTAATTTTAAGAATATTTGAAACCGTTCCCAACACTTGAGGAAGAAGCATATCCAGTGCCAACGCTCCTCCAAAACCTGCTTTTTGTATTTTTTTTCTACGCTTTCTTATTCCTCTTTTGTTTTTCTTTTTTTTATATATTTTTTACGCGTCATTTTTTTATTTTTAAAAACAACAATATCCACAACAATAAAAATAATAATATCCACAACATTAAAAAATGATTTTTTTATATAACATTTTTTTTATTTATACTTTTTTTTACAGTTTATCTATTTTGTAAAAAATGTATTACATTTGGATCTATTTTTTTAATTTTTTTTTATTATCACTTGTATAATAAGTATCCAAATTTAAATTTGAGGGTAATCCCATACCCTCATTTAATAAAATTTCTTTCTTAGTTGGATTTTCTTTATTTTTTCTTTTCACAAAAAAATATGATGAATAATTTTTTCCTCGATTTCCACCATTTAACAATTCAGTATAATCTTCTACGGTTAGTTCATTTTTTTTTTTAGTCTATTTTTTTCTTCAAATAAATTTATATATATATCTTAATTTCTTCACCTTTTAACGGTACGCTATTCTCATAGTTAATAAAGAACTGTAGTGATTGTTTAGCCTCTTGATCACTCATAAATAAAAAGTAGGGGAATGTTTTTTCATCATTTAATGATGTATAAGGATTTTTTTCGTTAATATAAAATAATTATTTTATAGTATATATAAAACGTTGTGTTGCATTAGGAATAATATTAGATGAAGAAACTGAAATCGCTCCATTATTTTTTTTTTTATTGTTTTATAGAACTGAAATCCATTTTTTTTGCACACGTAATTCGAAATGAATTTTTTATATTTTTATATTCAATCGAATTTAAATTCCATAAAAAAATTTTCCCACTATTTACTAAAATGTAAAGAGAAAAAGGATAAAATAATTTATATTTTTTAATTATCATTTTCCCATTTTTTTCTTCAAGAACAATCAAAAGCATTATGTTGAATGTATTAAACAATCAATACTAAGCGTTCCTGAATCAAAAGAAAGTAATTTTCCTGTAGTATCTTTAACTTTAATACGAATTTCTCTTATAATTTCTTTTTTAAATTTTCTCAATGATTTTTGGGGACTATAACAAACTAATTGTCCATTCCCCCCCACCACCTTGTTGATTCCATTGAATGGGAACTGTTGTTAACAATTCAGCACAACTATCACCAACTAACCCTAGTTCTATTTCATCACAATATATAAACATTTTATTTAATCCATCGGATACATCGGGTAAGTAATCAAAATGTTTAGAAAAAAGGGTTTGGGGTGTAGGGTTATCTTTTTTTATTTCAAACAAGAGGGGTACGATTTCAAGATCTTTTTCATTTTTTAAACCTAGCATAAAAGCTAATTTTTTTGAAAATAATATATTGATCTTTTGATTAAAAGAAGCATATTGAATACCCTTTTTTTCTAGCGTAGTCTTGTTAGATAATCGAAATTCATTTACCTGCAACCCATCAGCTGCTTTACTCGCATTTTCATATACCCAATACTCAATCTCAACATTAATAATTACTTTCCCATTTGATCCGATTGTAAAAAAGTTGTTGCGTGCACATTGATATTGCGGCGAATTCTGGCCAGCCACGATTGTCGCAGTTAACTTTCAAGAGGAATTCGATGGTAACTTATTCCCACAGTCTTGCGTGAATTATACGTGCAGTCAGGAACCATGCAATGAGGCATTGTAGAAAGTATTGAACGATAAACCAATAATATTTAGGTTTCGACAGAAAACCACGCTGTCAAAGAACATTTGTTTCTATCACTCAATGACGTCAAAACGCTAATAGCAACGACCGCATTCGCCCACAAGCAAAGCAACAATGGGGGCCCCCAATGTGCGAAAATTATGACAAACAAAGTAAAATTTCTCCAAAACTAAAACGATTTGAAGGAAACTAATACTCGTTCTGAAGTAAGTTTACCTAGTTCTTTCGTTTGAATGAAACTTGCTTTGGGGCTGGAGTGTCCCTTTAACCTTGGTCATAAAACCTGCAAATACAAGTGTATTAATTCTAATATTAACTATTATTTCAGACCCGGTCCTAACTTAGCTGAATTACTGCAAGCAAAAGTTTTCCATGGTGTGCAGGTCGCAAATGAGCTGGGCACAGATACAACTGTGACCTGGTTCAATGGTGTCATAACCACGCTTCAAGCTGCTATGAAGTCAAGATTCAGTGCTAGTGGAGATTCAGACCATCTGAACTGGATTGGTTTCCTAAATCTACACAACTGGCCAGTCAAAGGATGGAGAGGCAAGCAATCAAAACTTCACTAGCCTATATATTATTCAGTCCCTAGTAGCATATGTTAGAAAACAATTACCTGATTTCATTATATTTTCATAGATTATGGTGATGCAGAACAGCAGAAGTGGCCAAGCTTCTCAACCACTTCCATCTTATATTTATCTGCTGCTTGGAAAGATGTAGAAGACTTTGCTGGTGAGGCTTTGCCCTTTGGTGGAGTGGGATGATCTGAGTCACAAATCTATGCATGGTGAGTCTTTCCACTTGAACCATGAGGTATCCTTTAAGCTTTCATACATTTAATTTTATATATTATATCACTTGAGATTTTTAGAGAAAATAAGATACTGACTGTAAGTAATTGATGTAATTTTAACCTTTAGGTTTGGTAAGAAAATAAGTAAAGAATTAGACTGGGAGCAGATTAACATCCAATTCAGGGATACAGCGCCACACTTCCTGTTACTCGTTGACGTGCTCCTCGCCATTCCCGCACACTCATCGTGTGAAAGAGGGTTTTCACTGTTGTTAGTGAAAACTTTCGTTAGTGAAAACCGACTGGAGAAATTCCTTAACAGATGAAGCTGTTACCGACCTAATTAGAATCATTTTACAATCTGCTGACATCAAAGAGTTCAACCCAGACCAGGCCATTCATCTGTGGAAAAAGGCCTCCATAAGAAGTCGGCGATCAAAACATTTGGAAGAAGAAGAAGAAAGGAGCCAGCAGATGCAGGGTGGTAACTCATCTGATTCAGATGTTGATCATGATAATACAGATGATTCTAATAGTGATACAGATAGTGAACAACTGGATGAGCCACTGGCACACACTGTAGCAGCTTCACCAGTATCTGATGAAGCTGCATTCCTCTCATTGTTCGATTCTGACTCCAGAGTCTGAATTTGATGGATTTGAAATTTAATATGGCAGTGCACTATACACAAAAACATAAATTTCAGACTAGAGTAATTTTAAACATACTTAGTTGTAAATAAATATGTTTATTTTGTTTCTTGTTGAATATTCATTGTGTTGTACTTTATTTAAAGATAAACACTAGTGGTAAAAATATACAACATTTCCACATTGTCAATCATCATCAGTCATCCAGAACTGTACTTGAGTCTTGAAAATGACATCTGACATTGACCATGTGGAAAAGTCGAACATCATTATCACTAGTGTTAACCTTTCAGTTGAGTGTTTTTCACAATTGTCACTTATAAGAGTATTTCTACTTATCAATATTATATCATTTACTAATTTCAAACAATTGGTTTGAAATACATATTTCTGGAGATCATTGTTATACCATTACATAAATCATAATGATCAGCACCTGTCTGGCACTTATTTTTTTGATATTTTACCTTGTTTGGATACTGCTAATCGCAATACCTACTATCCAAATCTGGGATACTAAATTTCAAGGAGCTAGTATCCACTTGGATACTGGTAAAAAATTCAAATCTTGAGCCCTGGTAATATTGAAAAATCTGCCCGGTTATTAAAAATTAATCCTATATGTGCAGATCCTACGAAATAATATAGATCTCTTTACATTGAATAAAACACTCTTACACTCATGTCTCATGTTTTTTTCTCTGTCCTGGCATCCCATGAAGTACACTATCTCAATTGAACCAATTGAGACCTTTCAGCATTCAAACAACTCCTCCAATATCGCATTGATAGGTATATCAAATATCCAGCGTCATGACTTGCGTATGCACAAGTCGTGAAATGTGCATTCACAGGGTCCTTTGGCATGCCATCATGGAATCCATAGTAAGAAATGGGTATTGTAGCACCTCTACTGCGGTCGCTAAGTGAATGTTTGTGACACTGTCAATGTGATTTCATATTGATGCAATTTCATATTTGTTAATCACAGTGGATTTCTGATTTCTACCTGAAAATTAATGATAGCTTGTTTTGTCGAAATCGGAAGTGCTGTTCAGTATTTTGTCAATCTTTGGGATATTTGTCAGTTGTGTTTAACATTATTTAATGAAAGTGAACAAGGATAAATACTGACAATTATAATGATAATTCGAATAAACACTTGGGGAATCCGTGTTGAAATCTAAATATTTGTGAATATATGAATAATCTGTTAATGATTTTCTGGCTGCCACAAGATTTTTAGATCACATGACCTTAATACATTTATTCAGGGTTTTTTTAATTTTCATTTTATTTTGAGCATGATTCTCATACTAAGTATAATTGAATTTCACCAGCTTTTATTGTATTATTTATATATTTTTAACCAGAGGAATTTTTTATTCAATAAATGGTGTTATCATTTTTCAGATAATAACGATGCCACCAAAGAAAAAAAAGAAATCCAATCTAGCTTCCCAATCACCTGGACATCTCGAACAGTACTTAAGAGAAAATTTCAGTATTGTTCCAGCAAAAGTTTGGTTAATGGACATGTGCTCTTTCTGTTCATTTTAAACAACCGCTCTTACCCAGAGACAATTCAGGCATTACACAATAAGATATCAGAGCAGGATGACAAGCAAGATGTCCACAACCTCCGTCCATGGGTCTCTACCGTCATCTGCTGGGAATAGTTCTCGTGGTGACCCACTGACACCGAAAAAAGTGCAACGAAGGATAATTATCTCAACCAAATGATGAAGATAAAACTTAAAAAATCAATATCTCTGAGCCAGCATAATCAACCTATACGAAAGAAGGTGGACATCGTCAACAGGCTTCGTAAGAAAAAGCATGAGCACCAGTGTGGCGACGTCGAAGCTAACTTGAGAGAGGAGGTCAGGAAACTGAGGAAATCACCGACGAATGAAGGCCAATATAGCTGGATCCTGTTCTATTTCAATCATGATGAGAAATTGAAAGAAAAGGACGAGTTGATCAGAACACTGCAGGATGAAAAGCTAGTTCTTTTGGACAGTGAACATTCCTCCGCAACTACAGAAGTTAACTCAGCGATTGGGTGTGAAAATGGAGATCCCAAAACGACATTCGGTTGAGTAAATGGCAAGAAATTTGAACTGGATGTAATATCAATTATTCAAGCTGCAGAAATTGCCATGGAAACAAAAAATCTAACTCTTGCTTTTGATGCTGCAACACAGGAAGGGACACATCAACAGCATCCACTTCACTACAGTTGACAAATGTATAGTTGTCGCTATTGGTCAGCTGGCTGGAGGTACTGCTGAGCATTATGAATGACATGTCTCTGATTTAGTGGATGAACTTGGCCTCGCACACTCCAGCTTTTACAACGTTAATTATCAGGACTGCCGGCAGACGAGTATTGGAAACATTTCTAATACATTGACTGATAGAGTAGCTGTGCACTCTGTTTGGAAAAGACTGTATGGCGGCCAACATTGTTCTGAAAATGAACAAGATGAGGTACAAGGATGGGAAGGGCGATCTGAAAGGCTTTGGGATGGGAAGGGCGATCTGAAAGGCTTTGTCATATTCCTTGATGACAACAACCTGCCATGAGGCATCTTGCCACACTACCGTGGTAACAGACTCAAAGTTAGTGCAGCATCACTCTCTCTTCTTGGAGTTCGTGACATCCGGTGCAGTTTCATGTGGTGGGGTGCAGTTTCATGTGGTGGGCTGCAGTCAAGTCTTCAACATGACTTTGTCCATGAAATAGCACAACTGGAGATGCAGGTCCTTGGTATACTTCTATCTGGCCCATGGATGAAGAAGTTCTATACATCAGCAGCAGACCAAATTGATCACATCGATGGATCGAAGTCGTAAGGAAAGTGGTGTCTGTCCTGAAGGAATGCAATGGGGATCCGATTAGTATTTTAAACTGTGACACAGATTTCTTTGGGGATCAACTGGATAACGATGACCAAGTTCTGCAGAAACTGAGAATGCATCCATCTGACCCTGTGCTCCAAGAACACATGAAAGATATGCTGGTTGCATGTCTGGGAGCTGTGATTACTGTCTTGGAGAGGCAGTATGAAAAGTACTTCACGATGGACTGGACTGGTACACTGAGAGAAGAAACCCAGTCTGCCAGATCTCACAATATTGATGCTGAGGAAGTGATGGATACATTCTCTTAATGCCACCATTTTCTACCTCACTTCGAGGATGAGAGCGAAGAAGAATCGAACAGTCGAATACCTTGATAGCATGGAGCTGGAAAAGAGATAGACGTTGGTGAGATGGTCTGTTGGCAAGCGGCGGAAAAGACGTGAAATCAATCGGAAGCAACTTACGACTGATATGTCAAGCAGGGTAGCGTCAAGTGGCATGTGCATTATGTGCATTACATAACTGCAGATAACTGCACCAAAAACAACAACACCTTCTTGTGATACTTTGCGTGGTGAGTAATAAATAATCTCCACCACTTCCTTATTTATTCATTTCTGCTAGCTGGACATACCAAGTCCGGCCCAGATCGTTGTTTTGGAATATTTTGGAAAATATAAGCATCCAGCACTGTCGGAATGAACAATGTTTATTGCAGGAATCCATAACATCTCCAGAGAAAAAAGTCCATCTTCTGAGAAAAGAAAATGTTTTGCCATCTTGCAAACTTCAACCTCGAATTGAGCCACACGGACTAGACAAGGAGAGAATGCGGTGAAATTTTTCTTTGTTTTGTGAACTTTTGGGCGGAAAGTTTCCTATCATCACATTTGAGTCAGATCCCACATATCAAATATCTGGCCAACCGAAGTTTCCATCATACGTAATAAGTCTCCCTTAAAGCTATATTTGGCAAACGTATGCGAAGCAACATAATATAGGGAATTGAAGAGGGTTGAAATTTACCAGATATTTAGATGATGAAATAAAAGTTGTTTGGAAGACGAATTGTAAGTGGACGGATAATGAACACTGGGGAAAAGAAAGCACATAAAGCCGAAAAATGCAGACAAGAAAGACTAAAAACGAAAGAAAGACTCGAACCACGCGACCCTGCTAAATTCAAATTCGGGCGAACATGGTACAATGTTGAAGTAGCAGAGGAATTGCCAAAGGCCAATGACAAAGGTGATTTATTTTCTTCAGAACGAAGATGTCTTCAGAACGTCTTGTTTTCTAAATTGTGAAGAGACTTCACACCAATTTGAGGCCAGGGTGCTCACGCTTTCGGGATATACTTCATGGTAACAATACATAGTCTCCCACCATATTTAGTTAGGTTAGGGGTATAAAAAAAAAGATGGAAACCCAGTCTAGTGTCACCATGAAGTATATACCACGCTTTCGTGTTAATGTTTTATTTACTGTTTTACAGAATCAACTGTTGAAATTTCCGTCGAACCATATGAAATTATAATGCGTACCACAATTTCTTGCACAACAGATGGAAAGAGAAGGGCTCTGGAAGGTCCAAATCCGAAAAAAAGGCGCAAAAGGAATGAAAAAAAGGAGGAACTTCAAGTCCGTAACAGGTGTAAGACATCGCCACAAGAAAATGAAGTTGCTGAGAAAGAGGACAGCACAATAAATCCCTATGAAGAGCAGCTTCGTTTTAAAACGTTAGAGTGTGAGATCCTGAGTAAAAGGGTTCATGTTTTGGAGGGAAATTCTTTGGCCACTGAGAAGTTGACAAATATAACAGTGCTATAAATAATTATTGCAGTTGATACTAAGGTTATTTGTCTTCCAAATTTAAATGTAGCAATGGAAAAAGTTTTCAACGTGTTAAGAATGGCATTAGAGCAAGCGAAAGATGAAACATTGACACGTCATTGTATTGTTTATCGTTATCAGGTAATAGAGAAAATGCAGTGTTCAGCAATGGAACTGTTGTCACAAATTGAACAGCATCTTGAATGTATTGAGCCTTCCTGTGCAAACTCATCTATGACTGAGTATATATTAATTCATCACTAAGGTCTCATTATACAACACCCGTCTGTCCACTTTCACGAACCCGCACCATAGTAATGGTTGTTCAAAAGTGTCAAATTGCCGAAATGCGCCATTAATCGCTAATTTCCTTAAAAGAAATACATGGCAGCAATTATATATTTATGCTTAAGAGTTTTGGCTTTTTACTCATATCAAGTATCACTTAAGTTCAAAAGTGGATGTGTATTCTTAAATTGTTCTGCAAAACTTTCCCCAAGTCAGTATTAATTTCACTTTCTATTACAGCTTGATGGAGCGATATCTTCAGCCTTACCGGTTCACTGTCCTGAAGCCAAAACCGTTGACCTTCCAACAATCGATTTGGACACGTTTAAAATATTGTGTGAAAACACTTCAACGCCGATTCATGCACCCTAGAGGTAACAGAGAAGAACCACGCTTTGTCTGAGGATTTTATAAAGACATTTGTTACCCCCAAAAAGTGAAGAAGGTCCAAGATCCCATTGAGACGGAGAAGTAACCTCATAGGTGCGCCTTCAGATTGCTGCACTTCATTTTAACAAATAAAGAATTGGAAAACTGTAACACAGCCAGTACCAATGGCAAACAACTTTGGATAGCCACAAATTAAATGATTTAAAAGGTAGGTTTTGAAACCGCGATGCCAGCCACACAAAGGAGTCTCCACGTCCATGACTGTTTCATAACTATAACGAATTGCCCTATTTTCTTTTATATATTTTTGGTAGATATAAAGCCAAAACAAACAAAAGAGGAAGAGAAAACGTGGAAAAAGATAAAAGAAAAAATCAACACAAAATGTAGAGCGAAAAGGTAACAACTCAAACTTGTTAACATAGATAAACATTTTAAGAGATTCGACGTTTCAATTAGTTTTTATACTTCATAGTCACAGAGTGTAGTCAAAATGTGAAAGAGTTTCTGTTGTTTTGTATTTAATTAAAGAGTTTTGTATCTGATTTAGAATTTCTGTTTTGAATTTACTGCAATGTGCGAACGTATCTTTAGATTCTTAGCAAGCAAAAAGGATCGATTTGCGCTAATTACCGGTCACTATCTACATCATTATATAAACAGATTTGCATCATGTTTCACGCACAGTTAAAAGTAACGTTGTGTCAAACAATGTTGTAGTTTATGTATTTGTGGTTAAAGTGTTTTCAACGAGTGAAAGGAAGACCAAACCGGCAAACTTAAAAATTGCTCGACCACGGCTGAACTCAAACCCTCGACACCTCCGTAATTCTAGAACTAATGATAAGGACAAATTGAAGATGAGCCGATACTATTATTATTAATTATTTTGAGGGCATCATTTTTGCCACAATGCAGCAAATGCGCATCCTTTAAATATAGGCTTTCTAAGGAGATCAAAATAGCGATTTACAAAGATGCTTTTCGAAATGTTCGCAAACCAAAGAAACAAACATCCAGTGTGACCATCAATGAATGTGCACGCAGCTGTGCAGCATTGCCTGTATTCATCGCTGGAGGAAGGGGGCCGAGCCCCCCTAAAATGTCAAAGTACGAGTTTTCCACAGACATATGGCACAGACGCCGCAGAGGAATATCCGATCTTTCTTTGTCCCGGCTCTGCCGCAAGATACAGCGATAAGTTGGTAAGTTAAAAAAGATAACTCCCATTAACTCTACGGTTAGCGCTATGGATACGCAAGCGCCAAATAACCTCACAGTCATCACAAACTCAAAGGTTATGTGTCACAAATGCTTAAAGCTTGCTTCTCGGCGTTCTCGCTAGCATGTCCTTGAACAACAATTCTGCTTTCTCCTGAACGTTCGGTCCGTCTCCATAAGTCTGTATAAGAAGTTTGGATGTTGGTCTACCATTTCCTTTACGAAATGAAGTCGTAAGGAGGTCTAACTGGTTCAGAAATAAAGAAATCCGAAGAACAAAATAAATATTAATTGCGCGTATGTAATATAATATTTAAAAGATGACGGAATTGCACCAATTGTTTGTTTTGCGACTTTATTCCCTAATCTGACCTTTGACGTTTCTGCTTTGGCTACGCTATGGCCTTTCGGTTTGGTGTTTGTGTACCAATGGCCATTCGTAGCGCCTGTGCCGTAGATAAACTTCTTACCTTTCTTAATCCACTTGTTGTTGACATGTTGTGCAGAAACTGATGAGCAATCGCCGCAGGAAGCCCCGCTGACTGCAAGCACTGAACCCGCCTTCGACTCAATGCACCAAGTCACAGAATCTGACACTGCAGCTGCGGCAAGGAATCTTCACAAAGCTTACCGTACGTCGACGCCTGTACTTGTGCGTGCTGTTCTAATTTTGATGCTGCACATCATCCAACAGATTTCGAATTATCCAAAAAACCACACGGACAGAAAAATTGGAAAAGGTCCATTCAAGCTAGCTGGTGCAAGAAACATCCATGGATCAGTGTATGCACATCATTAATAGCATAGTCCCCTGGGGGTGGGAGTGCAAATTTGCATAAGGGAGTATAAAACCAAAAAACCAAGCTGAGTGCTAAACTTTGAAGAAAACAAAATAACTGACAACAACATAATCACCACTAGAATCAATCCCATAGGAAACGTTATGCCTAGAAATACAAAAACCTATATGCTACATCAGGTGGAAATCGAGGCGAGAGGAAACGATCTGCAAAAGCGAGAGAAAGGCACTACAGCCAGATAAAATTGTGTGCAGATTACAAGACGGCGCTAGAGAGAAAACTAGGGGCGAAAGGCAAGAACAGAAAAAAGGGGCAAACAATATCGGCGAAAGCTTGAATAAAGGCTACTACGCCCAGGTAGGCTCTGACATATATAAATTTTAATGTAAACCAAAACGCCACTCGGGAACCCAAGGGGAAAGGCAAAACTACATCTGCGAAAGCCTGAATAAAGCACTACGCCCAGATGTATTCCGACAATAAATGACACGAATGCCAAAACGCCACTCGGAAACCCGAGCTCAAATTACAATACCAACATGCCACTAGACAAACGCTAGGCGTGAAGCAGCCGAGCTGTAATCACGAACTGAAAGAACTACAGAAGGGGTTCGAATAACTGAAAGAAGAACGAACGATTCTAGGACAAACTTAAAGACAACCAAAGTTGAAGATTTACCTCCAAGAGTGGTGGAACCTCCTAGAAGAGGAGCTTCGTTTTGTTCCACTATGGCTGCCTGAGCTTGTGCGACTCTAGCTTGAGGAAGCTGAGGTTCTTCCATGGGGAAAGCAATAAAGTCTCCAAGTATAAGTCAATTTATACGCACTGCAGGAGACCGCTGACAATAGTTACGTATTATGTACATACTATTTGACTTTCTTGCCAGCATGAACAACCACATCATCCCAAATTGCCTGTTTCGTGATGGCTATGGTCAAATAAAAACCTAGACATAAATAAAAACCTAGACATAAATAATTTGTTCTAAACCGAATATTTTTCACGGGTGTATCTATAAATGGTCGAACATATTTCGTGAGTTCTCTGGCAATGTAGCCAACTTTTTCAAATTCATTATCAGTCATAATATATACCGCAATTGCATTGGAGTCATGTTTGTTCTCTGATTCACACATTAGACGGGGCTTAGGCGATTAGGCAACCCTTTGGGATTGGGAAGGTGACTGGGATACTTAATACAGGGTGGCCACTTAACCTGTTCACTCCCAACTTTCCGGGAGCACTCCCACTGACGAGTAAAATCGTCTGGCGTTAAACAGATTGAAATGATCTGGCATTAGACAGAGTAAAATGATAAAGTACGGAAATTTCCGTGTTTGGGTGTGAAAGGGTTAGGGTTAGTGAAATTTTTGGGACTTTGCCAGGTGACTGCTTAATAAAGGATGACCGCTTAATTTGGAGACCGTTTAATACAGGTTCGACTGTAGTATGAAAATTAAATTTCGAATGTAAAAAGTTAAAATAATAACAGAAAACTAAAGACAAACTATTATGTATTTCAAAACACAAACTAAAACTATGGTGGTGAAATGAGTTTTTACTGAATTTGAAAGTCAGTTCTTTCTCCTAAAAAATATTAACTGTTTGCATATATACCAGTACCTGCTGGAAAGATGGTTTCACTAGTTTCATTGTCTGAATCTTTATTGCCTTTTACACAAATTATCCACAAATTAAATAGTTACTTATTTCTATGCTTATTATTTTTTACATATTTCTATGTTCATTTTTAAAGTGAACAACAACAAAGTGAAGGTTCTCTTTAGGCATATTTAACAAAAAATGTAAGCCTGGTTACAGAGATTGTCAAATCAAGGTAGGGTAACAGAGGCTAATTCACAAATTCATTGACAAAATTACAATACCTTTGCTGCAATTGCTGGTAGGTCGTATTTCCCTCTTATGGTCCTAGTTTTTGGATCAACATTTACTACCAGGCTGATATTAAATTAAGTATTGTAATAAAAATGTTTAAAGTTTACGACAAGGCTGAGACAAGCAAGAATACTAGTCCACTGGTTTATAAATCACAAAAACATTTCGTTTTTAACTTTTAAAATTATACTTTCAGCACATATATTGCGTTTCTTTATCAGCGATTAATTCATTTCAAGCACGTAATGGAAGCGTTTCATATTTAACAGGATCTATAACAGTCTGGTGGTTGAAATTGTCTTGGCCTGTTTAAATAGGTTGGCGTATGCCGGTGCATGTTGTAATCTCTGCAGCACATTGTAATTTTCATTCTCGGAGACAATATTTTTGGCCTTAGTCGCAACCAGCAGCAATACACATATCTATAAATCGACTTTTGCTCATTTTTAGGTACTCTAACACCTTTTCTAGCTCACCAGTCCCATTCAATTGCAATTTAAACAGCACCTATGGCAAATACAACAACAGTTATTTTTGCACAAAAGTTAAGCAATTAATATATTCATAAGAGTGTCTGAGTCTTCAGATATTACAAAATCAGCATGGCCTTGTTTAATAAGGAACGCTATTTGAGCGTCTGCTTCATGGCGAGAAATCGTAATTATCACTGACCTTGCTTCCCATGCCATTCAAATACATCCATTTCAGTCAGGTTTCAATCTGATTCAAGTTGCCCAAGAGACAGTTCCTTCAGTTGTATATATGATTTTTTGTGTGTGTTTGTGATCTTTGCGTTTTCTCAGTGTCAAATCTTGTATTATTAGGCCTGAATCTGAACATAACTTTGAGTGCAATTCATTGTATTGTAACGTTGGGCTGCAAAACTGTTTGATTTGACTTCAGTGCTTGTACGGATTATATGTGACGTAGTTTGACGCAATATATGAGAATACGATTCCGATTATCATGCAGTGTTACATTATAGTGCGCAACTGCATGCTGAGACAACGCGTATCAGTGCAACTTATGCAATTCTATACTTGAATGCTACATTACCCCCTTCTTAGAGGGAGACATGTGTTCATGCCGTTAAATCTCTAAATGATATATAAATTCTTTAAGCATGCCATAAAACTAAATAAATTTTCACGTAAAAGTCTACTTCATAATCATCCATCCACGCTGGTGGTTTCACAACACGCCGCTGCCGCACAGGTTATCCTTGATCAAGGAAAGGTGGTTCATGCTCGGGTTAGGTTCTTAACATAGGACTCGCTATCACTGGCATCCTCATAGTCGATCTGTTTTCTCACTTTTTCCTTGCCAAAATTTCTTCTGGCATTGTTCTGCGTTAGCAGAGTTTCAGCCGATTGTAGTGAACAATCTGCTTACGACTTGCAACATTCTCAGGTCGGATCTTGTAATTGACGTCCGAAATTTTGTCCACGATCACGAAAGGTCCTAACCATGGCGACTCCACTTTTCTCAACTCACCTTTCTTTGTCACTGAGTTTTAAAGCCAAACTCGGTCGCCAACACCAAAACTTTCGCCAGTGCCTCGAGCATCATGGTACCGCTTTTGTCTTTTCTGCGCCGTCTTCAGGTGTTCGCGAGCAAGTTAACATGAGATTTTTCGAGATTTTCTCGTAGATTCTTCAATGTACTCGCACGTGTCTACCAGTTGATCTGGAGTACTTACAAACATTAGTCTACTGGTAAGCGAATTTCCCGTCCAAACACAAGACAATATGGTGAAAATCCAGTCGATTCTTGCACACTAGATAAGCCATCATAACTTTTGGAAGATGAATGTCCCATTCTCGTTGAGGTTTCTCCACATGCTTGGACAGCATTGCTTCCAAAGTCCGATTAAACCGCTGAATCATCCCATCTCTCTCCGGATGATATGCTGAAGTACGAGTCTTCTCTATCTCAAGAAGACTCAAATAAAAAAGATTCAAAGTTCCGGGTGAAGTTTCATATAAATCCCGAAATGACGTCACAGATTATCAGTAGTAACATTCGAAATTAAAATCAGCTGTTATTTCTAAAATAAAGCATTACCGTAAGAGTTAGCGTTAGTATTAGGTGTAGGGTTAGGGTTATGTTCGGGTTAGGACTGTATTAAATTCGGGATGTTTATATGAAACGTCAGCCAAAGTTCCGACCTTGGTCCGTATGAATTCTCTCAGGTGCACCGAAACGACTAATAAATTCGCCAACCAGCTTTTGAGCAACCGTACATGCCTCCTGGTTTGTGATCGCATAACTCTCCATCCATTTTGAAAGATAATCACCAACTACCATGATATACTTTTTACCATTCGTAGATTCTGCAAGATGTCCAAGAATATCAATTGCAATTCTTTCCATTGAATTCCCTTACCAGTAGCACACTTTTCACACTTTTTCAGCCAATCTTCCACATCTTGGCGTGACTGGGCCAATAGAACCTTTCGCGAACTTTCGAAAGCGTTTTCGTAACACCAGATCACTCAGTGAGCGCACGTGCGCGATAGAAGACTAGAGCCAACATTTCTCTCTTGGTCACAGAGTAATTCCGTGAGCAATTACTCAGTGTTCTACTCGCATAAGCAATAACTTTCTCTTCACCGTCCTACCCGAGGTTCGACTTGAAATCTCAGATTCAACTCAACACAGGTGCGTTCACCAAACATTTCTTCAGGTCACAGAAAGCACGATCACACGCAGTAGTCCACACAAACGTTTTCTCATTTCCAACGGTTAATGCGTGATGTAACGGCGCAGCAATTCTTGCGAAGTTCTTAATAAACCATCGATAGTGGGAAGCTAAACCGAGGAAACTGCGCAACTCAGTTTTGGTGAGCGGCAGTTTTGCCATTGCGTCACGGCATCTACCTTGCCTCCTTAGAAATGATGTGATCCAAGAACGGTACAACTCTACGAAACAGCTTGCATTTCGGTGGTTTAACTTTCAACCCCAGTTCACGAAGCCTCACAAAAACTTCTCGTAACCATTCAAGATGCTCCTCGAACGTTGTACTAAAAATGATGATGTCATCCAAATAAACCAAACATGTCGTCGACCATTGTAGACCAGCTAAAACAGAGTCCATTAATCGTTGAAAGGTACTTGGTGCACCTGTTAACCCAAACGGCATAACACGAAATTCAAAAAAGTCCTTGAGGCGTTGGAAAGGCAGTTTTCTCCTGATCAGATGGGTGGACTTGCCAATAACCACTAGCAAGGTCAATGGTGGAAAAATACTTAGCCCCACCCAAAGCATCAAGGGCGAGTCTATCCTAGCCAACGGATAAGCGTCCTTTCGTGTCACGTGGTACTACCATATTTCTTTTTTCACTAGAACGACTGGGGAGGCCCAGAGACTTGACAAGGGTTCTACCATGTCATCGTCTAACATTGATTTTAAGTTCTTTTCCATCTTGTCCTTTTGATGGAAAGGAACTCGCCGTGGAGACTGCTTGATTGGAACACCATCACCCGTGCGAATACGATGTCTAACCCAAGTTTGTTTGACCCAAGTCTGATGAACCTTTTGAAATAAAAGTTACTCTAACTGGGATTTCTGCGAGCTTTCTATGTCCGTGCCTTCCCAATTAAATAACTACGTTAATTTCGTTTTACACAACTTTAATGACTTATGTTTCCTGTGAACAGACTTAACTTGAATAACTTCCGTGTTACTACATCAACTTGAGTAAATGTCCCAAGAGTTGTATTCTGGTGTAATATTACTGGATCTGGAGAAGGATTTAATAACCTGACACACACTTTGTTATCCCGTGGCTACTATTTGGCTACTATTTGGGCCGCCAGAATTGAGTGCTTAGAAACAAATCCTGGACAGGGCTCTAAGTGACCCCAACATTTGCCGACATGATCATCTCATGTCCACCCTGTACCATAACCGTCTCCACCAAACTAACCAGACCACATGTCACACCTTGCTCTGCACGCCTACACCCATAGAGACATCCCTATTTCCAGCCTTAATCGAACCATCCTCAAAATTGATTAGACAATTATACTTTAGGACATCAGCTATTGAAAGACCAGGCGAGAAGTGTAATCTAATTATAAATATCAATATATTTTATCAATATAAATATCAATATATTTTCATAAAAGCCATTGAGTCAGACACAAGAGTAAAATCATAATATTTAATAAAGTTCTAACGTTTCGTTGTTATCACAACATCTTCAGAGAATAATTTACATGGGTGTAGTGAGACTAAATATATAATTATAGAGTTGTCAAAATATGCCTAACCGAAGGGCGAGCAATATACCTAATGTCAATATGAGGAAAAGCCGATCAGAAAAGTTTTTCATTTGGGTTAGCATTTGAGAGAAATGTTGTCCAGTAAATGGCAAGGAAAAGTAAAGAATGAGTTTAGGAACCGTATGTACTTCAGTAGATTTAGAAAAAAACTGTCAAGAAAAGTTGCAACACAACTATCAAGAAATTTCTCAGGGTAACCGTTGCATATAATAATGAAAATGGGTTTTAGCTTTTCTAGTTCGGCATGGAAAATGGCATATGCAGAACAAATATTAAAATAGCGGTTGAGTAATGAAAAAACCAGAACGGAATAAAAGAATCAAAAGAAGTCAATAGGCCTGTTCCTTTAAAGGAACTCAACAAGAACGGTGTTATCTCTGAAACCATTATCAAAGAAAATTGCCAAGATCTGCTTGTTAACTTCAACAACAAGATTGGCTGAGCACGCTGCTGATGCTGAGAATAGTTATATTACTAGAAATACGTTCTGCAATAACCCCTCACCAGCCTTTTCTACCACCCCACCCAAAAAGTTTCTTTTCTCCATCTATGGTCCCCAGTGCCCAAACCACATATTTGTATTTGTAGTCTGTCGATAACAAAGCGCAAAAGGCCGGTTCGTCGTACAAAGATCTAAATAAATACCAGTACCAACTAAAACAAATTATCAAGTTTAGAGACTAGATTAATAAAGAGAAATGAAGTTTCTTTAGCTTTATAACCACAACATTGACAATGATAAGGACACATGCAGGATCCTTGTTTTCAATCTTTTTCCTAATAACGATATTCGGATGTAAAATAAAACGTGCCTATTGATACTGAGCAGTTACACTTACTATCCAATACTCTCTGGGTGAAGTCATTATTTCTTACACAAAATATTATACGTGGTGTTTCCACAAAACTTATCTATATTATATTATCGCCATGAAAACATTTGAATAATTAATCATGCTTATATCTAGTTCTTTATGCCAGGACTAATTCAACAGTTTTCTGTGTTATTTTAGAATTACAATGTGCTTTACCAATAAGCACCAGTTCAACCACACTGTACTTCTGCTCAGCAATGTTGTGAGTGAAATACACTTCATTCCCATTTGTTGGAAGACTTGTAAAATCTTGCTTGCTGATGCACCAGCAACAAGAATTGCAAAATACAACAGGAAATTTCCTGCGGGAATTCTTGTCCCTGGCATATTTGGCTGACTATGCCAAGTGTTTTTCTTTCTATTGCAGGAAGGGTTGGAGCATATGGTGGTAATTTCAGCCATTGTACCATTTTCCTCGACTTCCACAAGTGGGTTGTCAGATTTACAACAAGGACAAAATCGGAAGAGGGTCGACAACTAGGCGAAGAATGCAATAAACTTTGGTTCTGTCCTTATATTGTCGTTCTTCATATACACTCCGAAACAACGACATTCACACATAACTCACAAATTTAACCAGTTGGCTTTGAAAGAGTGTTAGTCACTGGTGTACCGGTATTATTGTACCTCTTACTAAAACTTGTCTCATATTCTGTCTCAGTCCCCATTGTCTCTGTTTCATCCTCCAATATATCATCTGATGGGCTTGAGCTATCAGGTTCATCTTCACAATCACTGTCATAATAAGAAATAATATTAAGGTACATCCTCATCCATACTTCTACTTTCTTGTTGCCAAGACTCATGTGGTTTCACTTCTTGTTGTGTCTGTTAAATATGTAAATATAATAGCTGTACATGAGTGAAATATTTATTACACATACGTGTTTCACTTTTGTGTTTGAAGATTTATTTTCTGCACAACTTTAATTTATGTTTTGCTGCCAGCCATTGATGCTTTATCTTGTTTTTCTCCTGCAGTAAAGTCTTGCAGTTGCCACAGACAGTTGCAGTTGTCATTTGGGTTGATTCTTTAAAATGAAACAGAAGAAAATGTATATATGAATATGATATATATATTATATGAATACCCATAGTTAATATAACTTGACACAGGCGTTTACACAGGTGAGTAACACCTTGCTAAGAATGCCAAGAATGTTAATACGTTTCCATGCGGCGATGCGGCATACTGCGATAATAGTAAACTGATACGTTGATACAAATGGGAACATTTATATATTATTGTTTGATAAAGTAAAATTATATTTCAAAACATACCAACATGTTTTCTTGGCATGATTGCTGCTTTGGGATCTCAGCAGTGCTAGACGCAGATAGTAGCTCGGTCTGTTCAACGCACATTTCTTCCTTCGATGATGAGAAGTAGACGCCACCAAAGATTTTTTAACAATCTACAATAAAATAGCTGTTATTATTACACATTTTTAGGTCTAAATATGTTGACACACATGATTTAACACTGGTGGCAAACATTGACAATGCTTACCCTTTTGTGTTCGTTATTTTTTTGTGTTGACTTATTTGCGGCGATGTGTCGGCATTTTCGTAAATACTTGTATTCCTATAATACCAATTTGGTCTCGTTTCAGCCTTCGAATGTCGAAATGGTATCGGAACTAACGAAAGAATTCGGCGTAAAATGTTCCGAACATACAACAGAATTGCTGGTCGGGGTCCACTTGTCCCTTCTTCGTTGTATGAAGGTTATCCACTTCTTCCTTCTGCGCTTCGTGACAGACGAATCGTCGTTAAAGTAGGGTATTCTATGACGGGATATATTATTCTCCAAACTTGCCTGGTTTGAACAACCATAAACAACGCACCTATCCGTCATTATTACCAAAAAAAACTCAAGCTTGAGCTGATAAGACAGTTTTTGGTAATTGGAGATCTGTGACGTCTGTTCCTGGTTCCCAGGTCCTAAAGCATTGAAAACATTCGATAATTTCTGGTGGGGAGTGGTGGTTTCAGCTTTTCTGCTTTTTCCAAGCATTCCGCAGACAATACTACATCATCACACTTCTCTGCTGCGAACTCATTTGTCGCATTGAGGTACTTGCTCTTGAAATAACTGATTCTCAAGTTGGAAAACGCATACGACTCCCCTTCGGAAATGTTTGCAATCATTTGTTCCCAAACTGTTGCTTGAACTGTCCTGCTGGAATCGGCTAGCACAAATTCACACTTGGTTCGTTCTTTTTGCATCTTACTGGAATAGACATTCTCACTCGCCCCTCGCTTTTCGGTGCGAAGGCCAAGAGATTGAAATTTTAAGAGATGAGAAAGCACATGGCATGCACGCATGGGGTGGAACATTATACTTTTCAGGGGCTTCAAATGGTTCTTGTCGACTGGTCCCCAGACTGCGTGGTAAAGTTTAGTTTATTTTCGTCTTGTGTTTTTATACTAAAAGGCCACGAGTTCTAAAAAATACAGAAAAAGAGAGGGATGATTAATATGTATACACTATATTGAAATAACATTTATAGCATGCAAATATATAAAAGAAAAATCAATTTACAAACCTGTTATCCATTCTGCAGCCTGCTTTGAAGTGCTTTCCTTACACTACAGTGTGTGATTCACACCAACTTTTTTCTTCAGATGGTACACCTCATTTGCTAGTACATATTGCATTTATTTGGTATAATATATATGATATGATCTGATTTGTGGAAGTGTATGGGTAATTTATTCTTAGTTTTGCTTTCTAATTTAAATGATTGTGATTGGCATGGTCATGTTTCCTGTTACGTTTTAAAAATATGGTGTATTATTGTGTGTTGTATGAAACCCAAACTGCTTTGTGGTCAGTAAAACATGTTTCTAAAATGCCTGAATTAACATTTTCATCAGCTATATTAGTAAATATGTGGTCAATTATGGTTTGATTATCAGTTGTAAAACTTGATACTAATTGCCTGTAGCCATTGTCTAACCATAACATTGTACAAAGGTTGTCTTTCTGTATCTACCATCCAATTCACGTTAAAATCGCCAATGATTATATATGGGTGCAAAGTCTCAACCAATGCAAAACATAGGTGTCTGACAGGGACTTTTGGAGAACGATATACTCCTATTACTAGAAATACGTTATACGCAACACCCCTCGCCCGCTTATACTGTTTAAAACTTTTATAGCGTAGTTGCTAATTTACTACTGTAATACGTACAGTACTGTAGTTCTTTTACTTGAATTAGGTATTAGCCCATTTATTTGCAAAACTGAATAAATTTGCAGTGGACAATATCTCTGAGAGCTTTGTGTTGTTTGAATTTAATTCTTCCATAGGACATCAAACTAAATAGCGTAAACTTTTAAAATTTTTGGGTGCAGTACCTGGCACCTGCACTGAACAGAATACTGGGGAAGTTTACTGCTGTTTCTACCATAAATCACTAAGAAAGAAATTACAGCACTTGTCTCACACAAGAGCAAAACTCGAGCCCCAGGACTGACATGTGTACCCCTCCCATAAATTTCCATGAGATGTATGAATATTGATCCCTTAATTGCAAGTATATATTTTTAGACACCTCATACCTTTATAATGTTATTGTATGGTAGTAACAGTACAGCATAATATACAATTATTGGATGAGGTTGAGCATCATGATATCAAGAATTATCCAGACCGAGGTCAATGTTACCTGCCAAAGCAGATAACTTTGACCGAGGTCTGGTAACTCTTAAATATCATGCATAAGCCGAATCCAATAATTGTTTTATTGTACATTGTTCAAGATAGCCTTACTATAAAAATATACAAACAAATCTACTACAGGCGTTTTTTAATTTGTAATTTTTGCACGTTTGGTCCTAGTGACGTCATCAGTGTTAAATAATTTTTGTTTTGGACACCTCCGTGCAATAATTCACAGTATTCAACAGAAATGAGGTCGCACCTGCCAGAGATTAAGAATTCACTGGAATTGACCAATAGGAAACGAGAATGAATGTTGAATGTATAATAAATGCTTTTAGCCAGTGGAATTGGGGAAAGTGTTGAGATGAACGGGTACTTCGTGTTACTGGTAGGTACGCAATACGCATAATGGTTGCAACATTTCATTGGTCTGCAGAATACACCAATCACAAGTGATTGACGTGGCAGGGCCTCTTGCAAGACCCGGGCATTTTGGCATTTTTAAATTTTTGAGTGCAGCAACAGAATAGTGGGCGGTCTACTGCTGTTTCTACCATCAATCACTAAGAAAGAAATTACTTTTATCACAATATTGATGACTCACGAAATAATCAATGCAGTATTTTGTATATAGACACCAAAGGCTGTTGAAGGAAGAAAGTGCATCTCTATCATACAACGAGTGTCCTTTAAAAAAATCAAATTCGTTCAAATGTCTACGGATGGCATGCATATATAGTGCAAATGTATAGGGGTCCATTCAAATTAGATTTACTAAGACGTACCTATTAGGGATAATACTCCAATTGTTGGTGTGGATAGATTATATACCGTAAGTTGATAATTCTACCCACATTGGACTACTGTGATGTGGAGCTGGCAGCAATATGGATAACTAAATATTGATGGTCATAATCAGAGGTCTCTAGGCATAATGCATGTCAGGGAAACTGATTGGTTAATAGAAATCCCAAGTTTTGTACCTCTTGTATTAGAAGCAAGTTACATTGTGTAATGCTAGTTAGGAAATTCCATGGCATTTTAACATCATATGTACCAGTAAAGAGCTATTTTCCATGTTTCAATTAATCTGTTCATACATGTTATAGCACCATTATCTATTGCCTTAATTGACAATATGTGAATGATATACAACTTTTGAGTTAAAATTAGTTTTTGTAACATTGTACTGTACATTTGTAACAACTGTAATTTGTTAGAAAACAAGACTCCATATATTGATACCAGTGTTAGCATTGAAGGGGCTATCCTGTATAAATATTATTGTATTATTATTATTATTATTATTATTAATACTAATAATAATAATGCATTAACAATAATACTACTAATAATACCTAATGCAGATTGCAGATACCATATTTGCCATGTAACAAAGCATATAATATATGGCATTGTGTACTATAGTATCTAAATTATATCACCGTGCACATATATATTATAACCTATATTCAGAATGCCATGCCTAGTCTGCTTGTCGACAATGATCTAGCTAACACACATAGTATTAGTAGCTGTCAACATACCCAATGTGAACTTATAATAATAAGCTGTATTTTACATTGACAGAATAAGTTGTGACCCACTAGGCCAGCTAAGTGTACTGTAGGTCTAACATGTTCCATAATGGATGGAGTACTGTAAACACAGATTATATATGGAATACATACCAGTATACAAAACATGGACGTCAAGATCATATCGTCAGAAACATAATATTCCAGGTTGAAAAAATTATAACCTTATTGCCAGTGACGGCCTCTAACCATTGAGCCATCGAGATTCAGATGAAGAGAGGTTACAATGATGCACTGGTTCTAATGATATATGTACTGCCTATGCACAGCAGTTACTATATATTTCAGTAATGACTAATGATCGGGTGTGTTAATATATACACTGCTGTTATATCAATAGAATCAGTACATCAATGTAACATTCACTCACCATCTGAAGTCTTGGTAGCTCAATGGTCAGAGCATCTCACGGGAAATCAGAAAGTTATCCCTGTCCGGGACACAGAATAATTTTTCTGAGGATATGAGCTTGCTTGACAATCATCCATGTACTGTATCGTCTGTTTCTCCCCGAGCTCTCCCTTATTCACTACAGCAGTGTATATATTAAGTATTAACACTGACAAGTATACATAGTAATGCTTGTTTATTGCTACAAAATTGTAGGCCAGGCCCAGGTCATATAAACATGTTTTTTCACCCTAAACTACTGTATATATAGGCTAATTATCAAGCAGATAGTATTTATAATTTTAATCAAATAATAAACATACATAAAACATACATAAACATAAACAGTTGGCAACTGTCAATATATTATACATATATGTTTTGAAAATTCAAAACATTACACACCTTCAAATTTTCCCAAATCTCTCTGTTAAAGGGGGGGAAACAGTCGGTTCTGCGCAAGTGTGAGCGTTTTGTTTACTTCTGACTCCTGGGGACTCCACCGGAAGTTAATTTCTTAGCAAACACTGCGGCGTGCAAACAATGGCGGACCCCACTCCTTCGACGTCGAATTTGAATCCGTCAAGCGAAAGCCAGTCTGAAAAAGGAGAAAGTCGAAAAGAATACTACGCGAAGAGAGATGCTTCGAAAGTGTATCTACTTGCCGCTTTTCCAAGATGGAGAGCATTTAAAGACGAAAACAACATGAAGAGCGACAAGGAATCAAGGATGTCGCTGAATTTGTTCTCGATGCGTATGTTTCAACGAAGAGTCGATTATGGTAAGATTTTATTCTGAACTGTCGCTGTCACTTTCCTGAAAGCTTCTGTTCATACATTTCCCGAAGTTTTCGCCGTGACACGCGCTCGAACAAGATTTGTCAAAAGTTTCTCCCCTTTTCCCGTAGACAGTTGCCACGGCATGAACATGTTGTTAAATTGTCAATGTTAGGCAATTCAGCAAACTCTTGTATCTGACGTATCTCTAAGTCTTCAAGCGTGAAACTTTCTTCCAATGTGTCAGCCATGATGCAAATAACACCTTGTGCTTCTTTATGCAAATGAGGGTATAGTACTTCATGTTATACTAATTATGCGGACCAAAACAAAAACGTAAACAAACGCTTGCACATGCGCAGAACAGACTGTTCCCCCCCTTTAAGTATTTCAAAATGTGTCTTAGATTTCGGAGCTTGGAGCAAATACACAATAAAGTGTACAATTATTTAAATTACATTCAAACACTCATTAATAATTCATGAGGAAAAGACAAAAGAAAATCACGACCGTATCGTGGTTTTAAATGTGATAAAGATTCGTCCTGATTTACATAAACTTTATCTTTGATTTTCTCGGCTTAGACAACATCGATTTTCAAAATAACTACGCCAATGAACTTATCAAATGGGTCGTGTTTGAAGCCGTTTAATAAACTCGCAGCTCGTGTTTATTAGCGAGTCAAGCCAAAAAGTTTAATAAACGATAAAGTGAAGCACTGAACTGAAGGTAATGGCTATTCGTACGGTAGCCGTACGACGCTATAGTCTCTTAGAATTCAACGAAATGCAAGTAAATATTACCAAAATCCTAAACCTAACCCTAATCCTAACCAAATTGCTAACCCTAACCAAAAAAAACTATGCAGAAAAGGCAAATTAATTGCTCAACACAGACCGGTGAGTCGCTGACAATCACAATATACATAATTATAATAGTCCCTACCTTTTACTTGTGTCTGTCTTTGATTATCTTGTCCTTCAACACTACGGTTTCGGCTTGAAATCAGCTGATAATCTAGGGCCAAATTTCCGATACGGTTGATCATATATATATATATATATATATATATATATGTATGTGTGTATGTGTGTATGTGTGTATGTGTGTGTGTGTGTGTGTGTGTGTGTGTGTGTGTGTGTGTGTGTGTGTGTGTGTATGTATATATGTATATATGTATATATGTATATATGTATATATGTATATGTGTATATGTGTACATATATAATTGAGGTCGAATGCTGTGAATCTGAAGATCGCCTCTGAGCGTGAAACTTAAGTAACTGTTCTTAACCTTTTTATCTTTTTTAATTATATATATATATATATATATATATATGTATATATATATATATATATATGTATATATATATGTGTATATATATATATGTATATATATATATGTATATATATGTATATATATATATATATATTTGGTTGCATTTCCTAATTTTTCATATATATATATATATATATTTCATTTCATATATATATATATATATATATATATATATATATATATATATATTCTTCCTCACCTTATTACATCCACACAAGGCCATTGAGTTATAATATAATGCACCCGGGGAAGACCGGGGATTTAGACCTGACTGACAACTAAATAAAGCTAAATCCCCGCATATCGTGGCATCTTTTTGAGTCTAAACCCCTCTTCCTCATCCCTGACCTTGGGGCACTCCACCAGATAAAATAGTTTTAGAAAGCAGTACCAGTACGTTCATATTAAAAAATTGATTTCTATAATGAAAAATATCGTCAAGAATTAGGTTATATTTAATAGGATTATTTTCATTCCTCTATTCGGCCGGCCGCACTTTTATTTGCACACTTGTGTTCTCGCTGATTGCCTGGTAGTAAATTATACATTTGTTTTGTCATAAGTGTACTATATTTATAAGGCTTTTCTTAGACTCTGCATTCATCTTCCAAACTTCTCCCCAGGCTCTTCTATATACGCGTAAATCCCCGGAGTGCGCGGCATTAATTGTTGGTCAATTCCCCTGCTAAATCCCGGCCTGTCCCCGGGTCTGCGCCGGGATTCCACTGACTAGTGCATAACTGAACACAATAATTACAATAAAATATTTCAGATCATTGCATGGTATTGTGTAAGTCCATTCGCGCATGTATATTTTGTATTGCAAAAACGTTTTGGTCAAAAATGAAATATAGAAGCAACAATGTTGTTATCGTGAAACTGTCAAAAAAGTGCCTATCTCGCCGCCAAATTAAAATAAGCTTATTTTATTTTGGGCCAAAAATGTTTTCATCGAAAAGGGCCAAAATGAAACTTTTTGCTCAGTTTAGCTTTTGGGGCTTAAAAGATCTGACGTTTTCGAGTGCTTTTTTGTTTCAGATTTTGATTGTCAAGAATCAGATTCAGATGATGATGATGATCAAAATGCCGATGCCGATGGTGAGTATTTTTGGCCCTGAGAAGGGGATAGGTTCCAGTCTTTATCAAGACTACACTAATGCAGACGATCACACTTCAAAGTTCAAACTCAATATATTTATTAACTTCATAACTCAAAAAGAATTAAAACGCTTGGATATTAACGAAGTTATCCAAAATCCCTATCTCGTATACCAATCTTACCTAATTTGTTTGTTACACGGCTTATAGAAACAAATCCTACGACGGCAACATCACTGGCACAGCAACCACGTGGAAGAAAGAGGCATTTATCGACCAAAAATGGTAAGTATAATTATAATATGATAAATATCAATTATAGATAAAAAGAGAGATATCATATACAACTAAATCTATTAAGTTTGTCCGCCGACAAAGTCAAAAGGTCAAAACCATATACCCCGTTGGTACAGCGAGACTTGTGGTCAATATCTAAAAGTTTCACAGAAATAAGGAAGTTGATTTGCGCTTTGAAATTATAAAAAATCCGATTTCTGCCAAACTTTGATAACCCGTGAATAAATTGATATTTGTCATTAATAACTGGACAGTCAACATCAGGGTTTGTTTGTCTGATTTTGTGATTATAAATGTATGTTAACTGTGTGTTTAGCTATATTCCCATCGTACTTTAAACACTTGGCTTTGGCCTGTTGGCGTTGTCAGAGGACAACTTAATTAAGAGATAAATTCTGACCTAAATCAATAAAAAATTATTAAAAACATCAGGAATGTCTTTTTCATTGATTATCTTACTATTCGAGCCAACAATTTTTTTAACATTTTATTAACGTTGTTGAATTTAGATAATCTGGCCAAGTATGTTTTATATTATCCTAGCCCTGATTATATCATGAAGATTTATCGGCAAAATTTGCAATTCACAATCATCCATACACAAATACCTTTATCGATGTTTCCCTAATCGGAAAACTATATATTTTTTTGCCTTGTGCAAGATATGAACTAGAACTCTCACAAAAATATAATTTATAAATATATATGTCGTGCTGATGTAATATTTTCCATATTGAGTGCAGCAAATGTGCCAAATGTGTGAATTTTAAAGCCAATTTTGAATGCAAGCGTCTGTTAATATAGACACACCAGCTGATCCCAAATCAAAATAGAGAAGAACCTCGTCGACAATAAATGGTGAGCATAGTATATAGGTCTGTACATAATATCAAGGAATATATCAAGCCTGCGAAATAGGCCCTATAGGGATGGGCGGGATCAGGGATGACAGAATATATCAAGGAGGGACCACGTGCTATGCTTCATGAGTGCTATCTTGCTTGCTTGTATTGGATTGCACCACATTACGTCATTCACGGCAGCCGTCGCAAGATTGTCGACAAGTCCGCTACATAATCGACAAATACTCGTGTGGTTATAAGATAATAAGATAATAACTTTACACCCTCGAAACTAGCAGCATCGCAACATTTTCTCCCCGAGAATAAAAACTGAGCGGTATTTAGGAACATGCGTTACTTAAGCAAGAATTGTTTGTTCGACAAATGTTCTTCACCAAAGAGCGTCCAGCTGACTAAAAGAAACAAAGATGTTCATCAAACAAAGACGGCACACTGGCTATTTTTGCCAAATTATCCCTTACCCGGCCTATAAATTGGCATTGATGGCGCTGAATGGCATGGAGTTCATTAAACTGTGAATTTTTTTCTTGCCTTTCGACCCACTTTAAGATTGCTTGCAAAATCTTTAATTCTTTTCACTCTTCCTTCCAACATAGTACCAATGTTAAGATTACTTTAGGAGAATTCGACTAACGCCTTACCTATATGACTATATTTATAATATCCGCATGCAATCTACTTTTAACTGTCGGTAACGATTGGAGCGAAAGTGTACAGTTGCGTCGCGGCACGGGATATACTACACATACAATTTCATTTTTCTTTGTTCCAGACAGCGTATTTTTTATGCGGAGAATTAGGTCGAACAAGGAATTTTTAACAATACACCATTTAGAATGCTAGATGCAGAAAATGATAAAAACGAGAATTACGAGGTTCACAGGTGAGATTACTGATCTCTATACTAACTTCCTGATAAGTTGGTATACAGATCAGTGGGTGAGATTAATAGCTTTAGCTGACTAAGTTTTTTACTTTCTTTAAATAAAGTTTCTATGGAGGAAGAAGCTTATTCTGAAAGTCCTGAAAATGACTTGACAACACGAAAAGGTGAGTAACGTCACAATATAAATATCATGCTGTATGACCTAATTGTTTAGTTTAATAGTAGAAGAAGCTGAACTGAATATGCTATATGGAGCTATACTGAATCGTGTAAATATCATTTGAGGAAATAAGCCAAAGGTAGGAGATATGCAGAGTCGGAACAGTATTGCGGTGCAAGACAAAAGGCTTATTAAATCTTGTATCTCTTCCTCATAAGGGGAAAGTTTCAAAATCCCATGCCTTGCGACTTTCCGGAAACCTGACACCTGTCTATCATTATACAAAAAAATACGCAAGAACCCTACACTTTTGATTAGGGTGCTTATTGATAATATAATCGCCCTGCTTTCGATTGGTAAAATTAACTAACTTTTATCTTGCCGGCTTTTACTTAAGATTCTGGTTACTATTTTGCTCCACAAATTTAATATGTTGGTATTTGATACAGTTCTTGGTTTGCTTTATTTATACAGTGTCAAGGAAAAGAAAACATTTTGGAACCAAAAAATGGACAACGGGGGAAAAAGAAGCGATCAAAAAGGAATTTATTAGCAACATCCTCAAAGGCACTCTTCCAGGGAAAGAGATGTGCGAGGAGTTCCTTAGGAAACAACAATGGCTCGAAAGGTCCTGGAAAAATGTGAAAGATTGTGTGAGGAACATTGGAGTGAAATTCCGAAAAACAAACAATTAAGTTGTTATGGTTGTATCTTTTTAATACAGTAAACTATAGGAAAAGGTTGTAAACTGCCCAAGAACTTGGAGGAACAAACTACTGACCTTTCGAGCTGAGCCCTTCATCAGAATAAATGTTATCAAATGAAAACAAAAATGGTCATATATAGCTTGTGGAACTGCCCTATAAAATGCAACTTTCCAAAAATACTGCAATCTAACCAAAATAAAAATAACAGAGCCGAATTTAAGACTTATAATGTAGTAATAATGTTCTCAGATTGATGTTTTTTTCAACAACGTTTGGGCCTAACACTGAAAGTGCTCTCCTTTTAAACCCTTAGATATTCTAACTGTAAATAACAAACTAAAAGGACTCTTACCAAGTTCTATTTGATGGACTTTTTAAATACGGCAATAATAGTCAGACACATAATACAGGTATGCATGCATGTAAACAAAATTTATGCAAACTACGCATCCGAACCAACACTGGAAAACAAATGTTTGCCTTTTATGCAATTGACCTATAGTCTGACATTCCATACGACTTAAAAGATCTCAGTACATACTCCATCGCCAAAGAAATACAACATTTACAGTCAGAACAATGCTCTAAGACTAAAGTAACTTAATTTTAAATTTTCTATATCGAGTTCCACGTTTCTTTTTATTTCTTTTCTCTAATTTAACTTAAAAATATATAGCTAGGGGCTAATTAACTCGAAAACCATGAGGTTCACTTAGCCTGTAAGCTCAAAACAATTACTTCGGTTTCTTTTGTTCTTACCAGAAATTTAATTTATAATTTCCCTTAAACAAGGGCGATTTCTAAAAACATTTTCCTCTTAAAAGGGAAATTTAATGCAAATTTCTAAGTAAATTCATTAGCATGCTCGACCAACCATCGAAACAATACTTCTTCTACACAACAAATAAATGTATTAAGCTAAATATTATACCTCCGTGATCAAGCTATCAGGAGGATTTGTCACAAATCCTTCCTCGGCTTTCGGGGACATTTAATCACTAATTTCCCTAATGTGATGGTATTACTTATAATTATCTTTATATTTTCTAAAACAAAAATAATGAAATTATGTAAATTCAAAGAAAACGAGCGAATAAAGATTATTGTATGCTAAAACGGGTGACGTAAGTCGAAACAGTAGATAGCCAATCAAATCATTCATTTCTTACATTGGATTCACTATCTATTTTCGATTTTTAAACATCATCCCTTTTGGCATAAGTAAGACCATTTTTATTTTCATTTCATCACATTTACTGTGATGAAGGGCTCAGCTGGAAACGTCTGTAGTTCGTTCCTCTATAAATTCCCGGCAGTTTACAATCTTTTCTTTTTACTATATTCGAAACACTGCCTATAGACGAGTTTCTGGGTCATGCGCAGTAGCGAAGGTAAAAAAGTATTGAAGGTAAAAACAACTGTGATAGCTGGAAAGCGTAGAAGTGCAAAATCTGAAACGAATTGCGTAAAAAAAGTAAGAAGTTACACAAGCGGAAAGTTGGCCCTTCCAATAGGAATTTACTAACTGTGTAGCAAAACGTCTGAAGTGTGTAGCGTTCGCACTATTTTTCCGATTTGTCTCAAACTCTGCAGGTTTATTATTTTTAATATGATCTTTCCAGCTAAAGCGGTTGTTTGTAGCTCCGATCGCCTCGGCGGCTCGTGCTTCTCCGGTCTCCCTACACTTCTCGTGTTTTTATTACGTCACTCAGATTTCGATAACGTTAGAGACCCTGACAAACGTATTTTAGTATTTTTATAAAATAATTTAGAAACGATTTCGTATACTTTGGACAATTACGATATATAACGCTTTTGATTTAATGCAAAATTCTCGTTAGTTACTGACGTCATTCTGGTCTTCGTCGCCCATGCAGGTGAAGGCAATTACCGCGCCAAATCTGCGTTCTTTCTTGAGGGCTTGGGGGCTGTAGAGTTGCTTCCGTCTGCCGACATATACGAGCCAATTTTTCAAAAACTATAGCATTGATAATATTAGATACACACGACATGAAAATTTGAGGCGAATCCAAACAGACGAGGCCTTCAGCTTTTGTTTGTTACCAAATGTGCTATGTTTGCGTGTAGTTTTAGTTGAAAATTTTGCAACAGCTTCGACGTCTTTGGACATACTTGAACAGATCTGCTAAAATCGATGAATTTCGGCTTCAATAAAGTTTTTTGTACAATGATTTAAGAAGATATAAGAATTTATTTCTTCTTTATGAACATTATGGTAAGAATCGTATGTTTTTTTTGTTTTTGCCTAAATTCCTTTAATCAAGAATAAATCGAACATTTCTGGCATGGTTCGTATAGGGGTTTCCTCCATTTTGTTGTAAGATGTCTGTACCTCGGTATGTACTTTATTTGACTATAAATGCTTTCAGTCAATTGGTTTCATCTGTATGATACATAGAGAATTAATATTGATTCAAGGCTGCTGTCGAAAGTGTTATGCATCTATAATTTAAAGGATTTCTGTACGAAGTCACCCTTTGCAAGCAATACAATAACATTGACGCAGTCATAGCACTAATAAAACCAATACATAGTAATGAGTAATTTGTTGTTATCATACAGAGTCGACTCTTTTCTCAAAACGCTACACAAATAAAACTACATTAGCACAAATAAAACACATATATTACTGGTCTCTCAAGTATTAGCTCCATAGGTTTAATATAGGTTTTTTGAAAAGCAATGTTATTTCATTATTTGACCCAGACAACCGCATGTTGATTTTTGCGGGTTTTGATTTCAACATGTATTTGCTTATAACGTTGGACATGCTCGATCTGAAAGAATATAGTTTACATCATTCGAATTATCTCTTAAAGGGCTTTCACGTTCTGTGTAACAGATTGGTATCGCTCATAAAACTATTTTCAATTTAAGATTTCTGATCCTTGTCTCGGCAAGATTCGATTACAGCGCCAGCGGCTAAGTATTAAATATTTTAAATATATTAAATATATTAAAAGCTAATTTAGAAATATGTACACGAAAATAGTTTTATAAATGTTGCAAATCTCTAATACATAGCAAATGAAAGCCCTTGAAAAGCGTTACCTAATGGTATGAATTATATCAATACTAGTTTAATATGCCATGCGCTATAAGTGGGAAAAAACTACAATTAGCAGTAACAACTTTTGACAGGCGGACATGTTAAAAAGTACTCTAACTTAAATGCTTTTTTTAAACAATTTTTATTAAGCCTACAGATTTCATATTTACAACACTAGTAGAAGACTTCATGGGCTTACAAACATAACATGAGCTACATCTGTCTATTATTTGGGAAAAAAGAGTCAGGTTTGTGGGAACTACACAAGAATTATCATATTGCTCTCACTGAATATCCGCTGTACATTTGTTTTCATAGTGCGGTCTCAGATGGCCACATTTTCGCGCATCGTGATCTGATCGAGACAGATAAGCGCTGACCAATCACAGTGTGCACAGAGTAAAATTATTTTATAATGTTAATTTGAAAATTTATTGCTACTGCGCATGACCTTGAAACTCGTCTATACGCAGCAATACAATTTTGTATCTGTAGTATCCTTTATTTTATGTACCAACAAAATACAGAGACATGATAATGAATATGAATATAACTTCCAGTTGATAGTTCTCATGAACACATGTTTCTCTATGTTTCCACAGTACTTTCCACTGACTAGTGCATTAGGAAGACACTTGGGGATGGTGGGGGGTATCGCATAAATCCTGACGTTCGAGATGTTTATCTGACTTAATATTATTACATTGCGGAGGTTTCCAACAAAGTTTTGTCGATTTTGTCCCCATTTTCCTAGTTTTTCCTTCGTTTCTATATACCATATATATTATATATATAGTATTAGTATTCATATGCATGTATGGCGCATACATCCCGCATTCCCGCGGTACCGTACATCAAAGGAAACCGACTCAATGTAATAATAACGACCATTATATACCTCGATTCCATGCAGTTAATGTGACTGCTGACCAACAAGATTTCATGCTCATCCTCGATCATCGCCTGTGGTAGCACGTGTTCGTTTTCCCGAGATTGTAATTATTGCGCAATTTGCGTGGGCGTAATAGCGAATTAAAGCGATTTTGGACTTTTCTTTTATTGTACCTGTAAACCCACAAACTACTGCAAAGATTCTCTCCAGGATAACTAGATGAGAGAAACACAGACGAGAGAAACACAGACGAGAGATTAAATAAATAACTCGCAGAACCGTGAACATAAACATCAACATTGACAAGATATAGTACCCAAGATTCGTCTTTAAAATCAAAGGACATGGCTTCAGGCCCTTTCCCGATATATGAGCAACCGAAATTTAAAATTATTATAACATCAACCCAAGTCAGTTTTAGGGTTAGGATTTGGGTTAGGATTAGGATTAGGGTTAGTATTAGGGTTAGCGATTATTTTAATTTCGGTTTGTTCATATATCGAGAAAGCGCCTGGCTTCAAAATCTATTTGTCGTTTACCCGATGTATTTTCATCGATATGTTTCGTATACCTTGCTGTTGATTTTTATATAAATTTTGACACATGCCAAGACCGAAGACGTTCAATCGAACAGATATTAGAAAAAATAGGTACGCATTGCGTACACTGCATAAAGCCCGACGTTCGAGGGCTTTATCTGACTTATTTCACGAGTGAGGAGGTTTTCCAACAAAATTTTGTCCATTTTATCAATCTTGGACAAAGATTTCCCTAGTTTTTTCCTTCATTTCTTTTCTTTTAGTTTTTTCCTTCATTTCTTCATTAATTAGTATTCATGGTCTTTATGCTAGATAAAGTCCGCAGTTTTATCAAAGAAAACCAACTCAATCGTGTAATATTGGCTGTTAAAGTTCTCGCCCCTATGGCCCCGGTACTTTAAAATTTCCCAATGACTGAAGCAAATTGGGAAGGTTACGGAGTCAATTAATTAACCAATATTTAACACTGTAAAAATGTTAAAATCCCGGCATAGTCCCTGGGGTCGGGGGTCCGTAGTTTCAATTGACTAGTGCATAATCATTTCGGAATTATTACACAAACTGGCAGTCATATCCAGACAGTGACAATTATTTAAACGAGAATATATTTAATTACGCATATATACTTTTTCTCAAATTACCAATACCAAATTACCAATGATTATTTTCCGCAAGCTGATTGTTTCATCCATGCATGTTCTTGGTAAAAAACCGCATTGCCATTGGAAAATATGAACTATATTTTTCTATTTCCCTTTAAAGTTATTGACTTGTCCACTTGTCGAAATTCTCACAACTTCTGTCCCAATCTCTATAGCGCCTACACGGATGTTCAAACCGGATTTTCAGTCATCCGTACGCGTCGGTCAGATCGAGTTAACAAACAAATAAACATACAAACCCACAACACGACAGCTATATATCTGCACTTTCGCGCAGATACAAAACAATCGCACCACTGCCTAGAAACCATCCGTCAAAATGTATTGCATCAGCAAAAAATCGGAATCTCCTTTTGACCTAAGATTTACCGCTGAGCGAACCAATGAGAATGCTAGAATGACTTTTTAACTACGAATCGACAACAAACACATAACACATATAAATCTACATATTCGTACTTGTTGGCGTCAGCTAGTTTCCTAATATATATCTTGATGGTTTAACGAAAAAATAAAAATTCCACGACCATATTCCTTTGTGCAGCATTACGTAATTTTCAAATTCTTAAATATTGACTTGAAGACTTATTAATTAGATTTATTAAGAAGACTTATTAATTAGAACGAACGAGCGAATGAACGATTAATGAATAAATTAGAATGGATAAAAAAATTGACGTGATTACTTTTTACTAATTTTTAACATGCATTGTGTAGGTTTGACATGGTAGAAATTCTGGGAAAGCGCAATAGGAAAGTGCCAGTAATCCTGATGCCAGAAGTGAAAGAAGCAATTACGCTTCTAAATAAAACAAGGGACAAGGCAAACATCAACAGCAACAACGACCATGTTTTTGCCATTAACAACGCTGTGTCGCTGAATTGTATAAGGGGGAATGATGCCCTTAACAAGGTGTGTGTAGTGAAAACACCTCCGGGATATAAGGCCTTCTGGTAATAACTTATTAATTACTCGTAATATATAGAGGATGTTACACGGTGTTGCGAAGATATGAATATCATCTTCGAATGGTGAAAACAATATTTTAGGAATAAACCTGGCGAATGAGTAAAATAGTGTTTTTGCCACGAGAAGATAAACTAATATCTTCAAATCACCGTGTAATTTTCTTTTATTATATAGATTCAATGAAAATAAGCGGGAAAACGTTTAATTACGTGATAGATATATTCACTACTCACTAGTGATCATTTTAATCATTATTGGTAAAGTTTAATATTCATCAGGTTGATAACTTATCAATGTTATGAGATTGTTGACATATCAATGTTATTAAATTTATAAAAAATATATAATAATTACTTATAAGGCCGAGCGATGTTCTCTGAGTGAACAAACCAGCGGTCAAGTAATTTTCTATACTTGCACTATGGTGTTCACTCAGAGAACATCCTTTATTCTGTTATTCATTACCCAAGTAAAATTTCAACCTCCACATAATAACACACACACACTGCAATATGTATATATATATATACCAAATATAGTATGTGAAAATAAAATCACTAAGTAGTCGTAAGGTTTAAGAGCGCTCAATACCATATGTAGGTAGAGCGGAATCATATAATTGAAGTCAAATGCTCATGTTGCTACTCTGAGTTTCACGCTACATGCGATCTTGCCTGAAGATGGCATATGGCGTGAAACTCAGAGTAGCAACAGCATTCGACCTCAATTACATATATATATGTGTGTGTGTGTGTGTGTGTGTGTGTGTGTGTGTGTGTGTATGTATATATGTATATATGTATATGTGTATATGTGTACATATATAATTGAGGTCGAATGCTGTGAATCTGAAGATCGCCTCTGAGCGTGAAACTTAAGTAACTGTTCTTAACCTTTTATCTTTTTTAATTATATATATATATATATATATATGTATGTATATATATATATATATATATATGTATATATATGTATATATATATATATATATATGTATATATATATATGTATATATTTGGTTGCATTTCCTAATTTTTCATATATATATATATATATATTTCATTTCATATATATATATATATATATATATATATATATTCTTCCTCACCTTATTACATCCACACAAGGCCATTGAGTTATAATATAATGCACCCGGGGAAGACCGGGGATTTAGACCTGACTGACAACTAAATAAAGCTAAATCCCCGCATATCGTGGCATCTTTTTGAGTCTAAACCCCTCATCCCTGACCTTGGGGCACTCCACCAGATAAAATAGTTTTAGAAAGCAGTACCAGTACGTTCACATTAAAAAATTGATTTCTATAATGAAAAATATCGTCAAGAATTAGGTTATATTTAATAGGATTATTTTCATTCCTCTATTCGGCCGGCCACACTTTTATTTGCACACTTGTGTTCTCGCTGATTGCCTGGTAGTAAATTATACATTTGTTTTGTCATAAGTGTACTATATTTATAAGGCTTTTCTTAGACTCTGCATTCATCTTCCAAACTTCTCCCCAGGCTCTTCTATATACGCGTAAATCCCCGGAGTGCGCGGCATTAATTGTTGGTCAATTCCCCTGCTAAATCCCGGCCTGTCCCCGGGTCTGCGCCGGGATTCCACTGACTAGTGCATAACTGAACACAATAATTACAATAAAATATTTCAGATCATGCATGGTATTGTGTAAGTCCATTCGCGCATGTATATTTTGTATTGCAAAAACGTTTTGGTCAAAAATGAAATATAGAAGCAACAATGTTGTTATCGTGAAACTGTCAAAAAAGTGCCTATCTCGCCGCCAAATTAAAATAAGCTTATTTTATTTTGGGCCAAAAATGTTTTCATCGAAAAGGGCCAAAATGAAACTTTTTGCTCAGTTTAGCTTTTGGGGCTTAAAAGATCTGACGTTTTCGAGTGCTTTTTTGTTTCAGATTTTGATTGTCAAGAATCAGATTCAGATGATGATGATGATCAAAATGACGATGACGATGCCGATGGTGAGTATTTTTGGCCCTGAGAAGGGGATAGGTTCCAGTCTTTATCAAGACTACACTAACGCAGACATTCACACTTAAAAGTTCAAACTCAATATATTTATTAACTTCATAACTCAAAAAGAATTAAAACGCTTGGATATTAACGAAGTTATCCAAAATCCCTATCTCGTATACCAATCTTACCTAATTTTTTTTGTTACACGGCTTATAGAAACAAATCCTACGACGGCAACATCACTGGCACAGCAACCACGTGGAAGAAAGAGGTATTTATCGACCAAAAATGGTAAGTATAATTATAATATGATAAATATCAATTATAGATAAAAAGAGAGATATCATATACAACTAAATCTATTAAGTTTGTCCGCCGACAAAGTCAAAAGGTCAAAACCATATACCCCGTTGGTACAGGGAGACTTGTGGTCAATATCTAAAAGTTTCACAGAAATGATGGAGTTAAATGGTAAGGAAGTTGATTTGCGCTTTGAAATTATAAAAAATCCGATTTCTGCCAAACTTTGATAACCCGTGAATAAATTGATATTTGTCATTAATAACTGGACAGTCAACATCAGGGTTTGTTTGTCTGATTTTGTGATTATAAATGTATATTAACTGTGTGTTTAGCTATATTCCCATCGTACTTTTCGCACTTGGCTTTGGCCTGTTGGCGTTGTCAGAGGACAACTTAATTAAGAGATAAATTCTGACCTAAATCAATAAAAAATTATTAAAAACATCAGGAATGTCTTTTTCATTGATTATCTTACTATTCGAGCCAACAATTTTTTTAACATTTTATTAACGTTGTTGAATTTAGATAATCTGGCCAAGTATGTTTTATATTATCCTAGCCCTGATTATATCATGAAGATTTATCGGCAAAATTTGCAATTCACAATCATCCATACACAAATACCTTTATCGATGTTTCCCTAATCGGAAAACTATATATTTTTTTGCCTTGTGCAAGATATGAACTAGAACTCTCACAAAAATATAATTTGTAAATATATATGTCGTGCTGATGTAATATTTTCCATATTGAGTGCAGCAAATGTGCCAAATGTGTGAATTTTAAAGCCAATTTTGAATGCAAGCGTCTGTTAATATAGACACACCAGCTGATCCCAAATCAAAATAGAGAAGAACCTCGTCGACAATAAATGGTGAGCATAGTATATAGGTCTGTACATAATATCAAGGAATATATCAAGCCTGCGAAATAGGCCCTATAGGGATGGGCGGGATCAGGGATGACAGAATATATCAAGGAGGGACCACGTGCTATGCTTCATGAGTGCTATCTTGCTTGCTTGTATTGGATTGCACCACATTACGTCATTCACGGCAGCCGTCGCAAGATTGTCGACAAGTCCGCTACATAATCGACAAATACTCGTGTGGTTATAAGATAATAAGATAATAACTTTACACCCTCGAAACTAGCAGCATCGCAACATTTTCTCCCCGAGAATAAAAACTGAGCGGTATTTAGGAACATGCGTTACTTAAGCAAGAATTGTTTGTTTGACAAATGTTCTTCACCAAAGAGCGTCCAGCTGACTAAAAGAAACAAAGATGTTCATCAAACAAAGACGGCACACTGGCTATTTTTGCCAAATTATCCCTTACCCGGCCTATAAATTGGCATTGATGGCGCTGAATGGCATGGAGTCCATTAAACTCTGAATTTTTTTCTTGCCTTTCGACCCACTTTAAGATTGCTTGCAAAATCTTTAATTCTTTTCACTCTTCCTTCCAACATAGTACCAATGTTAAGATTACTTTAGGAGAATTCGACTAACGCCTTACCTATATGACTATATTTATAATATCCGCATGCAATCTACTTTTAACTGTCGGTAACGATTGGAGCGAAAGTGTACAGTTGCGTCGCGGCGCGGGATATACTACACATACAATTTCATTTTTCTTTGTTCCAGACAGCGTATTTTTTATGCGGAGAATTAGGTCGAACAAGGAATTTTTAACAATACACCATTTAGAATGCTAGATGCAGAAAATGATAAAAACGAGAATTACGAGGTTCACAGGTGAGATTACTGATCTCTATACTAACTTCCTGATAAGTTGGTATACAGATCAGTGGGTGAGATTAATAGCTTTAGCTGACTAAGTTTTTTACTTTCTTTAAATAAAGTTTCTATGGAGGAAGAAGCTTATTCTGAAAGTCCTGAAAATGACTTGACAACACGAAAAGGTGAGTAACGTCACAATATAAATATCATGCTGTATGACCTAATTGTTTAGTTTAATAGTAGAAGAAGCTGAACTGAATATGCTATATGGAGCTATACTGAATCGTGTAAATATCATTTGAGGAAATAAGCCAAAGGTAGGAGATATGCAGAGTCGGAACAGTATTGCGGTGCAAGACAAAAGGCTTATTAAATCTTGTATCTCTTCCTCATAAGGGGAAAGTTTCAAAATCCCATGCCTTGCGACTTTCCGGAAACCTGACACCTGTCTATCATTATACAAAAAAATACGCAAGAACCCTACACTTTTGATTAGGGTGCTTATTGATAATATAATCGCCCTGCTTTCGATTGGTAAAATTAACTAACTTTTATCTTGCCGGCTTTTACTTAAGATTCTGGTTACTATTTTGCTCCACAAATTTAATATGTTGGTATTTGATACAGTTCTTGGTTTGCTTTATTTATACAGTGTCAAGGAAAAGAAAACATTTTGGAACCAAAAAATGGACAACGGGGGAAAAAGAAGCGATCAAAAAGGAATTTATTAGCAACATCCTCAAAGGCACTCTTCCAGGGAAAGAGATGTGCGAGGAGTTCCTTAGGAAACAACAATGGCTCGAAAGGTCCTGGAAAAATGTGAAAGATTGTGTGAGGAACATTGGAGTGAAATTCCGAAAAACAAACAATTAAGTTGTTATGGTTGTATCTTTTTAATACAGTAAACTATAGGAAAAGGTTGTAAACTGCCCAAGAACTTGGAGGAACAAACTACTGACCTTTCGAGCTGAGCCCTTCATCAGAATAAATGTTATCAAATGAAAACAAAAATGGTCATATATAGCTTGTGGAACTGCCCTATAAAATGCAACTTTCCAAAAATACTGCAATCTAACCAAAATAAAAATAACAGAGCCGAATTTAAGACTTATAATGTAGTAATAATGTTCTCAGATTGATGTTTTTTTCAACAACGTTTGGGCCTAACACTGAAAGTGCTCTCCTTTTAAACCCTTAGATATTCTAACTGTAAATAACAAACTAAAAGGACTCTTACCAAGTTCTATTTGATGGACTTTTTAAATACGGCAATAATAGTCAGACACATAATACAGGTATGCATGCATGTAAACAAAATTTATGCAAACTACGCATCCGAACCAACACTGGAAAACAAATGTTTGCCTTTTATGCAATTGACCTATAGTCTGACATTCCATACGACTTAAAAGATCTCAGTACATACTCCATCGCCAAAGAAATACAACATTTACAGTCAGAACAATGCTCTAAGACTAAAGTAACTTAATTTTAAATTTTCTATATCGAGTTCCACGTTTCTTTTTATTTCTTTTCTCTAATTTAACTTAAAAATATATAGCTAGGGGCTAATTAACTCGAAAACCATGAGGTTCACTTAGCCTGTAAGCTCAAAACAATTACTTCGGTTTCTTTTGTTCTTACCAGAAATTTAATTTATAATTTCCCTTAAACAAGGGCGATTTCTAAAAACATTTTCCTCTTAAAAGGGAAATTTAATGCAAATTTCTAAGTAAATTCATTAGCATGCTCGACCAACCATCGAAACAATACTTCTTCTACACAACAAATAAATGTATTAAGCTAAATATTATACCTCCGTGATCAAGCTATCAGGAGGATTTGTCACAAATCCTTCCTCGGCTTTCGGGGACATTTAATCACTAATTTCCCTAATGTGATGGTATTACTTATAATTATCTTTATATTTTCTAAAACAAAAATAATGAAATTATGTAAATTCAAAGAAAACGAGCGAATAAAGATTATTGTATGCTAAAACGGGTGACGTAAGTCGAAACAGTAGATAGCCAATCAAATCATTCATTTCTTACATTGGATTCACTATCTATTTTCGATTTTTAAACATCATCCCTTTTGGCATAAGTAAGACCATTTTTATTTTCATTTCATCACATTTACTGTGATGAAGGGCTCAGCTGGAAACGTCTGTAGTTCGTTCCTCTATAAATTCCCGGCAGTTTACAATCTTTTCTTTTTACTATATTCGAAACACTGCCTATAGACGAGTTTCTGGGTCATGCGCAGTAGCGAAGGTAAAAAAGTATTGAAGGTAAAAACAACTGTGATAGCTGGAAAGCGTAGAAGTGCAAAATCTGAAACGAATTGCGTAAAAAAAGTAAGAAGTTACACAAGCGGAAAGTTGGCCCTTCCAATAGGAATTTACTAACTGTGTAGCAAAACGTCTGAAGTGTGTAGCGTTCGCACTATTTTTCCGATTTGTCTCAAACTCTGCAGGTTTATTATTTTTAATATGATCTTTCCAGCTAAAGCGGTTGTTTGTAGCTCTGATCGCCTCGGCGGCTCGTGCTTCTCCGGTCTCCCTACACTTCTCGTGTTTTTATTACGTCACTCAGATTTCGATAACGTTAGAGACCCTGACAAACGTATTTTAGTATTTTTATAAAATAATTTAGAAACGATTTCGTATACTTTGGACAATTACGATATATAACGCTTTTGATTTAATGCAAATTCTCGTTAGTTACTGACGTCATTCTGGTCTTCGTCGCCCATGCAGGTGAAGGCAATTACCGCGCCAAATCTGCGTTCTTTCTTGAGGGCTTGGGGGCTGTAGAGTTGCTTCCGTCTGCCGACATATACGAGCCAATTTTTCAAAAACTATAGCATTGATAATATTAGATACACACGACATGAAAATTTGAGGCGAATCCAAACAGACGAGGCCTTCAGCTTTTGTTTGTTACCAAATGTGCTATGTTTGCGTGTAGTTTTAGTTGAAAATTTTGCAACAGCTTCGACGTCTTTGGACATACTTGAACAGATCTGCTAAAATCGATGAATTTCGGCTTCAATAAAGTTTTTTGTACAATGATTTAAGAAGATATAAGAATTTATTTCTTCTTTATGAACATTATGGTAAGAATCGTATGTTTTTTTTGTTTTTGCCTAAATTCCTTTAATCAAGAATAAATCGAACATTTCTGGCATGGTTCGTATAGGGGTTTCCTCCATTTTGTTGTAAGATGTCTGTACCTCGGTATGTACTTTATTTGACTATAAATGCTTTCAGTCAATTGGTTTCATCTGTATGATACATAGAGAATTAATATTGATTCAAGGCTGCTGTCGAAAGTGTTATGCATCTATAATTTAAAGGATTTCTGTACGAAGTCACCCTTTGCAAGCAATACAATAACATTGACGCAGTCATAGCACTAATAAAACCAATACATAGTAATGAGTAATTTGTTGTTATCATACAGAGTCGACTCTTTTCTCAAAACGCTACACAAATAAAACTACATTAGCACAAATAAAACACATATATTACTGGTCTCTCAAGTATTAGCTCCATAGGTTTAATATAGGTTTTTTGAAAAGCAATGTTATTTCATTATTTGACCCAGACAACCGCATGTTGATTTTTGCGGGTTTTGATTTCAACATGTATTTGCTTATAACGTTGGACATGCTCGATCTGAAAGAATATAGTTTACATCATTCGAATTATCTCTTAAAGGGCTTTCACGTTCTGTGTAACAGATTGGTATCGCTCATAAAACTATTTTCAATTTAAGATTTCTGATCCTTGTCTCGGCAAGATTCGATTACAGCGCCAGCGGCTAAGTATTAAATATTTTAAATATATTAAATATATTAAAAGCTAATTTAGAAATATGTACACGAAAATAGTTTTATAAATGTTGCAAATCTCTAATACATAGCAAATGAAAGCCCTTGAAAAGCGTTACCTAATGGTATGAATTATATCAATACTAGTTTAATATGCCATGCGCTATAAGTGGGAAAAAAACTACAATTAGCAGTAACAACTTTTGACAGGCGGACATGTTAAAAAGTACTCTAACTTAAATGCTTTTTTTAAACAATTTTTATTAAGCCTACAGATTTCATATTTACAACACTAGTAGAAGACTTCATGGGCTTACAAACATAACATGAGCTACATCTGTCTATTATTTGGGAAAAAAGAGTCAGGTTTGTGGGAACTACACAAGAATTATCATATTGCTCTCACTGAATATCCGCTGTACATTTGTTTTCATAGTGCGGTCTCAGATGGCCACATTTTCGCGCATCGTGATCTGATCGAGACAGATAAGCGCTGACCAATCACAGTGTGCACAGAGTAAAATTATTTTATAATGTTAATTTGAAAATTTATTGCTACTGCGCATGACCTTGAAACTCGTCTATACGCAGCAATACAATTTTGTATCTGTAGTATCCTTTATTTTATGTACCAACAAAATACAGAGACATGATAATGAATATGAATATAACTTCCAGTTGATAGTTCTCATGAACACATGTTTCTCTATGTTTCCACAGTACTTTCCACTGACTAGTGCATTAGGAAGACACTTGGGGATGGTGGGGGGTATCGCATAAATCCTGACGTTCGAGATGTTTATCTGACTTAATATTATTACATTGCGGAGGTTTCCAACAAAGTTTTGTCGATTTTGTCCCCATTTTCCTAGTTTTTCCTTCGTTTCTATATACCATATATATTATATATAGTATTAGTATTCATATGCATGTATGGCGCATACATCCCGCATTCCCGCGGTACCGTACATCAAAGGAAACCGACTCAATGTAATAATAACGACCATTATATACCTCGATTCCATGCAGTTAATGTGACTGCTGACCAACAAGATTTCATGCTCATCCTCGATCATCGCCTGTGGTAGCACGTGTTCGTTTTCCCGAGATTGTAATTATTGCGCAATTTGCGTGGGCGTAATAGCGAATTAAAGCGATTTTGGACTTTTCTTTTATTGTACCTGTAAACCCACAAACTACTGCAAAGATTCTCTCCAGGATAACTAGATGAGAGAAACACAGACGAGAGAAACACAGACGAGAGATTAAATAAATAACTCGCAGAACCGTGAACATAAACATCAACATTGACAAGATATAGTACCCAAGATTCGTCTTTAAAATCAAAGGACATGGCTTCAGGCCCTTTCCCGATATATGAGCAACCGAAATTTAAAATTATTATAACATCAACCCAAGTCAGTTTTAGGGTTAGGATTTGGGTTAGGATTAGGATTAGGGTTAGTATTAGGGTTAGCGATTATTTTAATTTCGGTTTGTTCATATATCGAGAAAGCGCCTGGCTTCAAAATCTATTTGTCGTTTACCCGATGTATTTTCATCGATATGTTTCGTATACCTTGCTGTTGATTTTTATATAAATTTTGACACATGCCAAGACCGAAGACGTTCAATCGAACAGATATTAGAAAAAAATAGGTACGCATTGCGTACACTGCATAAAGCCCGACGTTCGAGGGCTTTATCTGACTTATTTCACGAGTGAGGAGGTTTTCCAACAAAATTTTGTCCATTTTATCAATCTTGGACAAAGATTTCCCTAGTTTTTTCCTTCATTTCTTTTCTTTTAGTTTTTTCCTTCATTTCTTCATTAATTAGTATTCATGGTCTTTATGCTAGATAAAGTCCGCAGTTTTATCAAAGAAAACCAACTCAATCGTGTAATATTGGCTGTTAAAGTTCTCGCCCCTATGGCCCCGGTACTTTAAAATTTCCCAATGACTGAAGCAAATTGGGAAGGTTACGGAGTCAATTAATTAACCAATATTTAACACTGTAAAAATGTTAAAATCCCGGCATAGTCCCTGGGGTCGGGGGTCCGTAGTTTCAATTGACTAGTGCATAATCATTTCGGAATTATTACACAAACTGGCAGTCATATCCAGACAGTGACAATTATTTAAACGAGAATATATTTAATTACGCATATATACTTTTTCTCAAATTACCAATACCAAATTACCAATGATTATTTTCCGCAAGCTGATTGTTTCATCCATGCATGTTCTTGGTAAAAAACCGCATTGCCATTGGAAAATATGAACTATATTTTTCTATTTCCCTTTAAAGTTATTGACTTGTCCACTTGTCGAAATTCTCACAACTTCTGTCCCAATCTCTATAGCGCCTACACGGATGTTCAAACCGGATTTTCAGTCATCCGTACGCGTCGGTCAGATCGAGTTAACAAACAAATAAACATACAAACCCACAACACGACAGCTATATATCTGCACTTTCGCGCAGATACAAAACAATCGCACCACTGCCTAGAAACCATCCGTCAAAATGTATTGCATCAGCAAAAAATCGGAATCTCCTTTTGACCTAAGATTTACCGCTGAGCGAACCAATGAGAATGCTAGAATGACTTTTTAACTACGAATCGACAACAAACACATAACACATATAAATCTACATATTCGTACTTGTTGGCGTCAGCTAGTTTCCTAATATATATCTTGATGGTTTAACGAAAAAATAAAAATTCCACGACCATATTCCTTTGTGCAGCATTACGTAATTTTCAAATTCTTAAATATTGACTTGAAGACTTATTAATTAGATTTATTAAGAAGACTTATTAATTAGAACGAACGAGCGAATGAACGATTAATGAATAAATTAGAATGGATAAAAAAATTGACGTGATTACTTTTTACTAATTTTTAACATGCATTGTGTAGGTTTGACATGGTAGAAATTCTGGGAAAGCGCAATAGGAAAGTGCCAGTAATCCTGATGCCAGAAGTGAAAGAAGCAATTACGCTTCTAAATAAAACAAGGGACAAGGCAAACATCAACAGCAACAACGACCATGTTTTTGCCATTAACAACGCTGTGTCGCTGAATTGTATAAGGGGGAATGATGCCCTTAACAAGGTGTGTGTAGTGAAAACACCTCCGGGATATAAGGCCTTCTGGTAATAACTTATTAATTACTCGTAATATATAGAGGATGTTACACGGTGTTGCGAAGATATGAATATCATCTTCGAATGGTGAAAACAATATTTTAGGAATAAACCTGGCGAATGAGTAAAATAGTGTTTTTGCCACGAGAAGATAAACTAATATCTTCAAATCACCGTGTAATTTTCTTTTATTATATAGATTCAATGAAAATAAGCGGGAAAACGTTTAATTACGTGATAGATATATTCACTACTCACTAGTGATCATTTTAATCATTATTGGTAAAGTTTAATATTCATCAGGTTGATAACTTATCAATGTTATGAGATTGTTGACATATCAATGTTATTAAATTTATAAAAAATATATATAATAATTACTTATAAGGCCGAGCGATGTTCTCTGAGTGAACAAACCAGCGGTCAAGTAATTTTCTATACTTGCACTATGGTGTTCACTCAGAGAACATCCTTTATTCTGTTATTCATTACCCAAGTAAAATTTCAACCTCCACATAATAACACACACACACTGCAATATGTATATATATATATATACCAAATATAGTATGTGAAAATAAAATCACTAAGTAGTCGTAAGGTTTAAGAGCGCTCAATACCATATGTAGGTAGAGCGGAATCATATAATTGAAGTCAAATGCTCATGTTGCTACTCTGAGTTTCACGCTACATGCGATCTTGCCTGAAGATGGCATATGGCGTGAAACTCAGAGTAGCAACAGCATTCGACCTCAATTACATATATATATATGTGTGTGTGTGTGTGTGTGTGTGTGTGTGTGTGTGTGTGTATGTATATATGTATATATGTATATGTGTATATGTGTACATATATAATTGAGGTCGAATGCTGTGAATCTGAAGATCGCCTCTGAGCGTGAAACTTAAGTAACTGTTCTTAACCTTTTATCTTTTTTAATTATATATATATATATATATATATATGTATGTATATATATATATATATATATATATGTATATATATGTATATATATATATATATATATGTATATATATATATGTATATATTTGGTTGCATTTCCTAATTTTTCATATATATATATATATATATTTCATTTCATATATATATATATATATATATATATATATATATTCTTCCTCACCTTATTACATCCACACAAGGCCATTGAGTTATAATATAATGCACCCGGGGAAGACCGGGGATTTAGACCTGACTGACAACTAAATAAAGCTAAATCCCCGCATATCGTGGCATCTTTTTGAGTCTAAACCCCTCATCCCTGACCTTGGGGCACTCCACCAGATAAAATAGTTTTAGAAAGCAGTACCAGTACGTTCACATTAAAAAATTGATTTCTATAATGAAAAATATCGTCAAGAATTAGGTTATATTTAATAGGATTATTTTCATTCCTCTATTCGGCCGGCCACACTTTTATTTGCACACTTGTGTTCTCGCTGATTGCCTGGTAGTAAATTATACATTTGTTTTGTCATAAGTGTACTATATTTATAAGGCTTTTCTTAGACTCTGCATTCATCTTCCAAACTTCTCCCCAGGCTCTTCTATATACGCGTAAATCCCCGGAGTGCGCGGCATTAATTGTTGGTCAATTCCCCTGCTAAATCCCGGCCTGTCCCCGGGTCTGCGCCGGGATTCCACTGACTAGTGCATAACTGAACACAATAATTACAATAAAATATTTCAGATCATGCATGGTATTGTGCAAGTCCATTCGCGCATGTATATTTTGTATTGCAAAAACGTTTTGGTCAAAAATGAAATATAGAAGCAACAATGTTGTTATCGTGAAACTGTCAAAAAAGTGCCTATCTCGCCGCCAAATTAAAATAAGCTTATTTTATTTTGGGCCAAAAATGTTTTCATCGAAAAGGGCCAAAATGAAACTTTTTGCTCAGTTTAGCTTTTGGGGCTTAAAAGATCTGACGTTTTCGAGTGCTTTTTTGTTTCAGATTTTGATTGTCAAGAATCAGATTCAGATGATGATGATGATCAAAATGACGATGCCGATGGTGAGTATTTTTGGCCCTGAGAAGGGGATAGGTTCCAGTCTTTATCAAGACTACACTAACGCAGACAATCACACTTCAAAGTTCAAACTCAATATATTTATTAACTTCATAACTCAAAAAGAATTAAAACGCTTGGATATTAACGAAGTTATCCAAAATCCCTATCTCGTATACCAATCTTACCTAATTTTTTTGTTACACGGCTTATAGAAACAAATCCTACGACGGCAACATCACTGGCACAGCAACCACGTGGAAGAAAGAGGTATTTATCGACCAAAAATGGTAAGTATAATTATAATATGATAAATATCAATTATAGATAAAAAGAGAGATATCATATACAACTAAATCTATTAAGTTTGTCCGCCGACAAAGTCAAAAGGTCAAAACCATATACCCCGTTGGTACAGGGAGACTTGTGGTCAATATCTAAAAGTTTCACAGAAATGATGGAGTTAAATGGTAAGGAAGTTGATTTGCGCTTTGAAATTATAAAAAATCCGATTTCTGCCAAACTTTGATAACCCGTGAATAAATTGATATTTGTCATTAATAACTGGACAGTCAACATCAGGGTTTGTTTGTCTGATTTTGTGATTATAAATGTATATTAACTGTGTGTTTAGCTATATTCCCATCGTACTTTTCGCACTTGGCTTTGGCCTGTTGGCGTTGTCAGAGGACAACTTAATTAAGAGATAAATTCTGACCTAAATCAATAAAAAATTATTAAAAACATCAGGAATGTCTTTTTCATTGATTATCTTACTATTCGAGCCAACAATTTTTTTAACATTTTATTAACGTTGTTGAATTTAGATAATCTGGCCAAGTATGTTTTATATTATCCTAGCCCTGATTATATCATGAAGATTTATCGGCAAAATTTGCAATTCACAATCATCCATACACAAATACCTTTATCGATGTTTCCCTAATCGGAAAACTATATATTTTTTTGCCTTGTGCAAGATATGAACTAGAACTCTCACAAAAATATAATTTGTAAATATATATGTCGTGCTGATGTAATATTTTCCATATTGAGTGCAGCAAATGTGCCAAATGTGTGAATTTTAAAGCCAATTTTGAATGCAAGCGTCTGTTAATATAGACACACCAGCTGATCCCAAATCAAAATAGAGAAGAACCTCGTCGACAATAAATGGTGAGCATAGTATATAGGTCTGTACATAATATCAAGGAATATATCAAGCCTGCGAAATAGGCCCTATAGGGATGGGCGGGATCAGGGATGACAGAATATATCAAGGAGGGACCACGTGCTATGCTTCATGAGTGCTATCTTGCTTGCTTGTATTGGATTGCACCACATTACGTCATTCACGGCAGCCGTCGCAAGATTGTCGACAAGTCCGCTACATAATCGACAAATACTCGTGTGGTTATAAGATAATAAGATAATAACTTTACACCCTCGAAACTAGCAGCATCGCAACATTTTCTCCCCGAGAATAAAAACTGAGCGGTATTTAGGAACATGCGTTACTTAAGCAAGAATTGTTTGTTTGACAAATGTTCTTCACCAAAGAGCGTCCAGCTGACTAAAAGAAACAAAGATGTTCATCAAACAAAGACGGCACACTGGCTATTTTTGCCAAATTATCCCTTACCCGGCCTATAAATTGGCATTGATGGCGCTGAATGGCATGGAGTCCATTAAACTCTGAATTTTTTTCTTGCCTTTCGACCCACTTTAAGATTGCTTGCAAAATCTTTAATTCTTTTCACTCTTCCTTCCAACATAGTACCAATGTTAAGATTACTTTAGGAGAATTCGACTAACGCCTTACCTATATGACTATATTTATAATATCCGCATGCAATCTACTTTTAACTGTCGGTAACGATTGGAGCGAAAGTGTACAGTTGCGTCGCGGCGCGGGATATACTACACATACAATTTCATTTTTCTTTGTTCCAGACAGCGTATTTTTTATGCGGAGAATTAGGTCGAACAAGGAATTTTTAACAATACACCATTTAGAATGCTAGATGCAGAAAATGATAAAAACGAGAATTACGAGGTTCACAGGTGAGATTACTGATCTCTATACTAACTTCCTGATAAGTTGGTATACAGATCAGTGGGTGAGATTAATAGCTTTAGCTGACTAAGTTTTTTACTTTCTTTAAATAAAGTTTCTATGGAGGAAGAAGCTTATTCTGAAAGTCCTGAAAATGACTTGACAACACGAAAAGGTGAGTAACGTCACAATATAAATATCATGCTGTATGACCTAATTGTTTAGTTTAATAGTAGAAGAAGCTGAACTGAATATGCTATATGGAGCTATACTGAATCGTGTAAATATCATTTGAGGAAATAAGCCAAAGGTAGGAGATATGCAGAGTCGGAACAGTATTGCGGTGCAAGACAAAAGGCTTATTAAATCTTGTATCTCTTCCTCATAAGGGGAAAGTTTCAAAATCCCATGCCTTGCGACTTTCCGGAAACCTGACACCTGTCTATCATTATACAAAAAAATACGCAAGAACCCTACACTTTTGATTAGGGTGCTTATTGATAATATAATCGCCCTGCTTTCGATTGGTAAAATTAACTAACTTTTATCTTGCCGGCTTTTACTTAAGATTCTGGTTACTATTTTGCTCCACAAATTTAATATGTTGGTATTTGATACAGTTCTTGGTTTGCTTTATTTATACAGTGTCAAGGAAAAGAAAACATTTTGGAACCAAAAAATGGACAACGGGGGAAAAAGAAGCGATCAAAAAGGAATTTATTAGCAACATCCTCAAAGGCACTCTTCCAGGGAAAGAGATGTGCGAGGAGTTCCTTAGGAAACAACAATGGCTCGAAAGGTCCTGGAAAAATGTGAAAGATTGTGTGAGGAACATTGGAGTGAAATTCCGAAAAACAAACAATTAAGTTGTTATGGTTGTATCTTTTTAATACAGTAAACTATAGGAAAAGGTTGTAAACTGCCCAAGAACTTGGAGGAACAAACTACTGACCTTTCGAGCTGAGCCCTTCATCAGAATAAATGTTATCAAATGAAAACAAAAATGGTCATATATAGCTTGTGGAACTGCCCTATAAAATGCAACTTTCCAAAAATACTGCAATCTAACCAAAATAAAAATAACAGAGCCGAATTTAAGACTTATAATGTAGTAATAATGTTCTCAGATTGATGTTTTTTTCAACAACGTTTGGGCCTAACACTGAAAGTGCTCTCCTTTTAAACCCTTAGATATTCTAACTGTAAATAACAAACTAAAAGGACTCTTACCAAGTTCTATTTGATGGACTTTTTAAATACGGCAATAATAGTCAGACACATAATACAGGTATGCATGCATGTAAACAAAATTTATGCAAACTACGCATCCGAACCAACACTGGAAAACAAATGTTTGCCTTTTATGCAATTGACCTATAGTCTGACATTCCATACGACTTAAAAGATCTCAGTACATACTCCATCGCCAAAGAAATACAACATTTACAGTCAGAACAATGCTCTAAGACTAAAGTAACTTAATTTTAAATTTTCTATATCGAGTTCCACGTTTCTTTTTATTTCTTTTCTCTAATTTAACTTAAAAATATATAGCTAGGGGCTAATTAACTCGAAAACCATGAGGTTCACTTAGCCTGTAAGCTCAAAACAATTACTTCGGTTTCTTTTGTTCTTACCAGAAATTTAATTTATAATTTCCCTTAAACAAGGGCGATTTCTAAAAACATTTTCCTCTTAAAAGGGAAATTTAATGCAAATTTCTAAGTAAATTCATTAGCATGCTCGACCAACCATCGAAACAATACTTCTTCTACACAACAAATAAATGTATTAAGCTAAATATTATACCTCCGTGATCAAGCTATCAGGAGGATTTGTCACAAATCCTTCCTCGGCTTTCGGGGACATTTAATCACTAATTTCCCTAATGTGATGGTATTACTTATAATTATCTTTATATTTTCTAAAACAAAAATAATGAAATTATGTAAATTCAAAGAAAACGAGCGAATAAAGATTATTGTATGCTAAAACGGGTGACGTAAGTCGAAACAGTAGATAGCCAATCAAATCATTCATTTCTTACATTGGATTCACTATCTATTTTCGATTTTTAAACATCATCCCTTTTGGCATAAGTAAGACCATTTTTATTTTCATTTCATCACATTTACTGTGATGAAGGGCTCAGCTGGAAACGTCTGTAGTTCGTTCCTCTATAAATTCCCGGCAGTTTACAATCTTTTCTTTTTACTATATTCGAAACACTGCCTATAGACGAGTTTCTGGGTCATGCGCAGTAGCGAAGGTAAAAAAGTATTGAAGGTAAAAACAACTGTGATAGCTGGAAAGCGTAGAAGTGCAAAATCTGAAACGAATTGCGTAAAAAAAGTAAGAAGTTACACAAGCGGAAAGTTGGCCCTTCCAATAGGAATTTACTAACTGTGTAGCAAAACGTCTGAAGTGTGTAGCGTTCGCACTATTTTTCCGATTTGTCTCAAACTCTGCAGGTTTATTATTTTTAATATGATCTTTCCAGCTAAAGCGGTTGTTTGTAGCTCCGATCGCCTCGGCGGCTCGTGCTTCTCCGGTCTCCCTACACTTCTCGTGTTTTTATTACGTCACTCAGATTTCGATAACGTTAGAGACCCTGACAAACGTATTTTAGTATTTTTATAAAATAATTTAGAAACGATTTCGTATACTTGGACAATTACGATATATAACGCTTTTGATTTAATGCAAATTCTCGTTAGTTACTGACGTCATTCTGGTCTTCGTCGCCCATGCAGGTGAAGGCAATTACCGCGCCAAATCTGCGTTCTTTCTTGAGGGCTTGGGGGCTGTAGAGTTGCTTCCGTCTGCCGACATATACGAGCCAATTTTTCAAAAACTATAGCATTGATAATATTAGATACACACGACATGAAAATTTGAGGCGAATCCAAACAGACGAGGCCTTCAGCTTTTGTTTGTTACCAAATGTGCTATGTTTGCGTGTAGTTTTAGTTGAAAATTTTGCAACAGCTTCGACGTCTTTGGACATACTTGAACAGATCTGCTAAAATCGATGAATTTCGGCTTCAATAAAGTTTTTTGTACAATGATTTAAGAAGATATAAGAATTTATTTCTTCTTTATGAACATTATGGTAAGAATCGTATGTTTTTTTTGTTTTTGCCTAAATTCCTTTAATCAAGAATAAATCGAACATTTCTGGCATGGTTCGTATAGGGGTTTCCTCCATTTTGTTTGTAAGATGTCTGTACCTCGGTATGTACTTTATTTGACTATAAATGCTTTCAGTCAATTGGTTTCATCTGTATGATACATAGAGAATTAATATTGATTCAAGGCTGCTGTCGAAAGTGTTATGCATCTATAATTTAAAGGATTTCTGTACGAAGTCACCCTTTGCAAGCAATACAATAACATTGACGCAGTCATAGCACTAATAAAACCAATACATAGTAATGAGTAATTTGTTGTTATCATACAGAGTCGACTCTTTTCTCAAAACGCTACACAAATAAAACTACATTAGCACAAATAAAACACATATATTACTGGTCTCTCAAGTATTAGCTCCATAGGTTTAATATAGGTTTTTTGAAAAGCAATGTTATTTCATTATTTGACCCAGACAACCGCATGTTGATTTTTGCGGGTTTTGATTTCAACATGTATTTGCTTATAACGTTGGACATGCTCGATCTGAAAGAATATAGTTTACATCATTCGAATTATCTCTTAAAGGGCTTTCACGTTCTGTGTAACAGATTGGTATCGCTCATAAAACTATTTTCAATTTAAGATTTCTGATCCTTGTCTCGGCAAGATTCGATTACAGCGCCAGCGGCTAAGTATTAAATATTTTAAATATATTAAATATATTAAAAGCTAATTTAGAAATATGTACACGAAAATAGTTTTATAAATGTTGCAAATCTCTAATACATAGCAAATGAAAGCCCTTGAAAAGCGTTACCTAATGGTATGAATTATATCAATACTAGTTTAATATGCCATGCGCTATAAGTGGGAAAAAACTACAATTAGCAGTAACAACTTTTGACAGGCGGACATGTTAAAAAGTACTCTAACTTAAATGCTTTTTTTAAACAATTTTTATTAAGCCTACAGATTTCATATTTACAACACTAGTAGAAGACTTCATGGGCTTACAAACATAACATGAGCTACATCTGTCTATTATTTGGGAAAAAAGAGTCAGGTTTGTGGGAACTACACAAGAATTATCATATTGCTCTCACTGAATATCCGCTGTACATTTGTTTTCATAGTGCGGTCTCAGATGGCCACATTTTCGCGCATCGTGATCTGATCGAGACAGATAAGCGCTGACCAATCACAGTGTGCACAGAGTAAAATTATTTTATAATGTTAATTTGAAAATTTATTGCTACTGCGCATGACCTTGAAACTCGTCTATACGCAGCAATACAATTTTGTATCTGTAGTATCCTTTATTTTATGTACCAACAAAATACAGAGACATGATAATGAATATGAATATAACTTCCAGTTGATAGTTCTCATGAACACATGTTTCTCTATGTTTCCACAGTACTTTCCACTGACTAGTGCATTAGGAAGACACTTGGGGATGGTGGGGGGTATCGCATAAATCCTGACGTTCGAGATGTTTATCTGACTTAATATTATTACATTGCGGAGGTTTCCAACAAAGTTTTGTCGATTTTTGTCCCCATTTTCCTAGTTTTTCCTTCGTTTCTATATACCATATATATTATATATAGTATTAGTATTCATATGCATGTATGGCGCATACATCCCGCATTCCCGCGGTACCGTACATCAAAGGAAACCGACTCAATGTAATAATAACGACCATTATATACCTCGATTCCATGCAGTTAATGTGACTGCTGACCAACAAGATTTCATGCTCATCCTCGATCATCGCCTGTGGTAGCACGTGTTCGTTTTCCCGAGATTGTAATTATTGCGCAATTTGCGTGGGCGTAATAGCGAATTAAAGCGATTTTGGACTTTTCTTTTATTGTACCTGTAAACCCACAAACTACTGCAAAGATTCTCTCCAGGATAACTAGATGAGAGAAACACAGACGAGAGAAACACAGACGAGAGATTAAATAAATAACTCGCAGAACCGTGAACATAAACATCAACATTGACAAGATATAGTACCCAAGATTCGTCTTTAAAATCAAAGGACATGGCTTCAGGCCCTTTCCCGATATATGAGCAACCGAAATTTAAAATTATTATAACATCAACCCAAGTCAGTTTTAGGGTTAGGATTTGGGTTAGGATTAGGATTAGGGTTAGTATTAGGGTTAGCGATTATTTTAATTTCGGTTTGTTCATATATCGAGAAAGCGCCTGGCTTCAAAATCTATTTGTCGTTTACCCGATGTATTTTCATCGATATGTTTCGTATACCTTGCTGTTGATTTTTATATAAATTTTGACACATGCCAAGACCGAAGACGTTCAATCGAACAGATATTAGAAAAAATAGGTACGCATTGCGTACACTGCATAAAGCCCGACGTTCGAGGGCTTTATCTGACTTATTTCACGAGTGAGGAGGTTTTCCAACAAAATTTTGTCCATTTTATCAATCTTGGACAAAGATTTCCCTAGTTTTTTCCTTCATTTCTTTTCTTTTAGTTTTTTTCCTTCATTTCTTCATTAATTAGTATTCATGGTCTTTATGCTAGATAAAGTCCGCAGTTTTATCAAAGAAAACCAACTCAATCGTGTAATATTGGCTGTTAAAGTTCTCGCCCCTATGGCCCCGGTACTTTAAAATTTCCCAATGACTGAAGCAAATTGGGAAGGTTACGGAGTCAATTAATTAACCAATATTTAACACTGTAAAAATGTTAAAATCCCGGCATAGTCCCTGGGGTCGGGGGGTCCGTAGTTTCAATTGACTAGTGCATAATCATTTCGGAATTATTACACAAACTGGCAGTCATATCCAGACAGTGACAATTATTTAAACGAGAATATATTTAATTACGCATATATACTTTTTCTCAAATTACCAATACCAAATTACCAATGATTATTTTCCGCAAGCTGATTGTTTCATCCATGCATGTTCTTGGTAAAAAACCGCATTGCCATTGGAAAATATGAACTATATTTTTCTATTTCCCTTTAAAGTTATTGACTTGTCCACTTGTCGAAATTCTCACAACTTCTGTCCCAATCTCTATAGCGCCTACACGGATGTTCAAACCGGATTTTCAGTCATCCGTACGCGTCGGTCAGATCGAGTTAACAAACAAATAAACATACAAACCCACAACACGACAGCTATATATCTGCACTTTCGCGCAGATACAAAACAATCGCACCACTGCCTAGAAACCATCCGTCAAAATGTATTGCATCAGCAAAAAATCGGAATCTCCTTTTGACCTAAGATTTACCGCTGAGCGAACCAATGAGAATGCTAGAATGACTTTTTAACTACGAATCGACAACAAACACATAACACATATAAATCTACATATTCGTACTTGTTGGCGTCAGCTAGTTTCCTAATATATATCTTGATGGTTTAACGAAAAAAATAAAAATTCCACGACCATATTCCTTTGTGCAGCATTACGTAATTTTCAAATTCTTAAATATTGACTTGAAGACTTATTAATTAGATTTATTAAGAAGACTTATTAATTAGAACGAACGAGCGAATGAACGATTAATGAATAAATTAGAATGGATAAAAAAATTGACGTGATTACTTTTTACTAATTTTTAACATGCATTGTGTAGGTTTGACATGGTAGAAATTCTGGGAAAGCGCAATAGGAAAGTGCCAGTAATCCTGATGCCAGAAGTGAAAGAAGCAATTACGCTTCTAAATAAAACAAGGGACAAGGCAAACATCAACAGCAACAACGACCATGTTTTTGCCATTAACAACGCTGTGTCGCTGAATTGTATAAGGGGGAATGATGCCCTTAACAAGGTGTGTGTAGTGAAAAACACCTCCGGGATATAAGGCCTTCTGGTAATAACTTATTAATTACTCGTAATATATAGAGGATGTTACACGGTGTTGCGAAGATATGAATATCATCTTCGAATGGTGAAAACAATATTTTAGGAATAAACCTGGCGAATGAGTAAAATAGTGTTTTTGCCACGAGAAGATAAACTAATATCTTCAAATCACCGTGTAATTTTCTTTTATTATATAGATTCAATGAAAATAAGCGGGAAAACGTTTAATTACGTGATAGATATATTCACTACTCACTAGTGATCATTTTAATCATTATTGGTAAAGTTTAATATTCATCAGGTTGATAACTTATCAATGTTATGAGATTGTTGACATATCAATGTTATTAAATTTATAAAAAATATATATAATAATTACTTATAAGGCCGAGCGATGTTCTCTGAGTGAACAAACCAGCGGTCAAGTAATTTTCTATACTTGCACTATGGTGTTCACTCAGAGAACATCCTTTATTCTGTTATTCATTACCCAAGTAAAATTTCAACCTCCACATAATAACACACACACACACTGCAATATGTATATATATATATATACCAAATATAGTATGTGAAAATAAAATCACTAAGTAGTCGTAAGGTTTAAGAGCGCTCAATACCATATGTAGGTAGAGCGGAATCATATAATTGAAGTCAAATGCTCATGTTGCTACTCTGAGTTTCACGCTACATGCGATCTTGCCTGAAGATGGCATATGGCGTGAAACTCAGAGTAGCAACAGCATTCGACCTCAATTACATATATATATATGTGTGTGTGTGTGTGTGTGTGTGTGTGTGTGTGTGTGTGTGTATGTATATATGTATATATGTATATGTGTATATGTGTACATATATAATTGAGGTCGAATGCTGTGAATCTGAAGATCGCCTCTGAGCGTGAAACTTAAGTAACTGTTCTTAACCTTTTATCTTTTTTAATTATATATATATATATATATATATGTATATGTATATATATATATATATATATATATGTATATATATGTATATATATATATATATATATATGTATATATATATATGTATATATTTGGTTGCATTCCTAATTTTTCATATATATATATATATATTTCATTTCATATATATATATATATATATATATATATATTCTTCCTCACCTTATTACATCCACACAAGGCCATTGAGTTATAATATAATGCACCCGGGGAAGACCGGGGATTTAGACCTGACTGACAACTAAATAAAGCTAAATCCCCGCATATCGTGGCATCTTTTTGAGTCTAAACCCCTCATCCCTGACCTTGGGGCACTCCACCAGATAAAATAGTTTTAGAAAGCAGTACCAGTACGTTCACATTAAAAAATTGATTTCTATAATGAAAAATATCGTCAAGAATTAGGTTATATTTAATAGGATTATTTTCATTCCTCTATTCGGCCGGCCACACTTTTATTTGCACACTTGTGTTCTCGCTGATTGCCTGGTAGTAAATTATACATTTGTTTTGTCATAAGTGTACTATATTTATAAGGCTTTTCTTAGACTCTGCATTCATCTTCCAAACTTCTCCCCAGGCTCTTCTATATACGCGTAAATCCCCGGAGTGCGCGGCATTAATTGTTGGTCAATTCCCCTGCTAAATCCCGGCCTGTCCCCGGGTCTGCGCCGGGATTCCACTGACTAGTGCATAACTGAACACAATAATTACAATAAAATATTTCAGATCATGCATGGTATTGTGTAAGTCCATTCGCGCATGTATATTTTGTATTGCAAAAACGTTTTGGTCAAAAATGAAATATAGAAGCAACAATGTTGTTATCGTGAAACTGTCAAAAAGTGCCTATCTCGCCGCCAAATTAAAATAAGCTTATTTTATTTTGGGCCAAAAATGTTTTCATCGAAAAGGGCCAAAATGAAACTTTTTGCTCAGTTTAGCTTTTGGGGCTTAAAAGATCTGACGTTTTCGAGTGCTTTTTTGTTTCAGATTTTGATTGTCAAGAATCAGATTCAGATGATGATGATGATCAAAATGACGATGACGATGCCGATGGTGAGTATTTTTGGCCCTGAGAAGGGGATAGGTTCCAGTCTTTATCAAGACTACACTAACGCAGACATTCACACTTAAAAGTTCAAACTCAATATATTTATTAACTTCATAACTCAAAAAGAATTAAAACGCTTGGATATTAACGAAGTTATCCAAAATCCCTATCTCGTATACCAATCTTACCTAATTTTTTTGTTACACGGCTTATAGAAACAAATCCTACGACGGCAACATCACTGGCACAGCAACCACGTGGAAGAAAGAGGTATTTATCGACCAAAAATGGTAAGTATAATTATAATATGATAAATATCAATTATAGATAAAAAGAGAGATATCATATACAACTAAATCTATTAAGTTTGTCCGCCGACAAAGTCAAAAGGTCAAAACCATATACCCCGTTGGTACAGGGAGACTTGTGGTCAATATCTAAAAGTTTCACAGAAATGATGGAGTTAAATGGTAAGGAAGTTGATTTGCGCTTTGAAATTATAAAAAATCCGATTTCTGCCAAACTTTGATAACCCGTGAATAAATTGATATTTGTCATTAATAACTGGACAGTCAACATCAGGGTTTGTTTGTCTGATTTTGTGATTATAAATGTATATTAACTGTGTGTTTAGCTATATTCCCATCGTACTTTTCGCACTTGGCTTTGGCCTGTTGGCGTTGTCAGAGGACAACTTAATTAAGAGATAAATTCTGACCTAAATCAATAAAAAATTATTAAAAACATCAGGAATGTCTTTTTCATTGATTATCTTACTATTCGAGCCAACAATTTTTTTAACATTTTATTAACGTTGTTGAATTTAGATAATCTGGCCAAGTATGTTTTATATTATCCTAGCCCTGATTATATCATGAAGATTTATCGGCAAAATTTGCAATTCACAATCATCCATACACAAATACCTTTATCGATGTTTCCCTAATCGGAAAACTATATATTTTTTTGCCTTGTGCAAGATATGAACTAGAACTCTCACAAAAATATAATTTGTAAATATATATGTCGTGCTGATGTAATATTTTCCATATTGAGTGCAGCAAATGTGCCAAATGTGTGAATTTTAAAGCCAATTTTGAATGCAAGCGTCTGTTAATATAGACACACCAGCTGATCCCAAATCAAAATAGAGAAGAACCTCGTCGACAATAAATGGTGAGCATAGTATATAGGTCTGTACATAATATCAAGGAATATATCAAGCCTGCGAAATAGGCCCTATAGGGATGGGCGGGATCAGGGATGACAGAATATATCAAGGAGGGACCACGTGCTATGCTTCATGAGTGCTATCTTGCTTGCTTGTATTGGATTGCACCACATTACGTCATTCACGGCAGCCGTCGCAAGATTGTCGACAAGTCCGCTACATAATCGACAAATACTCGTGTGGTTATAAGATAATAAGATAATAACTTTACACCCTCGAAACTAGCAGCATCGCAACATTTTCTCCCCGAGAATAAAAACTGAGCGGTATTTAGGAACATGCGTTACTTAAGCAAGAATTGTTTGTTTGACAAATGTTCTTCACCAAAGAGCGTCCAGCTGACTAAAAGAAACAAAGATGTTCATCAAACAAAGACGGCACACTGGCTATTTTTGCCAAATTATCCCTTACCCGGCCTATAAATTGGCATTGATGGCGCTGAATGGCATGGAGTCCATTAAACTCTGAATTTTTTTCTTGCCTTTCGACCCACTTTAAGATTGCTTGCAAAATCTTTAATTCTTTTCACTCTTCCTTCCAACATAGTACCAATGTTAAGATTACTTTAGGAGAATTCGACTAACGCCTTACCTATATGACTATATTTATAATATCCGCATGCAATCTACTTTTAACTGTCGGTAACGATTGGAGCGAAAGTGTACAGTTGCGTCGCGGCGCGGGATATACTACACATACAATTTCATTTTTCTTTGTTCCAGACAGCGTATTTTTTATGCGGAGAATTAGGTCGAACAAGGAATTTTTAACAATACACCATTTAGAATGCTAGATGCAGAAAATGATAAAAACGAGAATTACGAGGTTCACAGGTGAGATTACTGATCTCTATACTAACTTCCTGATAAGTTGGTATACAGATCAGTGGGTGAGATTAATAGCTTTAGCTGACTAAGTTTTTTACTTTCTTTAAATAAAGTTTCTATGGAGGAAGAAGCTTATTCTGAAAGTCCTGAAAATGACTTGACAACACGAAAAGGTGAGTAACGTCACAATATAAATATCATGCTGTATGACCTAATTGTTTAGTTTAATAGTAGAAGAAGCTGAACTGAATATGCTATATGGAGCTATACTGAATCGTGTAAATATCATTTGAGGAAATAAGCCAAAGGTAGGAGATATGCAGAGTCGGAACAGTATTGCGGTGCAAGACAAAAGGCTTATTAAATCTTGTATCTCTTCCTCATAAGGGGAAAGTTTCAAAATCCCATGCCTTGCGACTTTCCGGAAACCTGACACCTGTCTATCATTATACAAAAAAATACGCAAGAACCCTACACTTTTGATTAGGGTGCTTATTGATAATATAATCGCCCTGCTTTCGATTGGTAAAATTAACTAACTTTTATCTTGCCGGCTTTTACTTAAGATTCTGGTTACTATTTTGCTCCACAAATTTAATATGTTGGTATTTGATACAGTTCTTGGTTTGCTTTATTTATACAGTGTCAAGGAAAAGAAAACATTTTGGAACCAAAAAATGGACAACGGGGGAAAAAGAAGCGATCAAAAAGGAATTTATTAGCAACATCCTCAAAGGCACTCTTCCAGGGAAAGAGATGTGCGAGGAGTTCCTTAGGAAACAACAATGGCTCGAAAGGTCCTGGAAAAATGTGAAAGATTGTGTGAGGAACATTGGAGTGAAATTCCGAAAAACAAACAATTAAGTTGTTATGGTTGTATCTTTTTAATACAGTAAACTATAGGAAAAGGTTGTAAACTGCCCAAGAACTTGGAGGAACAAAACTACTGACCTTTCGAGCTGAGCCCTTCATCAGAATAAATGTTATCAAATGAAAACAAAAATGGTCATATATAGCTTGTGGAACTGCCCTATAAAATGCAACTTTCCAAAAATACTGCAATCTAACCAAAATAAAAATAACAGAGCCGAATTTAAGACTTATAATGTAGTAATAATGTTCTCAGATTGATGTTTTTTTCAACAACGTTTGGGCCTAACACTGAAAGTGCTCTCCTTTTAAACCCTTAGATATTCTAACTGTAAATAACAAACTAAAAGGACTCTTACCAAGTTCTATTTGATGGACTTTTTAAATACGGCAATAATAGTCAGACACATAATACAGGTATGCATGCATGTAAACAAAATTTATGCAAACTACGCATCCGAACCAACACTGGAAAACAAATGTTTGCCTTTTATGCAATTGACCTATAGTCTGACATTCCATACGACTTAAAAGATCTCAGTACATACTCCATCGCCAAAGAAATACAACATTTACAGTCAGAACAATGCTCTAAGACTAAAGTAACTTAATTTTAAATTTTCTATATCGAGTTCCACGTTTCTTTTTATTTCTTTTCTCTAATTTAACTTAAAAATATATAGCTAGGGGCTAATTAACTCGAAAACCATGAGGTTCACTTAGCCTGTAAGCTCAAAACAATTACTTCGGTTTCTTTTGTTCTTACCAGAAATTTAATTTATAATTTCCCTTAAACAAGGGCGATTTCTAAAAAACATTTTCCTCTTAAAAGGGAAATTTAATGCAAATTTCTAAGTAAATTCATTAGCATGCTCGACCAACCATCGAAACAATACTTCTTCTACACAACAAATAAATGTATTAAGCTAAATATTATACCTCCGTGATCAAGCTATCAGGAGGATTTGTCACAAATCCTTCCTCGGCTTTCGGGGACATTTAATCACTAATTTCCCTAATGTGATGGTATTACTTATAATTATCTTTATATTTTCTAAAACAAAAATAATGAAATTATGTAAATTCAAAGAAAACGAGCGAATAAAGATTATTGTATGCTAAAACGGGTGACGTAAGTCGAAACAGTAGATAGCCAATCAAATCATTCATTTCTTACATTGGATTCACTATCTATTTTCGATTTTTAAACATCATCCCTTTTGGCATAAGTAAGACCATTTTTATTTTCATTTCATCACATTTACTGTGATGAAGGGCTCAGCTGGAAACGTCTGTAGTTCGTTCCTCTATAAATTCCCGGCAGTTTACAATCTTTTCTTTTTACTATATTCGAAACACTGCCTATAGACGAGTTTCTGGGTCATGCGCAGTAGCGAAGGTAAAAAAGTATTGAAGGTAAAAACAACTGTGATAGCTGGAAAGCGTAGAAGTGCAAAATCTGAAACGAATTGCGTAAAAAAAGTAAGAAGTTACACAAGCGGAAAGTTGGCCCTTCCAATAGGAATTTACTAACTGTGTAGCAAAACGTCTGAAGTGTGTAGCGTTCGCACTATTTTTTCCGATTTGTCTCAAACTCTGCAGGTTTATTATTTTTAATATGATCTTTCCAGCTAAAGCGGTTGTTTGTAGCTCTGATCGCCTCGGCGGCTCGTGCTTCTCCGGTCTCCCTACACTTCTCGTGTTTTTATTACGTCACTCAGATTTCGATAACGTTAGAGACCCTGACAAACGTATTTTAGTATTTTTATAAAATAATTTAGAAACGATTTCGTATACTTTGGACAATTACGATATATAACGCTTTTGATTTAATGCAAATTCTCGTTAGTTACTGACGTCATTCTGGTCTTCGTCGCCCATGCAGGTGAAGGCAATTACCGCGCCAAATCTGCGTTCTTTCTTGAGGGCTTGGGGGCTGTAGAGTTGCTTCCGTCTGCCGACATATACGAGCCAATTTTTCAAAAACTATAGCATTGATAATATTAGATACACACGACATGAAAATTTGAGGCGAATCCAAACAGACGAGGCCTTCAGCTTTTGTTTGTTACCAAATGTGCTATGTTTGCGTGTAGTTTTAGTTGAAAATTTTGCAACAGCTTCGACGTCTTTGGACATACTTGAACAGATCTGCTAAAATCGATGAATTTCGGCTTCAATAAAGTTTTTTGTACAATGATTTAAGAAGATATAAGAATTTATTTCTTCTTTATGAACATTATGGTAAGAATCGTATGTTTTTTTTGTTTTTGCCTAAATTCCTTTAATCAAGAATAAATCGAACATTTCTGGCATGGTTCGTATAGGGGTTTTCCTCCATTTTGTTGTAAGATGTCTGTACCTCGGTATGTACTTTATTTGACTATAAATGCTTTCAGTCAATTGGTTTCATCTGTATGATACATAGAGAATTAATATTGATTCAAGGCTGCTGTCGAAAGTGTTATGCATCTATAATTTAAAGGATTTCTGTACGAAGTCACCCTTTGCAAGCAATACAATAACATTGACGCAGTCATAGCACTAATAAAACCAATACATAGTAATGAGTAATTTGTTGTTATCATACAGAGTCGACTCTTTTCTCAAAACGCTACACAAATAAAACTACATTAGCACAAATAAAACACATATATTACTGGTCTCTCAAGTATTAGCTCCATAGGTTTAATATAGGTTTTTTTGAAAAGCAATGTTATTTCATTATTTGACCCAGACAACCGCATGTTGATTTTTGCGGGTTTTGATTTCAACATGTATTTGCTTATAACGTTGGACATGCTCGATCTGAAAGAATATAGTTTACATCATTCGAATTATCTCTTAAAGGGCTTTCACGTTCTGTGTAACAGATTGGTATCGCTCATAAAACTATTTTCAATTTAAGATTTCTGATCCTTGTCTCGGCAAGATTCGATTACAGCGCCAGCGGCTAAGTATTAAATATTTTAAATATATTAAATATATTAAAAGCTAATTTAGAAATATGTACACGAAAATAGTTTTATAAATGTTGCAAATCTCTAATACATAGCAAATGAAAGCCCTTGAAAAGCGTTACCTAATGGTATGAATTATATCAATACTAGTTTAATATGCCATGCGCTATAAGTGGGAAAAAAACTACAATTAGCAGTAACAACTTTTGACAGGCGGACATGTTAAAAAGTACTCTAACTTAAATGCTTTTTTTAAACAATTTTTATTAAGCCTACAGATTTCATATTTACAACACTAGTAGAAGACTTCATGGGCTTACAAACATAACATGAGCTACATCTGTCTATTATTTGGGAAAAAAGAGTCAGGTTTGTGGGAACTACACAAGAATTATCATATTGCTCTCACTGAATATCCGCTGTACATTTGTTTTCATAGTGCGGTCTCAGATGGCCACATTTTCGCGCATCGTGATCTGATCGAGACAGATAAGCGCTGACCAATCACAGTGTGCACAGAGTAAAATTATTTTATAATGTTAATTTGAAAATTTATTGCTACTGCGCATGACCTTGAAACTCGTCTATACGCAGCAATACAATTTTGTATCTGTAGTATCCTTTATTTTATGTACCAACAAAATACAGAGACATGATAATGAATATGAATATAACTTCCAGTTGATAGTTCTCATGAACACATGTTTCTCTATGTTTCCACAGTACTTTCCACTGACTAGTGCATTAGGAAGACACTTGGGGATGGTGGGGGGTATCGCATAAATCCTGACGTTCGAGATGTTTATCTGACTTAATATTATTACATTGCGGAGGTTTCCAACAAAGTTTTGTCGATTTTGTCCCCATTTTCCTAGTTTTTCCTTCGTTTCTATATACCATATATATTATATATAGTATTAGTATTCATATGCATGTATGGCGCATACATCCCGCATTCCCGCGGTACCGTACATCAAAGGAAACCGACTCAATGTAATAATAACGACCATTATATACCTCGATTCCATGCAGTTAATGTGACTGCTGACCAACAAGATTTCATGCTCATCCTCGATCATCGCCTGTGGTAGCACGTGTTCGTTTTCCCGAGATTGTAATTATTGCGCAATTTGCGTGGGCGTAATAGCGAATTAAAGCGATTTTGGACTTTTCTTTTATTGTACCTGTAAACCCACAAACTACTGCAAAGATTCTCTCCAGGATAACTAGATGAGAGAAACACAGACGAGAGAAACACAGACGAGAGATTAAATAAATAACTCGCAGAACCGTGAACATAAACATCAACATTGACAAGATATAGTACCCAAGATTCGTCTTTAAAATCAAAGGACATGGCTTCAGGCCCTTTCCCGATATATGAGCAACCGAAATTTAAAATTATTATAACATCAACCCAAGTCAGTTTTAGGGTTAGGATTTGGGTTAGGATTAGGATTAGGGTTAGTATTAGGGTTAGCGATTATTTTAATTTCGGTTTGTTCATATATCGAGAAAGCGCCTGGCTTCAAAATCTATTTGTCGTTTACCCGATGTATTTTCATCGATATGTTTCGTATACCTTGCTGTTGATTTTTATATAAATTTTGACACATGCCAAGACCGAAGACGTTCAATCGAACAGATATTAGAAAAAATAGGTACGCATTGCGTACACTGCATAAAGCCCGACGTTCGAGGGCTTTATCTGACTTATTTCACGAGTGAGGAGGTTTTCCAACAAAATTTTGTCCATTTTATCAATCTTGGACAAAGATTTCCCTAGTTTTTTCCTTCATTTCTTTTCTTTTAGTTTTTTCCTTCATTTCTTCATTAATTAGTATTCATGGTCTTTATGCTAGATAAAGTCCGCAGTTTTATCAAAGAAAACCAACTCAATCGTGTAATATTGGCTGTTTAAAGTTCTCGCCCCTATGGCCCCGGTACTTTAAAATTTCCCAATGACTGAAGCAAATTGGGAAGGTTACGGAGTCAATTAATTAACCAATATTTAACACTGTAAAAATGTTAAAATCCCGGCATAGTCCCTGGGGTCGGGGGTCCGTAGTTTCAATTGACTAGTGCATAATCATTTCGGAATTATTACACAAACTGGCAGTCATATCCAGACAGTGACAATTATTTAAACGAGAATATATTTAATTACGCATATATACTTTTTCTCAAATTACCAATACCAAATTACCAATGATTATTTTCTGCAAGCTGATTGTTTCATCCATGCATGTTCTTGGTAAAAAACCGCATTGCCATTGGAAAATATGAACTATATTTTTCTATTTCCCTTTAAAGTTATTGACTTGTCCACTTGTCGAAATTCTCACAACTTCTGTCCCAATCTCTATAGCGCCTACACGGATGTTCAAACCGGATTTTCAGTCATCCGTACGCGTCGGTCAGATCGAGTTAACAAACAAATAAACATACAAACCCACAACACGACAGCTATATATCTGCACTTTCGCGCAGATACAAAACAATCGCACCACTGCCTAGAAACCATCCGTCAAAATGTATTGCATCAGCAAAAAATCGGAATCTCCTTTTGACCTAAGATTTACCGCTGAGCGAACCAATGAGAATGCTAGAATGACTTTTTAACTACGAATCGACAACAAACACATAACACATATAAATCTACATATTCGTACTTGTTGGCGTCAGCTAGTTTCCTAATATATATCTTGATGGTTTAACGAAAAAATAAAAATTCCACGACCATATTCCTTTGTGCAGCATTACGTAATTTTCAAATTCTTAAATATTGACTTGAAGACTTATTAATTAGATTTATTAAGAAGACTTATTAATTAGAACGAACGAGCGAATGAACGATTAATGAATAAATTAGAATGGATAAAAAAATTGACGTGATTACTTTTTACTAATTTTTAACATGCATTGTGTAGGTTTGACATGGTAGAAATTCTGGGAAAGCGCAATAGGAAAGTGCCAGTAATCCTGATGCCAGAAGTGAAAGAAGCAATTACGCTTCTAAATAAAACAAGGGACAAGGCAAACATCAACAGCAACAACGACCATGTTTTTGCCATTAACAACGCTGTGTCGCTGAATTGTATAAGGGGGAATGATGCCCTTAACAAGGTGTGTGTAGTGAAAACACCTCCGGGATATAAGGCCTTCTGGTAATAACTTATTAATTACTCGTAATATATAGAGGATGTTACACGGTGTTGCGAAGATATGAATATCATCTTCGAATGGTGAAAACAATATTTTAGGAATAAACCTGGCGAATGAGTAAAATAGTGTTTTTGCCACGAGAAGATAAACTAATATCTTCAAATCACCGTGTAATTTTCTTTTATTATATAGATTCAATGAAAATAAGCGGGAAAACGTTTAATTACGTGATAGATATATTCACTACTCACTAGTGATCATTTTAATCATTATTGGTAAAGTTTAATATTCATCAGGTTGATAACTTATCAATGTTATGAGATTGTTGACATATCAATGTTATTAAATTTATAAAAAATATATATAATAATTACTTATAAGGCCGAGCGATGTTCTCTGAGTGAACAAACCAGCGGTCAAGTAATTTTCTATACTTGCACTATGGTGTTCACTCAGAGAACATCCTTTATTCTGTTATTCATTACCCAAGTAAAATTTCAACCTCCACATAATAACACACACACACTGCAATATGTATATATATATATACCAAATATAGTATGTGAAAATAAAATCACTAAGTAGTCGTAAGGTTTAAGAGCGCTCAATACCATATGTAGGTAGAGCGGAATCATATAATTGAAGTCAAATGCTCATGTTGCTACTCTGAGTTTCACGCTACATGCGATCTTGCCTGAAGATGGCATATGGCGTGAAACTCAGAGTAGCAACAGCATTCGACCTCAATTACATATATATATATGTGTGTGTGTGTGTGTGTGTGTGTGTGTGTGTGTGTGTGTGTGTGTGTGTGTGTATGTATATATGTATATATGTATATGTGTATATGTGTACATATATAATTGAGGTCGAATGCTGTGAATCTGAAGATCGCCTCTGAGCGTGAAACTTAAGTAACTGTTCTTAACCTTTTATCTTTTTTAATTATATATATATATATATATATATGTATGTATATATATATATATATATATATATGTATATATATGTATATATATATATATATATATGTATATATATATATGTATATATTTGGTTGCATTTCCTAATTTTTCATATATATATATATATATATTTCATTTCATATATATATATATATATATATATATATATATTCTTCCTCACCTTATTACATCCACACAAGGCCATTGAGTTATAATATAATGCACCCGGGGAAGACCGGGGATTTAGACCTGACTGACAACTAAATAAAGCTAAATCCCCGCATATCGTGGCATCTTTTTGAGTCTAAAACCCCTCATCCCTGACCTTGGGGCACTCCACCAGATAAAATAGTTTTAGAAAGCAGTACCATTACGTTCACATTAAAAAATTGATTTCTATAATGAAAAATATCGTCAAGAATTAGGTTATATTTAATAGGATTATTTTCATTCCTCTATTCGGCCGGCCACACTTTTATTTGCACACTTGTGTTCTCGCTGATTGCCTGGTAGTAAATTATACATTTGTTTTGTCATAAGTGTACTATATTTATAAGGCTTTTCTTAGACTCTGCATTCATCTTCCAAACTTCTCCCCAGGCTCTTCTATATACGCGTAAATCCCCGGAGTGCGCGGCATTAATTGTTGGTCAATTCCCCTGCTAAATCCCGGCCTGTCCCCGGGTCTGCGCCGGGATTCCACTGACTAGTGCATAACTGAACACAATAATTACAATAAAATATTTCAGATCATGCATGGTATTGTGTAAGTCCATTCGCGCATGTATATTTTGTATTGCAAAAACGTTTTGGTCAAAAATGAAATATAGAAGCAACAATGTTGTTATCGTGAAACTGTCAAAAAAGTGCCTATCTCGCCGCCAAATTAAAATAAGCTTATTTTATTTTGGGCCAAAAATGTTTTCATCGAAAAGGGCCAAAATGAAACTTTTTGCTCAGTTTAGCTTTTGGGGCTTAAAAGATCTGACGTTTTCGAGTGCTTTTTTGTTTCAGATTTTGATTGTCAAGAATCAGATTCAGATGATGATGATGATCAAAATGACGATGCCGATGGTGAGTATTTTTGGCCCTGAGAAGGGGATAGGTTCCAGTCTTTATCAAGACTACACTAATGCAGACGATCACACTTCAAAGTTCAAACTCAATATATTTATTAACTTCATAACTCAAAAAGAATTAAAACGCTTGGATATTAACGAAGTTATCCAAAATCCCTATCTCGTATACCAATCTTACCTAATTTGTTTGTTACACGGCTTATAGAAACAAATCCTACGACGGCAACATCACTGGCACAGCAACCACGTGGAAGAAAGAGGCATTTATCGACCAAAAATGGTAAGTATAATTATAATATGATAAATATCAATTATAGATAAAAAGAGAGATATCATATACAACTAAATCTATTAAGTTTGTCCGCCGACAAAGTCAAAAGGTCAAAACCATATACCCCGTTGGTACAGCGAGACTTGTGGTCAATATCTAAAAGTTTCACAGAAATAAGGAAGTTGATTTGCGCTTTGAAATTATAAAAAATCCGATTTCTGCCAAACTTTGATAACCCGTGAATAAATTGATATTTGTCATTAATAACTGGACAGTCAACATCAGGGTTTGTTTGTCTGATTTTGTGATTATAAATGTATGTTAACTGTGTGTTTAGCTATATTCCCATCGTACTTTTAAACACTTGGCTTTGGCCTGTTGGCGTTGTCAGAGGACAACTTAATTAAGAGATAAATTCTGACCTAAATCAATAAAAAATTATTAAAAACATCAGGAATGTCTTTTTCATTGATTATCTTACTATTCGAGCCAACAATTTTTTTAACATTTTATTAACGTTGTTGAATTTAGATAATCTGGCCAAGTATGTTTTATATTATCCTAGCCCTGATTATATCATGAAGATTTATTGGCAAAATTTGCAATTCACAATCATCCATACACAAATACCTTTATCGATGTTTCCCTAATCGGAAAAACTATATATTTTTTTTGCCTTGTGCAAGATATGAACTAGAACTCTCACAAAAATATAATTTATAAATATATATGTCGTGCTGATGTAATATTTTCCATATTGAGTGCAGCAAATGTGCCAAATGTGTGAATTTTAAAGCCAATTTTGAATGCAAGCGTCTGTTAATATAGACACACCAGCTGATCCCAAATCAAAATAGAGAAGAACCTCGTCGACAATAAATGGTGAGCATAGTATATAGGTCTGTACATAATATCAAGGAATATATCAAGCCTGCGAAATAGGCCCTATAGGGATGGGCGGGATCAGGGATGACAGAATATATCAAGGAGGGACCACGTGCTATGCTTCATGAGTGCTATCTTGCTTGCTTGTATTGGATTGCACCACATTACGTCATTCACGGCAGCCGTCGCAAGATTGTCGACAAGTCCGCTACATAATCGACAAATACTCGTGTGGTTATAAGATAATAAGATAATAACTTTACACCCTCGAAACTAGCAGCATCGCAACATTTTCTCCCCGAGAATAAAAAACTGAGCGGTATTTAGGAACATGCGTTACTTAAGCAAGAATTGTTTGTTCGACAAATGTTCTTCACCAAAGAGCGTCCAGCTGACTAAAAGAAACAAAGATGTTCATCAAACAAAGACGGCACACTGGCTATTTTTGCCAAATTATCCCTTACCCGGCCTATAAATTGGCATTGATGGCGCTGAATGGCATGGAGTTCATTAAACTGTGAATTTTTTTCTTGCCTTTCGACCCACTTTAAGATTGCTTGCAAAATCTTTAATTCTTTTCACTCTTCCTTCCAACATAGTACCAATGTTAAGATTACTTTAGGAGAATTCGACTAACGCCTTACCTATATGACTATATTTATAATATCCGCATGCAATCTACTTTTAACTGTCGGTAACGATTGGAGCGAAAGTGTACAGTTGCGTCGCGGCACGGGATATACTACACATACAATTTCATTTTTCTTTGTTCCAGACAGCGTATTTTTTATGCGGAGAATTAGGTCGAACAAGGAATTTTTAACAATACACCATTTAGAATGCTAGATGCAGAAAATGATAAAAACGAGAATTACGAGGTTCACAGGTGAGATTACTGATCTCTATACTAACTTCCTGATAAGTTGGTATACAGATCAGTGGGTGAGATTAATAGCTTTAGCTGACTAAGTTTTTTACTTTCTTTAAATAAAGTTTCTATGGAGGAAGAAGCTTATTCTGAAAGTCCTGAAAATGACTTGACAACACGAAAAGGTGAGTAACGTCACAATATAAATATCATGCTGTATGACCTAATTGTTTAGTTTAATAGTAGAAGAAGCTGAACTGAATATGCTATATGGAGCTATACTGAATCGTGTAAATATCATTTGAGGAAATAAGCCAAAGGTAGGAGATATGCAGAGTCGGAACAGTATTGCGGTGCAAGACAAAAGGCTTATTAAATCTTGTATCTCTTCCTCATAAGGGGAAAGTTTCAAAATCCCATGCCTTGCGACTTTCCGGAAACCTGACACCTGTCTATCATTATACAAAAAAATACGCAAGAACCCTACACTTTTGATTAGGGTGCTTATTGATAATATAATCGCCCTGCTTTCGATTGGTAAAATTAACTAACTTTTATCTTGCCGGCTTTTACTTAAGATTCTGGTTACTATTTTGCTCCACAAATTTAATATGTTGGTATTTGATACAGTTCTTGGTTTGCTTTATTTATACAGTGTCAAGGAAAAGAAAACATTTTGGAACCAAAAAATGGACAACGGGGGAAAAAGAAGCGATCAAAAAGGAATTTATTAGCAACATCCTCAAAGGCACTCTTCCAGGGAAAGAGATGTGCGAGGAGTTCCTTAGGAAACAACAATGGCTCGAAAGGTCCTGGAAAAATGTGAAAGATTGTGTGAGGAACATTGGAGTGAAATTCCGAAAAACAAACAATTAAGTTGTTATGGTTGTATCTTTTTAATACAGTAAACTATAGGAAAAGGTTGTAAACTGCCCAAGAACTTGGAGGAACAAACTACTGACCTTTCGAGCTGAGCCCTTCATCAGAATAAATGTTATCAAATGAAAACAAAAATGGTCATATATAGCTTGTGGAACTGCCCTATAAAATGCAACTTTCCAAAAATACTGCAATCTAACCAAAATAAAAATAACAGAGCCGAATTTAAGACTTATAATGTAGTAATAATGTTCTCAGATTGATGTTTTTTTCAACAACGTTTGGGCCTAACACTGAAAGTGCTCTCCTTTTAAACCCTTAGATATTCTAACTGTAAATAACAAACTAAAAGGACTCTTACCAAGTTCTATTTGATGGACTTTTTAAATACGGCAATAATAGTCAGACACATAATACAGGTACGCATCCGAACCAACACTGGAAAACAAATGTTTGCCTTTTATGCAATTGACCTATAGTCTGACATTCCATACGACTTAAAAGATCTCAGTACATACTCCATCGCCAAAGAAATACAACATTTACAGTCAGAACAATGCTCTAAGACTAAAGTAACTTAATTTTAAATTTTCTATATCGAGTTCCACGTTTCTTTTTATTTCTTTTCTCTAATTTAACTTAAAAATATATAGCTAGGGGCTAATTAACTCGAAAACCATGAGGTTCACTTAGCCTGTAAGCTCAAAACAATTACTTCAGATTCTTTTGTTCTTACCAGAAATTTAATTTATAATTTCCCGTAAACAAGGGCGATTTCTAAAAACATTTTCCTCTTAAAAGGGAAATTTAATGCAAATTTCTAAGTAAATTCATTAGCATGCTCGACCAACCATCGAAACAATACTTCTTCTACACAACAAATAAATGTATTAAGCTAAATATTATACCTCCGTGATCAAGCTATCAGGAGGATTTGTCACAAATCCTTCCTCGGCTTTCGGGGACATTTAATCACTAATTTCCCTAATGTGATGGTATTACTTATAATTATCTTTATATTTTCTAAAACAAAAATTATGAAATTATGTAAATTCAAAGAAAACGAGCGAATAAAGATTATTGTATGCTAAAACGGGTGACGTAAGTCGAAACAGTAGATAGCCAATCAAATCATTCATTTCTTACATTGGATTCACTATCTATTTTCGATTTTTAAACATCATCCTTTTTGGCATAAGTAAGACCATTTTTATTTTCATTTCATCACATTTACTGTGATGAAGGGCTCAGCTGGAAACGTCTGTAGTTCGTTCCTCTATAAATTCCCGGCAGTTTACAATCTTTTCTTTTTACTATATTCGAAACACTGCCTATAGACGAGTTTCTGGGTCATGCGCAGTAGCAATTTTTTTCAAATTTTTATTGAAGGTAAAAACAACTGTGATAGCTGGAAAGGTCATATTGGAAAGCGTAGAAGTGCAAAATCTGAAACGAATTGCGTAAAAAAAGTAAGAAGTTACACAAGCGGAAAGTTGGCCCTTCCAATAGGAATTTACTAACTGTGTAGCAAAACGTCTGAAGTGTGTAGCGCGTTCGCACTATTTTTCTGATTTGTCTCAAACTCTGCAGGTTTACTATTTTTAATATGATCTTTCCAGCTAAAGCGGTTGTTTGTAGCTCCGATCGCCTCGGCGGCTCATGCTTCTCCGGTCTCCCTACACTTCTCGTGTTTTTATTACGTCACTCAGATTTCGATAACGTTAGAGACCCTGACAAACGTATTTTAGTATTTTTATAAAATAATTTAGAAACGATTTCGTATACTTTGGACAATTACGATATATAACGCTTTTGATTTAATGCAAATTCTCGTTAGTTACTGACGTCATTCTGGTCTTCGTCGCCCATGCAGGTGAAGGCAATTACCGCGCCAAATCTGCGTTCTTTCTTGAGGGCTTGGGGGCTGTAGAGTTGCTTCGTCTGCCGACATATACCAGCCAATTTTTCAAAAACTATAGCATTGATAATATTAGATACACACGACATGAAAATTTGAGGCGAATCCAAACAGACGAGGCCTTCAGCTTTTGTTTGTTACCAAATGTGCTATGTTTGCGTGTAGTTTTAGTTGAAAATTTTGCAACAGCTTCGACGTCTTTGGACATACTTGAACAGATCTGCTAAAATCGATGAATTTCGGCTTCAATAAAGTTTTTTGTACAATGATTTAAGAAGATATAAGAATTTATTTCTTCTTTATGAACATTATGGTAAGAATCGTATGTTTTTTTTGTTTTTGCCTAAATTCCTTTAATCAAGAATAAATCGAACATTTCTGGCATGGTTCGTATAGGGGTTTCCTCCATTTTGTTGTAAGATGTCTGTACCTCGGTATGTACTTTATTTGACTATAAATGCTTTCAGTCAATTGGTTTCATCTGTATGATATATAGAGAATTAATATTGATTCAAGGCTGCTGTCGAAAGTGTTATGCATCTATAATTTAAAGGATTTCTGTACGAAGTCACCCTTTGCAAGCAATACAATAACATTGACGCAGTCATAGCACTAATAAAACCAACACATAGTAATGAGTAATTTGTTGTTATCATACAGAGTCGACTCTTTTCTCAAAACGCTACACAAATAAAGCTACATTAGCACAAATAAAACACATATATTACTGGTCTCTCAAGTATTAGCTCCATAGGTTTAATATAGGTTTTTTTGAAAAGCAATGTTATTTCATTATTTGACCCAGACAACCGCATGTTGATTTTTGCGGGTTTTGATTTCAACATGTATTTGCTTATAACGTTGGACATGCTCGATCTGAAAGAATATAGTTTACATCATTCGAATTATCTCTTAAAGGGCTTTCACGTTCTGTGTAACAGATTGGTATCGCTCATAAAACTATTTTCAATTTAAGATTTCTGATCCTTGTCTCGGCAAGATTCGATTACAGCGCCAGCGGCTAAGTATTAAATATTTTAAATATATTAAATATATTAAAAGCTAATTTAGAAATATGTACACGAAAATAGTTTTATAAATGTTGCAAATCTCTAATACATAGCAAATGAAAGCCCTTGAAAAACGTTACCTAATGGTATGAATTATATCAATACTAGTTTAATATGCCATGCGCTATAAGTGGAAAAAAACTACAATTAGCAGTAACAACTTTTGACAGGCGGACATGTTAAAAAGTACTCTAACTTAAATGCTTTTTTTAAACAATTTTTATTAAGCCTACAGATTTACAACACTAGTAGAAGACTTCATGGGCTTACAAACAAACATAACATGAGCTACATCTGTCTATTATTTGGGAAAAAAGAGTCAGGTTTGTGGGAACTACACAAGAATTATCATATTGCTCTCACTGAATATCCGCTGTACATTTGTTTTCATTGTGCGGTCTCAGATGGCCACATTTTCGCGCATCGTGATCTGATCGAGACAGATAAGCGCTGACCAATCACAGTGTGCACAGAGTAAAATTATTTTATAATGTTAATTTGAAAATTTATTGCTACTGCGCATGACCTTGAAACTCGTCTATACGCAGCAATACAATTTTGTATCTGTAGTATCCTTTATTTTATGTACCAACAAAATACAGAGACATGATAATGAATATGAATATAACTTCCAGTTGATAGTTCTCATGAACACATGTTTCTCTATGTTTCCACAGTACTATATGTTCAGCGGTCATTGTCAGTCACTACATTTCTCCCCTTCATGGATGAGAAACATATCATGCAGTAGACGTATAACCGTAATAGTTTGACTGTCGTTTTATAGAACGATGAGGTCGTTGAGCAACACTTGTATCTGGAGGTATAGCTGGAGTGGTTGTGATTGTTTTGTTGGCACTTTCTTAACAGCCATGGAGTGGCACATGAGGCGGTGATTTCCATCTTCGATTAGGACGGAGTCGCCCCTGACGGCTGTGACACGAAACGTATTAGGGCGCCACGGTAGTGTTACTTTGCCTTTCTTTTCTGAGCGGATGAGGACATGATCGCCGATCTTAATTGAGCTGGGCTGTACTTTCTTCTTTATGTCGTGGTAGCACTTTCCCTTTTGCTTGTTTTTGGCGTCGTGCTGTCGGTACGACGTACGGTTGATCTTTATGGGCGCTGACGGCTGTAGTGATGGAAGCTTGTCGTTGACGTTTCGTCCGAACATCATGGCTGCTGGTGGCTGTCCAGTGACCGTATGGGTGTGGTGCGATGCGATAGGCCAATCAGCCAGTCGTCAATAGCCTTACGCCAATCACGCGACTCTGCAATTGCAGCTTTGACCACTTTGTTGATACTGCGATTTAGCCGTTCTACTTCGCCATTCGCACGTGGATAACGGGGAGTTATTTTTATTCTGTGCTTGATGCCAAATTCTCTCATAAGGTTAGAGAACTTGGATGATCGGAAAGTTTTGGCATTGTCCGTGATGATTTCCTGTGGCACTCCATAGCGTGCAAAAATTCGACGAAGGCGCGGTTCTAGGGCAGCAGTCGTGATGTGCTTCATGATTTCTACTTCGGGATATCGACTATAATAGTCGACTGGTACAAACAGGTTTTCTCCGGTAGGAAATGGGCCTACGAAATCCATCCCTATTAATAACCAGGCTGCTTTTGGGAGGGTGGTTGGTTTCAGTGGGGTGAAAATAGGTTTTGGCGACTTGGTTGTTACAAGACATGGTTGGCACCGTTTTACGAATGTTTCCGCGTCCGTGGACATTCCTGGCCACCATACCTTGGTGCGTAATCGGGCTTTCGTCTTGGCTATGCCTTGGTGCCCCATGAGCAAGCTCGAGGACTCTTTGTTGTAGGGACTGAGGGATGACTATGCGGTCATTTCTGAGGAGGACACCGTCCGAGAAGGAAAATTCGTTTTGATGGTAAAAGAACAGACCGAGGTCTTTATTCCAAGTGCCTGACTGGAGAGACTTGAGAACTTCTTGAAGGGTCGCGTCCGTTGCTTCAACGGTGCAGGCTCATGGAAGTGACGACGTAGCATTGATCATTCTGGTGTCCGCATGTTCGCTAGGATTGACGTGGGCTCGGGGTGGAGTCGGCTGTCATGAAAACACGTCGGCGGCATTCTTTGGACCCGGTTCGTAACGAAGGCGGAAATTGAGGTGTTGGATGCGCAGCGCCCAACGCTCGATTCGTGGAGGAGGTCAGGACCCAGGCTTGTAGAGACCAAGCAGTGGCTTGTGGTCGGTTACGATGGTGAAATCCGGGTCACCGCTAAGATAGTGGTCGAACTTCAAACAACCGAATTTGACGCCGAGTGCCTCTCTTTCGACCTGACTGTAGCGTCGCTTAGCGACCGGCTAGCGTAGGCAACTGGTCGCGAAGTTCCATCTTCCTGGATTTAGCACAGAATGGCTCCCAATCCCACAGGTGCAGCGTCGATTCGAAGCTCAGTTTTACGGTCTTTGTTGAAGAAGACAAGGCATGAGGCGCTCGAGATGCTGTTCATGAGGGCAGAGAACGATTTCTGCTGCTCTGGTCCCCAGATCCATTTGTTGCTAGAGCGCGTGAGAAGTCGCAGGGGTTCAGCTTCCGTGGCGAGATTGGGTACGAATCGAGCGAGAAAGTAGATCAGACCGAGAAAACTCTTCACTTCGGATACGTTGCTGGGGTGCTTAAAATATTTCACTGCGTCAACTTTCTGTTGAGAAGCTTGGATACCCTTGGCAGAGAGCTGCATGGCCATGAAAGTGACCTTAGCGACCCCAAAAATGCATTTTGCCTTGTTGAGGGTGATGTTGTATTCCTGCAGTCGATGGAGACAGGCGGCAAGACGCTCGTTATGCTCTCGTACGGTGCGACCGTAGATGGTTATGTCATCGTGGATCCATCTTACGCAGGGCATACCTGATAGCACCATGCTCATCACTCGTTGGAGGATTTCTGAAGCGTTGGTGAAAGCCATTACCAGAGTGGTACATCTGCGGAGACCTCTCGGTGTTGAAAAGGTAGCATACTTTCTGGAATTTGGATGCAATGCAATTTTGTGGAAGCTCTTAAACATGTCCAGCTTTGACCAGATGGTAGAACCGTCCATTTCGTCTGTGGCTTCTTCGAATGTTGGTATGGGCTGGATCTCTCGCTCAACGTGTGCATTGACGTCGCGCCAGTCCTGGGTAATCCGAACTTCCCCAGGGGTAGACTTTGGGACGACTACGATACGTGATACCCAAGGTGTTGGGCCTTCTACTGGCTCAATGATACCAAGTGACTCTTGGATATCGAGCTCTTTGTTCAGCGCCTCTCGCAGGTGAACTGCAACACGTGAAGGTGGGTGCACCACAGGGGTGGTGTCTTTCTTCATGTGTATCTCGACTTCGACTCCTTTGACTCAGCCCAGTGCCTCGAAGACCTTTCGATACTTAGAAAGGATGGTGCTCTGCCGTAGCGACGTGGGCAGTGATATTGGCTCTGTGATGGTACGTTGCTTTTCAGTTGTGGGAGAGGGGTCAAGACGAGAGTCGAGGTGACTTTCGATTCTGCTGCATCTGGGTGGATTTCGGTTGCGGTATTCTTCAGCTCAGATGCGAGGCTATGCAGACTGTGGGTGGGATGATATGGTGGTCCCACGTGAAGGATGCCTATGTCCATGGACGTGTCTCGCCCCAGGATTGTAGTAGTAGGAAAGTGCCGATTCTGGCTATTTTTCGAAAAATAGCCAGAATCGGCATAGGGGTGGTCGGGGTAGCCAGTATCCCACCCTATTAAAACACTGTTAAAAATAAACCTAGGGGGGTACCACCCCCCTCAACTTGTATCCCCCTATTAAAACACTGTTAAAAAAAAAACCTAGGGGGGTACCACCCCCTCGACTTTCAAAACTAACAGCAAACAATAAGACGAAAACACATCATTTCACCCCCACCCCCCTAGACTTTGAAAATCAAAGATGGCGTCCCCACGTGTTCCCCACATGTTTCAAAACCACTTCCCCACGTGCTCCCCACGTGTTCTCGCTACCACTTCAAAAAAATTATTTCCAAGGTGTGACAAGGGGGCTCCGTTTTGGAGCCCCCTTAGGGTTCTTTCGCCACGCTCACAAAACAAAATCGACTCTCTCACTGAGTCCGTCTGAGATATATGTGTAGAGAGACATGTCTAAGTCAAGTGCGATAAAGTTATGGACAGTGACCCTACAAGACGCCATCTCAAGTGGTGATCTTGGACATGTGAGAGACGTGTTAGTCAGTCTAAGACCAAAGTTTAGAGTGGAGAATATAGACGCGGCTCTCGCGTTCGTGGAGTGCTTACCTAAGCTACCTGGATTATCACACGCGTTGAGACCGTTACTCATCATGCTCGTGGGATTTGCCTACAAGCGAGGTAGAGAAGTTTGTGCTCGAAAGACTGTTCTCGATGTGGTAACTTTTGAAATGTATCCGAGTGTGAAAAGCGTCGTTGATAAGTATGGAAAGAGTCGATTCGGTGAGAGAGGTGTTACCGCTACTAGTGTGACGAGTAGATTGACGATACGTGATGACTTGAGAGTCAACGACGTGATTAGTCTATGTTTTTTCGAGCGAGTGGATGTTAGGTTGTCGCCTAGTGAGAACTTCGATAAGATTCTACTGACTAGCGTTCTATTCGACGACGTTAGGAGCATGATGATGACGTCGGCTAGTGTGTTAGATGATGATGCCATAAGTGGTGAGATATCGAAGTGTCTCGAGTGGTTATCTTACATGAGTAGGTTTTTCATTAGGAGTTCGAAGTTAGGTCATGATCTCATCAGGTCCGAACTAGAAAGAGTCTCCAACGCCTATGAGTTCGATGACAGTGACCTACTAGAATCTTTTAGAGACATCAACACCATTTTGGAAAAGTTCTTCACTGTGAGACGACGATAAAATGGGATGCTTACCCTGCAAGTCTCGACAACGACAGCAAGTAGCCGTCCAAACAGACCAGTCATTTCGTGATGTCACTATGAACACACATCGCCGTCTAAAGATAGGGGTTAAGTTTGGAAAAGAGGCCACTAACTTTGAGTTAGACGTGTTGGCTGGCTACGAACGATATGATGACACGAAATATGGGAGCGTGTCCACACCTGCTTCGCTCCCGTCGATAGCGGAAGAGTAGTAACAAGGTTTTCATAACCTCGAAAGGTTATGAAACACACACACTACTCTGTCCTAAAACACCAGTCAAGATATTTTTTGTAGGCTATCTTCCACACCGTCTCTGGGTTGGTGAGGTGATAAGCTTTTTCGAGCTCGTCTCGTCGGGTCATCTGTCTATCGAAATATTCTTGGTCAGTTAGCACTCGACACTTCCACTCCTCTTCACGATGGTGACTAGTGTTGGTCTTTGAAGAGTTTTTCTCTTTCACAGTGGTGGGAGGTGTTGATAGCACAGAGTTATCGATCTCTCCACAGACTACACAGAAGACTACTCCATGAACTTCTTCGACGCTAGAGTGATCACACATCTTTATTCGGCCTCCTCGGGGACTCGGTCCTTATTTTTGTTATAGACGTGTTTTCCAACAGTTAGACCACCAGATAACAGTCCCAAGAACGGTATCATCGGGGTCAGCTTCGACATGAAACTTTTCAAATCCTTAGCTAGATAGGGATCCCTTTTCAGCTCTTTCTCCATCTCTTCTGGTTTTTCAACAGCGTCTAGTCCACCCATCAACTCGGCAAACTTCGATAGAAACATGTCACAGAGAAACACAGTGCTCTTCTCACAAACTTCCGCCTCATATTCAGCGTATAGTTTCAAGATGGTTTTCGCGTTAGCTTTTCGAACGTATGCTTCAGTTTTTTTAACTTCGCCGTCAGCGACTAGTAACAGCAGCTCATCTCGCTTCTTAGCCACCTCTTTCGCAAGACTCGAAGTCTCTTCGCTAGGTGTATCTGGTTCACTCGCACTATTAATTAGATCTTCTGGGTTCATTCTTTATTTGGGGTGAGAATTTCGTGTCCATACGGAAACCTAAGGTTAGTTTCGAGACAAGAGTGTTTCTTGGTTCGCAGCTCGTTCGTGATGTGTGTTACCTCGTCTTTGGAGACACCGTTCAAGTAGTCGTTAATGAGTTCGAGCATATCCTTCTTATTCGTGTTGTGGAAGCTAGTTATTTTAGAAATATTTTCTCGATAAGGTTTCGCTATGCTCGTCAACTGCTGTGTTAACACGATAGTGGATAACCCGTAGTGTCGACCTGAGTAACCAAGTTTCACGAGCTCGCTAGTTCTGTTCTTAACATCTTGACCACTTGCACAGTCGTCTAGTATGATCAGTGAGTTCGTATCAGTGTATGTAGCCACGACATATTTCAACATGTCATTCACTCCGTCTTGTTCCACGGGTAAGACGACAAAGTCCTTGTCGTGATAGTGATCCCAGTCGTGATAGGTCGTGTTCCACAGTATAGTCGGACAGAGTAAGATGATATAATCGAACACTCCTTTGAACTTACTCTCTAACATTTTCAGCAAGTAATAAGTCTTTCCACAGTAGGTGGGACCGACGATCAGCATATTGAACGGAGCTTCCATCTTTTATTTTTAAAGTTTTCTTATACTACACGATATAAGAAAACTACTTTTCGAGAGTCTAGTACTGAATGCTTTTCAAGTTCCCCGATGCGATGTTCAGTAGTCCATCTGACAGAACGAATATGTGACAGATCAAGTCGGTAGGAGTTACTTTCTTCGTAATCTCAAGTAAGATTCCCGACTGTGTGTTCATGATGTTTTTGCCAGATCCATGGACTTTCTGATCTCGAGTGCTACGAAGATCGATGGCCAGCGCGAACTTGTCCTTGAAGAACTCGCGATGAGTGACGGACTGGTTCTCTTGTCCGAAGAGACGTTCTGCTTCTGAGTAGTAGCGGGTCTTCGGAATGCCCTGACTGTAGATCTCGTTGGGGACGCCTTCGATGGTGACTTTCACACTATCGATATTCGGATAGACGAACTCCTCTGAGTCGGTGATAGCGGCTTTCGTGAACAGCAGGACGACGGCTTTCATGCTCCTTCGTGGCAAGTTAATGTTCTCGTTGATGAGAGTCGCTCCTTTTGCCCACGGGCTACGTTTCATTAGCGTGACGTGTTCGTATGGTAGTGACCTACCGACCATATAGATGTTTGTGATATCACTCGCGAGGTCAATGTTGTCGATGGTCTCATATTCCAACTCCAAGTTCTCGAGTGTGTAACCAGCGACAGCACTACCAGACTGCGCGATCATGATGTCAGTGGCTGCTGGCAACTTGATGAGAAACTGAAGATTGTTACTCATGCTGTATGGAGCGTACAGACCAGAGTCACCGATAATCTTATCGAGTGAGATTTTCTGCTTAGTTCCAAACACGCTGTACACGAGTGCGTCTGACAACTTCGCTGTGTCTCCACTTGCAGCTCCGCTGTCATCTTTCGAGATGAGCTTTCGCAGGTTTTCGTCAGCGACGCCGAATTCCATCATCTCTTCACGCTGGATGTCTGTTAGCCATAAGTCTTTGTAGACTTCAATAGTGGCTTCGCCAGTATTGTCATAAGCAACTTCACCAGCCATTTTGATGGTGAGCTGACTCTGAAGAAGTTTCGAGAGGTTATTCAAAAACCAGCTCTTAGCGTTGACGTTCTTGAAGTTAAATAAGATATTCAAACTTCCTGGTACCAGACAGGAGTCGGGCTTCAGTTTTGGAATGTTAACATAGAGTGTCTCGTTAGGACTTACACTATTTGGATTCATAGTGACCACATGTCGAGTTCGTGGGCCAACGATACTACTCATAGTAGTCTTTTTTGCGTGAGGCGAGAAATCTTTGCTAGTCATTTATTATAACGTGAAAAATTTCGTAACTTGTAAGTTACGAAAAGTTAGGTGCTCAGTGGACAGTGTCATAGACACCGTCTATTAGAACTATATCTTCAAACGAGTCAACACGTTGTCGTTGACTTGGAGAGAAATACCTTCTCAAAACTTTGAGTAGCTGGAAGCACATCTGTTTATTGGTTGGTTAGATGAGTTTAAGGTTCACTCTTTAGACTGACTGACTAGTTCGTTATGGATTTTGGACTCCTTGTGTCTTGCCAGGTTACCATGACTAACTTCGCGATCACATTCCTCACAGACGACTCTGGCTCTCCATCTCGACAAGATCCTCTCTCTGTTGGTTCGATGGTAATCGCCGTGGTATTTTTTCATGTCGTACTCTCCCTTCTCGTCGAAGTATTGTCCGGTCTCTCTAGTGTTCAAGAAGGGTGAGAATCTCGAGATGCAAGCACCTTCGAGCTCGCGTAGTTCGATCCTAGAGCAGAGCTCTTCTCTCAACACTAGACTACGAATATTTCTCCAACCACCAATCTTGGAGATGTTGTGGTATAACTTCATGTTTCGACGCGAAGCATCCGTAGATCTATACTTGTGACCTGCGAGACGTCGTTCGATAGACCCAAACGTACTCCCAATATACGTGTCGTTATTCTTAGTGTTATACAAGACATAGACGATCCCAACTTTTTTCCCCATCTCACTAGCTCTTTATCTAACCTCCACTTTAAACTCGACTCGATTTCCGCCACTCTATTATCATCCAAACTATAGCAACAACAACGAGCCAAAGATTTTTCGCGAGAAATGCTAGCATGCTCACGCCCGCTTTCAGAATGGTGTAGACGAAATTTGCGACACCAACTGCGAAGGGCCCCAGTTTCATTATCATGTTCTTAACAGCTTTCGCGAAAGATGACACAGCGCCAGCACCCTTAGCGATAGCTGACCTCGCTCCGATGATGATGGTCGTTACCAGTCCAGCGATAGTGATCGCTATCGCTGACAGACTAACGAGATTTTTTTTTATCCAGTCTTTGAGTTTCTCGAGACGCGACACGTCTTTCTCCTGTTCGCCACGCGTCTCTTCGTCAACACGTTGACGTTCTAATACGTCGATGACTACGTCTATGTCAGCAGACTCTCGAGCCAGCTCGTCAGCTGTCTCAACGTCAGTGCTATTCAGAATCTCCTCACGAGCACGATAACCCCTTTCCTCAAAGTCGTCAATAGTGAGCTGGATAGCTCCTCTATCACCCACTCTACTCTCTGGAAGCATCGTGCTCGTTGGTTTCAACACACCCATCACGACACGCTGGTCTTCGACATTAAGTCTTTCGAACACGTCTTGAGGCAAACGCTGTTGAGTTATATCTATCATCGGGAGGTCTTCGCCAGTTCTACTTTCACTCACAGCTGAGTTAACTAGTTGTTTGAACTGTGACACAGCAGTCGCATTTTTCTTAGCTGTGTTACTCTCATAGGAGTCATACGCGTTGTTGAGAACTATTTTGTCAATCGAAGAGAATTTGCCGCTTCTTAGTCGCTCTCTAAAAAACACTTTGCCGTCTCTGACTGAGGTCCGGCTTCTGAGCTCGATAACACTCTCTGAGAGTGGGTTGAGTTTTTGATCGTGAGTTTCTAGCACGTATTTTTCTAGTTGTACAAACACATCTCGACTAATATCACCACCGAAACTCGTCTCGTCGTGAGTTGGTCGGCTAACGATAGGTCTCTTGTCAGTTTTGACTCTCTCATCAACTACCTTCGGGTTGTTATCCTCGATAAGAAATCTCTCACCAGTTTTTGCTAAGAGACGACGCTTAACGTAAGTAACTCTCTCAGTGACTAGCGGGTCGTCGTCAGCTAGTAACCTACCGTCTAGGTCAACGAGTGCAACGTTGAGTTCGTTAATATCTAAGTTATCATATTCGGGAAACCGCTCTTCCATTTCAAAGTTGTCCTCAGCCTCTGCCATTTTATTTGTTGAAAAAAAAAATTTTTTTTTTTCTAGAGAGGTACCACCCCTCTCTACTCTTGTCGCGACCGCTGACCACGTGCGCCCGTCCCGTAAACAAAAAGCCGCTAAAATCTCAAAAACCACTACGAATTTTAGCTTTCTTGTAGCCGTGACTTGTGTTAAAAACACGTACGAAGTGTCTAGAGACACTCGCTATGAGAGCTACGTTTAAAAAAAACAGACGCTAGCGAGCAACTCGTAAGGTTTTAAAAAATTGTATTTTCTGTACAACACGCTAAAAAATTACATTTTTTTTTTTTGCAAGGCTCTCAAAGAGAGCTAGTTTCGATCACCTCTGAAGGTGAGAGTGCTTCGTTTTACTCAAAGTCAACTACGGACTCGCTGCTCCTCTTTCTCCACCTGGTGTTCTTTCCCAACCTGCTGGCTCCGGGTTATTCACCATCGCACTTTCAAACATTTGAAGTCTTCGTTCGTGCTCCTGAATTTCAGCGTTGCACGTGGATATCTCAACGTCTATCTCTTCTCTTTTTCTGATGGCTCTCTCCCTTCTTCTCAGCGTGGCTGTCCTCCCTTTCTCCTCTTTAAACTTTAGTTGGTGGAGTCTGTCTCTGCTCACCGGGAGATCCATTTTCGACTGACCGGAGAGGACGCTATTGAGGTTGTGATGGTAACGTCGCTCGTGTCGCGCGCGACCCCACTTGGCGGTACATTCCCAGACGACAAAGGCGAAAAATTTTTTTTCAAAGCGAAAATTTTTTTTCATTTCAAAAAAATTTTTAAAAGTCTCTTTGTCGTCTGGGAATGTGCCGACAGTCACGCGATCGTGAGAGACTTTTAAAAATTTTTATGTTTCCTTTTTCAACTTTTTTTTTTGAAAAAAACTTCCTATACGATTTTTACGTTATTTTTTCTTACGCACCTTTTTACAATATGTACTTTTTGTGTTTTTTTTTTTTTCACAAATTTTTCACCTCGCCCTCTGGAACCCACGAGTTATGTTTGTCGTCGTAACCAGCCCACTTGACCAAGACCATTTTTTTCTTGTTGACAGTCTTTCTTTTCAAAATTTTCTCGACGCGATACGTGGCGTCTTCTGTTTTCACCACGGCTGACAACTCTTCTTCGTAGAATTTCCCGATGACGTCTTCCCCACTCTCGTCGCTAAGAACGTAGACATTCGGGTCTCCACGAACCACTTTACTCACGGAAAAAATTTCCTCAGTGAAATTTGCTTCATAACCTTTTGTGAATATACTTTTGTACTTACTTATTCTCACTTTTTGTCCAAGTTTATATTTTGGTAGTGGAAATTCACCCAAGTCTTGACCGAAAAGTGTCATCCATACCTGACTCTCATTAGTCTTGTCGACGTCTACCGGTTTCATGAGAATACTACTATGCTTCGTGTTGTTATAACTCTCGACGAGGTCGTCCAGAATGTCTATCCACTTGTGAGTTCCCTTGCTATAGAAATATTTCCACATAGCGGTTTTTAGAGTCCTGTTGAACCTCTCGACTATGGCAGCTTTCTTGTCAGACTTCGTGGAGAAGTACTCCACGTCGTGTTTCGCTAACAAGCTCTTGACACCGACGTTGTAAAACTCTAGTCCCTCGTCAAACTGTGCGAACTTCGGGTATGTCTCGAACCTCTCGTGAAACTGTCGTAGTAACTCGTCTACGGCTTTCGTCATGTTTTTCGTGTCTTTACGATACACAGGGATAGCGAAAGCATAGCGACTAAGAATCTCGACACACGTTAGGATCCAGTAGTAACCGTCGTTCTTGTTTTTGTATTTTCCCATGTCAACGAGATCTAGTTGGATTTGCTCACCAAGATACGAGACCCACGTCTTTCGAAACTTGTGACGTCTCACCACGGGCTTGTACCGTGTATAGGTGTCTTGTGTTTTCAACCACTCTTTCACAGACTTTCTGGTCACGCTGAGACCTTCTCCTAGTGCTTTTTGATATAGTCTCTCAGCACTTTGATAGCCAGTCACAGGATTATAATACAAGTCTCTGAGACTTTGCTCGGTCACGACATCGTTGTCCATACTTTTTATTTTGAGACTATATTAATGTCGATCAAAACACTCCCTACGTTATCCACACCGCTCACGTTTGTCTTGGTGTGAAAGGATAAGTTATTATATGTTCCACTACGAGTGGGCACGCTAGACTCGACAGTCGGGTAATGTAACACACTACCACTTAACGTAGACTCTGACGTGATGGGAATAACTGAGATAATGCTAGACTGTTTTACCCGATGAGTCTATAGTCTCATCGACGAGAGTGTCGCAGTGAATCTCTACGAACCTTAAGCCTCTATTGATGTCTACCCTACCAGGACTAACCACCTTTGTTGCTCCCATTGTGGTGTTCGTTGGGAAACCAAGTAGCTCTCCAAACTTGTACAACTTAGTAGGACTAAGTGTCTTTAACGTGCATGTATGATCATGTAAGTTATGAGATATTGTTATCCCGATGTCTTTTTCTTCTAAGAAATAACTCGCTAGATTATCGAACGACCAATAGCCTTCGGGTATCGTGTATTTCGACGAGTTATATTGAATCTCGTCGTTATAACCTTTGATGACATTCTTATAGTCCCAAAACACGCTCGCTGACTTCACAACCAAAGTCGAGCATTTCGGAAGTACCAAGCATCTGTCTAGTGTAATCGTTTTCTTACTGTTCTCGACGAACACTGATAGTTTCTTCATTTTTATTTACGAGACAAATAAAATGATACGAGCTTACTACGGTGAGAACTATGACAAGGCGATCAAGAACTCTGAGATTGCGACTCGAAAGGCTAAGTCAGATCTTTTGAAAAAATACCCGCATGCCACGATGAGTAGGTTCGAGTTCGATCCAGTTCAAACTCAACAAGGTGACGTGACGAGAGTGGACGTCTACTTTCGAAATAGTGACATGATCTCGACGGACATCACCAGCTCCACTTTTAAGAATGACAAGAGCATGTGGATATGGTTACACAACAACACTCCTTTTCCAAAAATATGGAATAGTGGTGGTACAGTCCAAAAGTTGCCACTGACGGAGTCAGCTGGTTATGGTAAGGACATCGTGAGATATCCACCTCACACTCTCGACTACCAAGTCAATAATTTCGACATCTTCGTGGACGATAAGAACTCTTTCAAGTCAAACTTTCCTAAGATAGTCATAGACACGAAAAAATACTACCAGGACGGACCTGACGGGAGTATGATCAATACAGTGTGGACTTTGTCCAAGAGTTACTACCAGGCTATCGCTGCAATGTACATTGCCACGTATAGGTCTGGAGTTTCGTTACAAAACTTAACAGCTAGTCCTGACGTTCCAAAACAGATCACGAGTCTCATGAGATTTCACGTGTATTTCACCATGAGGAGAGTGATGTTTCGTCTAGACAAGAGTAAGACTGACATCGCTAACATCATTAGACTGTACGTCCCGGACTATAGAGTTTTAAGATCAAACCTCCCGTTAGGAGGTAATTGGCTCTTAGACATCAAAGATCTTCAAGGTGACTATAAGCGTTATTGTCCTAGAACATCGGACGGGATCACCGAGCTAGGTCAGGAGTTACTGAATCAGTCTATAGAGGTCTACGTCTACGCGTTGCTTGGCGCACAGGCAAAAAGCAAACAAAGCATCGTTGGGTCTCGTGCAAGTGCTCGTGAAGTTCAACAAGTCTTTAGAAACATCGTTGAAGACGCAGTCGTCCAGTACTCACCGAGCGTGTGGATTAACCTAATGAACAGAGCTATCAAAGACACGCACGTCAAGTTAGACATGGCAGTCACTCCAAACACATGGTTAATACCACGAAGCATGGTCCTATTGAAAACACCTGTTCCAGGATATAACAACTTACTGAGAGAGTCAACAGAGACGAATATGGTGTTTGGTTTCAATAGTGGACTCAACTTTGAGAGCACGAGTAAAAAACCTGTGAAAACACACTCTAGTGGTGGCGAGCATCTTGAAGTGTTAGACGAAGAACCAAAAACTCCTTCGACTATAGAGCCTACAGAGCCTACGAAGTCTACAGAACCTACAACTAGTAATCTATCTTCGCTAGCGTTAGTTCTCGTTGGAGTGATAGTGAGCAAGTTTTTGTTGTAGAATAAATGAGTTTGTATATTGGGTATGGCGAAGGTGGTGCCACGTCAGAGAAAAAACTTCCCTACGAGACTGTTTTTGGTATCAACATGTCTAACGCGTTGATCACGAAACATACTGGCAGGACAAGAGTCACGAGAGTCAAAGACGGGAACTCTTACTTTCACCAAGAAGTCTACAGTAAGAGTCCTTCGATGGGTCCACTGAGGGATTGCCTGCACAACGTGAGGTCGTCGAGGATGTTATTCGACTGTCCCAGACTCACTACGATCAACGTGTCCATCTTCATAGTCCTCAAACTAATTAAGCCTCCGACTCCTGGAGGTTGGTCATATATCGTGGGTAACGATGACGGGTCCTATGACAAGTTCGTTGGTTACAACGCTGCTTCGAATGACAAGATATCATTCGGAGGCGGATGGCCAGTCGGAGAACTTAACTGTACGTTCCCGACGAGCGTCAACTGGCAGAGTAAGCATCTGCTTTCATGTCACTGGATGATGGATGGGAGTCAAGTTCGCGTGAACGACATAATGCCGTTGAATGGCGAGTTCATCGCAAACAAAAAGGCGTGCGGAGCCCCGTTCGGCTCTATATTTTTCAACGAGCGGTTCGAGACGACGAGAATGGCTGACGATCCGTTCAGCTCAGCTTTCTCCAGCAAAAAAGCATCGTTATTGAACAAACCAGTCTCTTCCATGATCTACGGACTAAAGATCGTGAGCGGTCTATTAACACCAGCTGATATCTCAAAGTTGAACAAGAGCATGATGTTAGAATATGATATCATGTGAGAGTCACAATTATTTTTTTTTGTAACCGTTCGGGTTACAAAAACAACGAGACTCTACGAGTTCTAACCTTGCAAGTTAGGATATAACTCCGGTGCAGATGGATCCGTTGGTTTCCCTCTCACCATTGTTTCAATCTTGTCAGCGAATAGTCGACTGTCAGTTTCCTTGTCTGTCCTCTCAATGGTCTTCTTGTTAGTTTTGACTGACTTGAACCTCTTCACCGTATGTTTGATACCCTCCGATCCAGACAATACCGTCGCTGCACCAATAGCAACAGCCGCTGATATAGGGTTCGGAACTAGTATCGATGTGACTATCCCGCCGACGAGCACGACTGTGGTCACGACTATTTTCACGATAGCTTTCACTTTCAAACGTGTCATCTTCTTCTTCGAACTTTTCAAATCTTTCTTCACTGTGAGACTCAGCTCTTCTAAGTTTTGGCCGTACATGTCTTTATTAGTAACGTGGAAAGTCTCGTAGTGAGCGATCACTACGAGAGTTGTGTACTAGGGGGAGACATTGTATCACCTCACTTGAAAGGATCGTCTGGAATGAATTTCTGCTTCTGAGCGTATTTCACAGCAACTGTCCCAGCAGTTACCGCAACCGCGAGTTTCAATGTTCCAACGAGACTACTTGGTGCTCCGAGAGACTCTCCAAGAACCTTCTTACTTGCCATGCTAATTCCAACTGCGGCTGCGACGTAGAGCAAAGTGTCATAGACTTCGTTCATAATAACTTTTCGATCTGTCATCCTTTTATTATAGTGTCAGTCGAAAGACTCTAACGCGTTAGCGTGCGGTGTGAACGTCGTTGTGACTCGACTTTTTGGTTCCTCTTGAGGTGGTTCCTCTTGAGGTTCGTCTTGAGGTTCGTCTTGAGAACCACTACGTTTATAGGCGTAATACAACGCACCGATCCCAGTGATAGCCCCAATAGTCCCAACGACGTAACCAAAACTAGAGTTACTCCGTTCATCCTCATTCGCGAATTTTTCGCGAGCTTTTCTCTCTTTCGCGTCTTTGCTGATCGCAGCGAGTCTCTTTCCCGCAGCGACTCTTTTCGGGTCTTTAATTTTCTCAGACTTGTTACTCGTTATGGTTTCCATGTCTCTTTTATTTAGTTACAGTTAACTGTGAGGTCATCTCACAGTTAACTCACAGTTAACTCACAGCACGACTACTTCAAAGCACCCATCTCACCACTTCGCTGACTCTTGAAGTACTTGTTCTCGTATTCTAACGTGCTTATCTTTTTCACTCGGAACCTCGCGTATTCTTCCAGCTCTTCAATCTTTTTCTCAAGTCTCAACACTTTCAACGCGTAGTCCTCTAGCTTCGAGTGACCATTCGAACGAACTCCTGCGAACATGTTTATTATGGCTCGTCAAATAGCAACTTCGCTCCGGCTGTGGTTAGCTTGTAGCTACACCAAGCGAGAAAATAGCCACCGAATATGGCTACGCCACCCAGGACTCCTCCCACCACACGCCTGTCGACCATCTCCTTCACCTCACATCTGGTGAGCATCTCCTCTTCACTCTCACTCTCACTCTCGAACTCAGTTATCGGATTGTTGTCGCTCATTTATTATAGTGTAGTGAGATGCTATAAGACCACAAAAATAAAAGAGAGATGACAGCTATGATAACAGGTGGTCTATTTAATGCACTTGCATTCGCCGGTGCTGGATTTCTGTTTAAGAGTCTTGACGGGAACAAATACGGCGACGAAATGAAGCGTCACAACCTCGCCTCAGAGAAACTCGCGCGAGATAGAGAGTTGTGGAACGAAAAAGAAGTCGAACACCGCGACAAACTAGCGAGACTTCGACTCGCCTTGTCGGACGCTAACCACAACATCAATGACACTAACGCAGCTCTCGACGAACTTCGCGAGACACACGCGAAGAGACCGGAGCTGAGAGACTACTACACGCCGTCACCAGAGATGAAGGAGTATCTAACGATAACTGAGGGGGTGATGTTCGCTGGCATCGGGTGGGTTGGTTACAAGGCATATAACTACGTCGTGTTTAAATCGAGAGGTCGTCGCTAGACTTTTAAGAGTTAATAAAGGATGAGTATTATTTTTGGGAAACGTGTTGAGAATAAGAAGTACAAGAGCTCTACAGTAGCTATCGAGATGTCACCAGTCCTCTTCAAGGACGTGTTCACCTTCGGAGTTCAGAAGAGCAAGTTCGATAATGAAAAGTTCACGGCTGCCTTGTGTCTTAACGAAGACCAGCTAGCGAACTTGGAAGGTGTTGGGAACGAGATTCTAAGAGGTCTCGACGACAAAACCATCACAGAGATCAAAAGTAGTCTGTACAACGACAAGGTCTACGTCAAGTGTGACCCAAACTTGTTCAGTGCTTACACTGAGGCAGACAAGGAGGTTAGTTTCGACGAGTTAGTCAAGAAGGAGAAGTTCACCGTGAACGCTGCTGTGGACATTAGCAGTGTGTTTTTGAAAGATGGGGTGGCACATCTTCAGTTGTATCTCCACGAGATGGTAGTGAAAGACGAGAAGAAAGTTGAGAAAGTGAAGAGGAAGCGTGTGGTCTTCTAAGTTAGATTGTGATCTCCAAACAGTCATGTTTGGAGATACAAGTAAATGATAGTTGCACTGTACTTGCTCAGCACTCTCGTGAGCAACTATTTCTCTGTTGGAAAGACAGCTTTCGAACTTGAAATGGATAGACTTGCCGAGATTTTGTCTCTCATGATTGAATCATCAGACGTGTATCTTAAAAACACACGGTATAATAAACTCGAAAAATGACACGTCCAAAGGGTTCTTTGAATAAGATACAGAAACCAAAAGTGAAGTACGTTCGAAAACCAAAACCAAAACCAAAGAGCGAGTACCTCACTCTGAAAGATTTGAGACGTATCGCGAAGGAACGTGGTGTGAAGCTAACGACAAACTCATCTCGAAACGTCATCAGAGAGAAACTCGGCATGGGACCAGAGGAGTCACCAAAAAGATATGATCACTGTAAGGGTAAGAAACCAGCCCAAGTCATGATCAAGACAAACGTAGCCACTGGTGAAGAGACTAGATATAAGTCTATATTCGAACTGGCAAACAGCGTGAAGATGTTCGCTGGTTCTATCACGTATCGTCTCAAACATGGAAAAGACCTCGTCTTCGATGGGGTGGTCTACAAAATTCGAAAGTCTATGGGGTAGGGACACTTTTTGAAAGACCCCGCGTCTTTCAAAAGAATCAGCCACCCACTTGTCTTAAAGCAGTGCTACAATAAAGGTGATGAACTACTTCAAGAGAAAACTTAGTGAGTGGTCGAGTTGGGTTGTTGGAACCCCAGAACCCACTGTCGATCCACCGAGGTCTTACTTGAGAAGTAAGCTTGGCGAGTGGAGTGACTGGTTTGTTGATCACACACCCGAACCGATCAGAACTAGAGTCGCTAGTGCTTTCACGACTCTCAAGAGTAAGGTCAGCCCCTTGCTTGAAGATCCAGAAGAAGAGTTTCATGATGCTGAAGACCACGTCGTGGAGAAGACTGAGAAATCCATACGAGGGTTCTCGGAGACTTTCACCATAGAGAGTCGAGGAAAAACAGATCCAAAGACTTTCCTCGAGAGATCGAAAGACCTCGTGATCGATCTTTGGCGTAACGAGGTGGAGAAGCGGAGTGGTGTGAAGACAAAACTCGCTTTGGAGTGTGTTATGATTAGAGCGACTGACAGTGGACCAGTAGAAGCAGTAGCGATGTTTCGCTCTCTCGTGGGCATCACGTTATCTGGAACTGACATGAGTGAGTTATATGACAAGTCAGTCGGAATAGTTCTCGAGAACTTGGCGACCTACTTGAAGAAAGGTAGTGGGTGGAGAGTTCTGAGCGTTGTCAAGTTAGATATACACATCGACACCTACAAACCAATAAGCGCGTCATCCTACATCCCAACACCAAAAGTTCTAGCTGATAAGAAAGCTATCGTCAACGTTCAGAACAAGACTGATAACGAGTGCTTCAAGTGGTCCATCACGGCTGCTAGGTCGTTGAGACAGAAGAACATGGAGAAAATGAGTAAGAACCTAAGGGTAGAGTCAGAGAAATTCAACTGGAGTGGGATCTCATTCCCAACACCACTATCGGACATCAGGAAATTCACGAGAAACAACAAGGTTAACGTCAACGTGTTCGCCTACGAAGAGAAAACCGGTGTATATCCACTTCTCATCGGAGGTGAGCCAAAAGACACCATCAATCTGTTGCTCATCACGGAGGAGGGTGAAGATGGAAAAGTTAACTCTCACTACGCGTGGATTAAGAACATGAGTAGGTTGTTGTCCAACACGAAAAGTAAGCATGGACACGCGACCTTCTTCTGTTCTCGCTGTATCAACAACTTCGTCTCACAGGACGTCCTGGAGAAACACGTCGAGCGTTGTTCGAACGTAGACAGCATCAAGACTGAAATGCCAGAAGAGGGGAGCTCTATAAAATTCGAAAACGTCTACAAGACACAAGACGTCCCGTTCGTGGTCTACGCAGACTTTGAGAGTTCCATCGAACCTATCGATAGCTGTGTTAACAATCCAGCAGCTAGCTCAACGACCAAGTACCAGCATCACACACCGTCCGGGTTCTGCTTTCATCTCAAGTGTTTCGACGATAGTCTCCACTACGAAGAGCCCTATCTCTACACCAAGATGGTTGAAGGCGAGAACATCGGTGAGAAGTTTGTCGTAGAGTTGGAGAGAGCTGTTAAGAACATCTATGAGAAGTTCAAAGTAGCAAAGGAGATGATCTTCAGATCAGATGACAAGAAAGTTCATGATGGTAGTGATGTGTGTTGGCTATGTCAAAAAGACTGGACTCAAAAGACGAGAAAGGGAAAACCAGATCGAAAAGTGAGAGACCACTGTCATCTCACAGGTAAGTACCGTGGAGCTGCTCATAGTAGCTGTAACTTGAAACATAAGTTACCGAAGTTCATCCCAGTTATTTTTCATAATGGATCTGGCTATGACTCACATCTCTTCGTGAAAAACCTCAGTGTCACAGAGGGTGACATCAAGTGTATTCCGAACAACGAGGAGAAATACATCTCCTTCAGTAAGGACATCATCGTGGACTATGAGACAGACAATGATGGTGAAGAGAGGCCTATCAAGCGAGAAATCAGATTTCTCGACAGCTTCAAATTCATGGCGTCAAGTCTAGACAAGCTAGTCAAAAACCTTGATAGTGATGACCTCATCTCGACTAAGAAAGTGTTTGGAGACGACTTCAAGTTAGTCTCTCGGAAAGGTGTCTATCCCTATGAGCATATGACCGGGTTATCGTCTCTCGACGAGAGATGGTTACCAACTATCGAGAAGTTCCACTCCAAACTGAACGACACTGACGTTTCGAAGGACGACTACAGACATGCTACTGAGGTTTGGAAACACTTCGACATGAAGACTATGCGTGAATATCACGACCTCTACCTTAAGACAGATGTCATGTTACTCGAAGACGTCTTTCAGAACTTCAGAAAGACGTGTAAGGCTCATTACCAGTTGGACCCAGCATTCTATTTCACCTCACCTGGACTAGCTTGGGATGCACTACTCAAATTCACTGGACAAGAGCTTGAGTTAGTAACAGACATAGACATGCTTCTAATGGTTGAGGCTGGGATCCGTGGTGGGGTTAGCACCATCACGAAAAGGCACGCTGTCGCGAATAACAAGCACATGGATCATGTCAACAGTGAGGAACGCACTGGTGACTCACTATATGACCCAACGAAACCAAGCGTCTTTCTACCAGACTTAGACAAAAATAATCTCTATGGTGGTGCGATGTGTGAACCACTACCCACACACGGTTTTAAGTGGATGACAGAAGACCAGCTAGCGAACTGGAGAGACACGCCATGTGTTCTAGAAGTAGATCTAGAATATCCAGAAGAACTTCACGACCTTCATAACGACTATCCACTAGCACCGGAGAGAGTCATGGTTAACGGGATAGAGAAACTCATTCCGAACTTGAATGACAAAGCTAACTACGTGCTCCACAAGAAAAATCTCGAGTTATATCTTAGGTTAGGATTGAAGCTCACGAAAATCCATCGTGGGTTCACATTTTTCGAGAGTCGGTGGATGAAACCATATATCGACCTCAACACACGACTTAGGACAACAGCAAAGAACGAGTTCGAGAAGGACTTCTTCAAGCTTATGAACAACAGTGTGTTCGGTAAGACGATGGAAAACATCAGGAACAGGGTTGACATTCAGCTAGTAACTACCGAAGAGAAGATGAGAAAGTTAGTTGCCAAGCCTAACTACCATCACAGAACTATTTTCGACGAGAACTTGGTCGCCGTCCACATGAGACGAACCAAAGTGAAATTTGACAAGCCTGTCTATCTCGGGATGTCTATCTTAGATATTAGTAAGACTATCATGTATGAGTTTCACTATGACTACATCAAACCGAAGTATGGTGACAGAGCTACTCTACTTTTCACAGACACGGACAGTCTCATGTACGAGATCTTCACTGAGGATTTCTATGACGACATCGCTGACGATGTTGAGAGAGAGTTCGACACGTCTGGTTACTCGAGAAACCACCCGAGTCGTATTCCAGTAGGTAAGAACAAGAAAGTAATTGGCATGATGAAAGACGAACATCATGGTGAGCAGGTGTTAGAATTTGTTGGACTCAGGGCGAAGCTATATGCATTCCTAACACTACGTGGTGACCAGAAGAAATGTAAGGGAGTTAAGAAGGCTGTGGTTGACAAAGACATAGTGTTTGACGACTACAGAGAGTGTCTTTTCACTAGACTACCTATCTACAAGACCATGAATGTGTTCAGATCTCACAAACACGAGATTTACACGGAGGCTGTGAACAAGAAAGCCTTAAGTGCTGACGATGACAAGCGACACATCTTACCAGATGGGATTAACACGTTGGCACTAGGACACTTCAGGATCGAGAGGAAGAAAGAATCCTAAGGGGTCTCCAAAACGGAGACCCCTTGTCATACCTGGTCATTATTGTGTACCAAAAAAAAAAACAAAACCACTTTGGTTTTGCTTTTGAGCGTGGCGAAAGAATCCTAGGGGGGCTCCGAAACGGAGCCCCCTTGTCACACCTTGGAAATAATTTTTTTGAAGTGGTAGCGAGAACACGTGGGGAGCACGTGGGGAAGTGGTTTTGAAACATGTGGGGAACACGTGGGGACGCCATCTTTGATTTTCAAAGTCTAGGGGGGTGGGGGTGAAATGATGTGTTTTCGTCTTATTGTTTGCTGTTAGTTTTGAAAGTCGAGGGGGTGGTACCCCCCTAGGTTTTTTTTTAACAGTGTTTTAATAGGGGGATACAAGTTGAGGGGGGTGGTACCCCCCTAGGTTTATTTTTAACAGTGTTTTAATAGGGTGGGATACTGGCTACCCCGACCACCCCTATGCCGATTCTGGCTATTTTTCGAAAAATAGCCAGAATCGGCACTTTCCTACTACTGATTGTGGTACCCTTATGGTTGACGATGACGAATTCTACCGAGGATCTTTTGCCGAATGCGTCCACAGTAATGTGACACCCCCCCCAAAATTTCGAGAGGTTGGCTGCTGCCATATGGGTAGATACGTGTGGATGTAGGTTCCGGCTTGGAACCCTGTGATTTGACTTTCTGGTATACATGTAAAGGGAGCACGTTGACGCTAGCTCCAGAGTCAACGAGCACTGTTATTGGAAAACCATTGAGTAGGAGAGACATTCTAGCATTGTTATTGTTGTTATCGGGGTGGAGAGCCTGCAGGGTAAAAATTTCCTCTTCACTGCTATCTTGTGTAACATATTGTGCGGGTTCAGCAGAGGCAGTCTCCTCCCTGTATAACTTGTTTATCTCGCCCGTATGTGCCGGGGGACCCTGGGTGCTTCGGCAACGACTACATGTCTTACCTCGGGCCTTGTCACAGATGTGATGTCCTAATTCACCGCAACGATAGCATGTTGCAGGTGACTGCGGTCCCCGCGTTTGTTGCTGTTCTTGTTTCCGGGCGCGCTTGACCCAGTCTGGTTCCGTTCTACGTCTGTTGCTCGGCTTCCGGTTTTGACGAAGAGCAGAAAGTTCATCAAAGCTGTTTTCTGGGTTATTATTTTCGCTGTCTCGTTCTTTTCGATGGCTTTGGCATGCATTTCAGCAGCTTCGAGTGAGCGGGCGGTTTTTAGTAACAGTTTACGCTTGAGTTTAGTGGAAGAACAACAAGCGACAATTTGATCTCGGATTATGCTGTCAGTTTGGCTCTCATATTCGCACATTTGGGCTTTAATACGAAGTCTGGTGTGCCAAGAGTCAACTCTTTCGCCTTCGAGTTGTGTACATTGGCGAAACTGATATCTTTCAAAGACGACGTTGTTTTGGGCTGCGAAATATTCGGTAAGTTTACGTACCAAAGTAGAAAAGTCTGTGCCCGTGTCCGTAATGTTATTTTCAGCTATATCTTGAACGTCGCTGCCGGCACAGTGAAGTAAGATTGCTCTTTGTCGTTGAACAGCGTTTATCCCTTTTGCCGCGAGATAGATTTTGAGTGATTTCACGTACCTTTCCCAGCGACGAGCCACGTTGTTTGGCTCGTCGTACACGTCGAATTTTGTTGGAGTAGCGAAATCCATTGCGAAAATATCTTGACTTTGATGTGACGACAACAGTTTGTTATGGTTCGAAAATATCTGCTGAGGACGTTAAATAGCTTGAAGAATGATTACGGAGGCGGGCTCTGTCGACTACGCCATTGTAAACCGCCATAATAATAGACACAGAATAATTAATCAAATAACGTCACATGTAAATAAATAAAGGTATATATATATATATAGGTTGGAGCACGTGTATTTCTCATTAAAGTCTGTCTGACGATCGCGTAAGCGTGAAACTCGAATAACAGCAAAGTGATGTCTTGTCTTTAATTTATCTACAATTTATCTACTACATGTGTGCGTGCGTGCGTGCCCCAGTGATTCCGCTGCAGGATTGGCCAACTGATTTTCGAGCGTATGTCCCTATCATCTGCGATATTCTCGAGAACTCAACCGGGGTTTGTTACAAAATGCCGGGCTTTGTTACAAACCCAACTCGACTGAACAATTAAGTTTCGAAACAAACCCGTTTTGAAACAATTAAGAGTCAGACTTAAAGCAAGTCTATAGCCTTCTCTCAACAAAAACATCTCATCCATACCACTTTCTTTATTACTAGTCGTTTCTCGCGCCTCACATTTCGTCTTGCATTCTTGCCATCTAATAAATTATTGTGACATATATACTTGTGTGTGTATTCCGGCTGGGAATCGAACCCGCGTCCTCTGGATTACTATACCAGTGCTCTACCAGCCGTTGCCGACAACTCCAGAGGATGCGGGTTCAATACCATCCAGAAGGCCTTGGAGTTGAATTTTTCGCAACTGTTATATATTATAATAATATTGTAAAATAAATTTTCTACAAATATACGTCAATAGCGTCTTCTATGTTTATTAGTTTCTGTAAGCCATTGCCAGACGATTCTATGTTATACTATATATATATATATATATGATCAGACTAACTTCAAACTGATTCCATTCAATGTATATAGTGAGTTGTTTTATATTTACATTTATCACTTTAACTTCCTTTGAAACTTCCTTGTTATTATCTATATAAATTGAAAAGGCTTCCTTGATTTCTTCTGAAGAACCCCTTTGATTTCGCATGCATGCACATATAAGGATTTATGTAAACTTCTTTGCATGTATACAATTAGGGCGAGGTCAAACAACTTTACATGATTAGATGTAAATGTCTGAAAACAAAACTGACTCTCCTAATATGGAGTTCGGCTCATGTGAAGTTCGACGTTTGACCCAGAGATTTTACTATGTTTGCCAAAATTTCTGTCTATATTTCCTCATGTTCACAGTCTTTAAATTATAACGCACTGTTTAAGATGTTTTGCATGTCGATGTTTGGAAACAATAGTAATTCCTCATTGGAAATGACGTCAAATCAAGCCAAAATCATGTAAGGTTATAATTTTATACTAGTCGTTAACCTTATACCGTAGTAAGAACATATGGTTAGTTCATCATTAGTTGATAATTTTAAAGATTTACGTCTAATAATCCGCTAACGGAAAATTCAAGATTATTGCACGTTTACTGTTTTTTCCGCATGGATTATTCAACGATTATTCCGAATAATCCACATGGAAAACTTATGGATTATGCCGCGTTTTCCCCGAGTTTTACTCTAATAATCCATACGGGAAAACTCGACTTTTTTGCCGTGATAGTCAGTTTGTGGTATAACTCTGTTCCACTTTTTTGCTTATAATGTGAAGGAGTTTTGGTAACTTCAATACAACCATAGTCTATATACGACCTGAGCTTTAGCGTTGAGCTTATTGCACGGATAACTCTCGCTTTCACTGTACCCTTTCGATTTTCTGGAGTCAATTTGTCGTGTTAAACTGACAAAAGACAACTTGTCTTTTTGATTTTCCGGTCCAACTGTACCAACAATTGGTACAACGATCTTCTTGTGGGAATTTCCAAAGCTGAGCCTCAGCAAATTCATGTATGTCCGAAACGCCGTTTCCGAAATCACGGAAAGGGTCGTACACTTGATTTTCACGTGGAGGTACTGGTCATGTTCGAGCACAATGCAAATTTAGAAATACAGTATGTCAAAGGTGTAAACGAAGTTAGTACGTCCTCTCACCAGCTTACAATACGTTTCAAAAGATGTATGCAAAATGGCAAAACATGTCACACGACGACCTAAAAAGGCGCATATCTATATCGTCATTTATGACTTATATTCCTACCGATGATGTAATACTACGCATTGGAAGTTCAGCTTCGAGAAAATGCATTGGATTTGGAGAAAACAGAGAAGTTGTGGCAATTCCTATCTGCTTTATAGATAACTTAATAGACTATCGTTGATATTTACAAGCCACCAGCAACAGGACACAGAAGTAAGCGATCTTGTTTATGTATATACGTTATCCTATACTCTTATGCTGTACGCTGTATTTGTATTATTATTTATATAGTTTTCGATACCGCATTATTATCACCAAAAGTTTGGACAATGTAACTTTGTTTGCTCGTCGACAATTTATAAACCTAATCACAAAACACTTCCATCGTTCGTTGTGATTGTGAGAACAAATACCGAGCGTGTAATCAAATCTGTGTCATGTGTTAAAGTCTGTTAAAAGACAGTATCGAATCACCACCGTAATTCCCTGTAAGTGAAAAGAACCTTGGTTCAACGAGTTCTGCACTTACAGATACAATAAAAGGGTAGACGCATACTTACGATGGTTGGAAGGCTGTTTTTGTGGGTTTGTTTGTGCGGATGGTGCCTCTGGCTTTGGGATTGTTGTTGGAATATTACTCAACGCAAAAAATGTAAATACTCTTTCGTCGCAAGCGGGATGGAAAGACTGTGTTCTTGGGCATGTGGGGTGGTGAGGGGTCGTGATGGATATTGTGGGTGTGTGGTGGGATATGAGGAGCCCAGTCCCTCGGCGTGTAATGGCGTTGTTGTTGGTTTTCTGTGAGTTTGCGTGATTTATGTATATCGATGATGAACAACAGAAACAAATCAGAGAGTTGGGGAGGCATAAAATGTGTGTCAGTGGACTTTATTTGTCAGGGTTTCAGAGCGTTCTTGATCTTGAACACCATGTTTGTTAGGCAAGTATTAAATTGTTAATTTATGTAGGTTTTGTTATTCGTTGTAAAGGACGATAATGGGCCAATTATCTTCAATCATTTTGAGACAATGTTGGTAGTGTAAAACCATCCACACACGAAATGGAGGCACGTCTACTGGGAGATGTATATTTATTTATTACAGTGTCGAAAACGGTTGGTTTACTATATTGAAAGTGGTAAATAATATATATATTTTTTATATATATGTGAAAATGTTATAATATTGTACATTGTATAAAACAAAACATGCTACATAATAACTATCAACATATTTTTCAATACCAAAAAATGAATTACCATATCGAATGTTAAATTTGTATTACTATAAATATATACATACAGTGAATCATGGATTAATATTTGTCCATGCACTGGGCGCTAATCGAAGATTATTTCAAGAAAAATGGGCAGAGATTGACATAAGGCACTATACTCTGGGTGCTAGAGACATAATTCTAGTTTCCCTCTAGATCAAAACCGAAACAGCTACAGTACAAGTAGCTATATTGTCTGACAGTAGATAAGCACTAACTCAAACCCATACACTTTTTATTCTACTATTAATAAGGTACTTTTTTAAACCTTATCCTTGAAGCCGAAAGTAATAACTTAATCGGCTTTAAAATGATCAACTTTTACCCAAAACTGAGGTGCTAAATTTAAGCCACCTTACATGTACTAGCTGTAGTCTTTTGGGTCAGCCCTTGGGTACCAGATTCATATATATGATAAAATAATGCATAATAGCATATTATAACAGAACATTATTTAATATTAAATGTTCTTCCAGATTGTTTAAAACAAAATTGTTATTGTTGTCTGACGTTTCGGCTTTGTGTACGGAAGCCATCTTCAGAGACGCGAAAATTTTCACGTCTCTGAAGATGGCTAACGTACAGAAAGCCTAAACGTCAGACAACAATAACAATTTTGTTTTAAACAATCTGGGAGAACATTTAATATTAAATAGTGTTTTGATCTCCTTCGAACGTTCGTCGGCTGGTATCGATTCTAGAACTACTCGACTATTAGATGTGAACTTAGTGAGGTGGAAACCTCCCTTTGCACATGCTTGACGAAGACCCTGTACTAGATTTATGGCCACGGCTTTGAGCATAGGCAATCAAAAATTGAGCGTAGGCAATCGTCTACGTAAAAGTTACGTCGTATCGTTTCAGCAACGATGGTCCCGTATTCACTTTCTTGGTCGAGCGCAGTTCGCTTCAGGGCGTAGTTGGCACAGCTCGGGGAGGAGATGGCTCCGAACAAGTGTACCATCATTTGATACTCTTCTGGTTTGGAATTCAAATCACCTTCCGGCCACCAAAGAAATCTGAGGAAATCATATTGCTTGCTTGGTACCATAACTTGGAAAAACATAGACTTTATATCAGTCATGAAAGCTACTTGGTCAGCACGAAAACGAGTGAGGACGCCGACCAATGAATTGGTCAGGTCAGGACCTTGCATTAACTGATCGTTCAGAGATGTTCCTTTGAATTTTGCACTGCAATCAAATACAACTCGTATTTTCTCTGGCTTTTTTGGGTGATAGACACCATGGTGAGGTATAAACCAAACCTTACCAGGCTCTGCGTCGCGGATGTCTTCCTGAACTTTACGGGCGTAACCCTTTGCGATAACTTCGTTTAGAAATTCTGTGTAGTATCTTTTTCTTTTGCCAGTTAGCTCTTTTCATGGCTATTTCTTTGTTGTACGGAAACACGATATCGGAGTGTCTGACCGTCCTGGTGCCTCCCTTCATTTTTAATTTTACTGGTAAAATAGCGTGTAGAATAACGGTATCTTCATCGTTTCGTGTGGCGTACGAGCTTCTCAGGTGTATTAATGCCTGGGTCCAGTCCTTTCTGTGCGACTAATGTAAGAGTCACACATTAAGCGTTAATTTTCATTCAAAAGCGACGGATTATGGAAACGGTTTTTGATTAATGTTGTACATATATGCTTTCTGATTTTATTAAATACTAATTTTGTATAGTGGAGGGTCACGTGATCAATTATCAACATAAATATGGTCGGATTAATACGATATTATAAACACGTCTTGCAGGAGAGGAAAATCGTGTTCTTATACATCGCTTTGGCGTTAATGTTTTAGCAATGACCGCCTATTACAACAATCAAACTTCGAATGTTGACATTATTTTATAAATCCCTACGAAATATTGCATGAAATTACAAAATATATATATATATATATTTTTTTTTTCTGACGAAGGCTGTCACATGCAGTCGAAAATTTATTAAATTGGTTTTGGGTCGTGGCCTGTTATTTTGTAATATATATCTATCTATATATCTATCTATATATAGGTGTTATGTTATATATATAGGTGTTATATGTTATGTTATATATGTTATATGTTCGGTGATATATATAGGTGTTATGGAATAATTTACCATCATCAATTAAAACTACCAGTTCTTTTGACATTTTTAAAAACTTGATTAGTTCTTATGACCTTGATGTGTAGACAGATATATTGTAAATAGTTTTATACTTTGTAGTAGATTTCCTTGTAAATAATACAGTTTAATTAGTGTAATTAGTCTAATTAGTTTATCTGTTCTGTTATTCAAACTTTTAAAACGGCTTTCTTGAAAAGCAATTTATTGTAAATTGAAGGAACCACCGTTTTTAAATAAAGATCCATCATCATCATCATCTATATATCTATCTATATATCTATATATCTATCTATCTATATATATATATCTATATATCTAAGAGATAGATAGAGATAGATAGAGATAGATAGAGATAGATAGAGATAGATAGAGATAGATAGAGATAGATAGAGATAGATAGAGATAGATAGAGATAGATAGAGATAGAGATAGATAGAGATAGAGAGAGATAGAGAGAGATAGAGATATAGAGAGAGATATAGAGAGAGATATAGAGAGAGATATAGAGAGAGATATAGAGAGAGATATAGAGAGAGATATAGAGAGAGATAGAGAGAGATAGAGAGATAGAGAGAGAGATAGATAGAGAGAGATAGAGAGAGATAGAGAGAGATAGAGAGAGATAGAGAGAGATAGAGAGAGATAGAGAGAGATAGATATAGATATAGATATAGATATAGATATAGATATAGATAGATAGATATATATATATATATAGACAGATAGATAGATATAGATAGATATAGATAGATATAGATAGATAGATATAGATAGATATAGATAGATAGATATAGATAGATAGATATAGATAGATATAGATAGATATAGATATAGATAGATAGATAGATATAGATAGATATAGATAGATAGATTCTATCTCTATCTATCTCTATCTATCTCTATCTATCTCTATCTATCTCTATCTATCTCTATCTATCTCTATCTATCTCTATCTATCTCTATCTATCTCTATCTATCTCTATCTATCTATCTCTATCTATCTCTATCTATCTCTATATATATCTATATATATCTATATATATCTATATCTATATATATATATATAGACTCAAATTTGCCGACTCGATGAAGAATGGGGGGTGTCACACCCGCCCCCCTCCCCACCCTAGCAACGGCCCTGATGATTTTGGACCGATTATCCTTCCTAAGTCCTAACAGCTGTTCATGCGGTCAAATTTATGCTAATAGGTACTCTGTTGCTGAACAATGATTTATGATTTTGCTTCCTTTCAAATTTGATGACTTCAAATGGTTGCCTGATTGCTTAGATTTGCTGTCTTATTAATTTGTCAAGTAACTACAGTCGAACCCTATTAAGCGCGGCCACCTTTTAAGCGGCCGCTCCCTATTAAGTGGCCAGGTATCAAAGTCCCAAAACTATTGTCAGTATATTGTAAATGAAATCCCTATTAAGTGGCCACCTCTATCGCAAGCAACCACGGCCACTTTTTGGCTGTCCCAATGAGTTCTACTTTTGTTTTTACCCCTATTGAACGACCACCCAAAATTTAATATATGCACTTTTAATAGTAAGAAGACCCTAATAATAGCAGTTATTTTTGTTGTAATAATAAGAAACTCTGAATATGTATTGTATATTTGTGTGTAACAGTTGTCACAATCCTTCAAACGTGTCCGTATTCAAATAAAGTGATGTTTCCACAATCATTCATGCTAATTTTGACAAATTCCTATTAAGCGGCCACTTGCCAGTTCCGGAGGGTGGTCGCTTAATAGGGGTTCACCTGTACCTTGAATAATGACATTAAATGTTGATAAATAAGTTAGAACTTGCAGGAAGCAGGTCAGTCAATCAACCCAGTTCAACAAGTAAAACATTCTTGCATTCATAGTCTGACAGTAAAATTCTTGAGGGCCTAGTGGGATAATTTGAAGGATATCATTATTTAGTAGAAATACATGCGCTCATTACTCAAACCCATTCCATATTTTGTAATACCCAGCTGTGCACCTACAGTACATCTTGCCAGAAATGAACACTATGTATACTGTACAAACATTTTAATAGTAAGACATCACACAAATGTACAAATTCACTTTATTTTGTTTTGTTACATACATACATACATAATTTTATTAGATGCTCCTCGAGAGGCTTTTCAGCTCTAATTTACAGTGTTTCTTAACATTATACTAACTACTGTATATCACTATATTTACAAAGGTTTGTGTTTACGAATATACTATAATAATGTCTAAAAAATCCAATTTAAACATTGGTTTAAATTTATATTACATAGGATTACTTATTTAAGAAATCCGTGAGAAGATTCGTCTTTATATTATGTTTAAAACTTTGAACTGTCATTCTAGATTTTAGTGAGGCATCAAGATTATTCCAAATTGTAGAAGCCCTGTATAAAAAAGACTTCTGAGCTTTAGAAGTTCTACAAAGAGGTTTATGTAATTGTTTACTCTGCCGTGTTACGCGATTACTAATCTCAGAACGAGTAACAAACATTTGGCATAGATAATCAGGCGCTAACTTGTTCATACATTTAAACGTCATAACACAATCCCGGAGATACAAGATATTCTCTACGGGAAGCCATTTCAATTGCTTTAATGCAGGTGTTATATGGTCATATTTACGGGATCCTGTCATTATGCGTGCAGCAAAATTTTGTACTGTTTTAAGTTTATAAATGTTCTTCTGACTCGTTGAGGACCAAACAGAGGAACAATAAAAACAGCTTGGAAAAGACGTAAGATTGAATGATCATTTCCAGAGTTGATTGCCTAAATAAGTTCTTGATTCTATTTATTTGATGTAGTTTCTTCATACAAGATGATACTGATTGCTTGATGTGTTCATCAAAAGATAAACTTGAGTCCATAATTAAGCCAAGATCTTTGGCATTTTGGACTGGTTGTACGGTTTTCCCGAGAAACGTAAACGAGATATCAGCTGGGATGTGTTTCAGCATCTGTTGTGTTCCAAAGAACATAATCTTGGTTTTATCAGGGTTAGCAAGTAGGCCATTGTTACTTAAGTAAGTGGCAACCGTGAAAAGGTCATTGTTTACTGTCGTTACTACATCTTGTAATGTTCCAATGCAAAATGATAAAAACAGTTTAGAGTCATCTACATAACTTTCCAATTTACTGTTTAGCGGGATAGAAGGAAGATCATTAATGAATAAATTGAACAACAAGGGTCCTAGTATGCTACCTTGCGGAACTCCTTTCGTTATGGGAAGTAAATCCGATATTTCAGCGCCAATCCGAACTGCTTGCATTCGTCCAGTAAGATAGCTCCGAAACCATTCCAGTGTATTTGACGAGATTCCACAGTTCTGCAACTTGTGAAGGAGACGATCGTGGTCAATACTGTCGAATGCTTTACTCAGATCAAGCAAAACAAGAACGGTGACTTTCTTTTCATCGATAGCATTGAGAATATGGTCAGTTACCAACAAATGAACTGATTCAGTCGAGTGTTTGTGTTTGTTGCCACTTTGATGACTTGTAAGTCGATTGTGTTCTTCAAGATAATTTGACAGTTGGTTAAAAACTATTTTTTCACAAATTTTAGAATTGGTCACTAATAAAGAGATTGGTCGATTATTACTTGCAACTTCGCTATTTCCGTCTTTTACATGAGGCACTACTTCAGCGATCTTCCAAGCCGTGGGAAATATATTGGAGGTGAACGATAAATTAATTATTTCTGTTAAAGGCTTGGAAACAATGGACAGGCAATCTTTTATAACCTTTGTAGTCACTTTATCGATACCGGGAGATTTATTTGAAGGCATATTCATTACCACGGCTACAAGTTCCTCTCTAGTTATTTGGCTGAGGGAAAACTGCTCTAGTTCCGGGTAGTGTTTTAAAGGTTGGTGCTCTATGACAGGTATATGATGTTCTTGTGCTAATTTCTTAACAGATTCAGCCGTAGAATTGCCCACAGAAACAAAATATGAATTGAACTCATTTGAAACTTTTTTGGGATTTGCCGGTTTTATTAATTCCTTTGGTTTATTTGATGTGTATCGTCGAATAGTTTTCCAAATGGCATGACTATTATTCTTATTTTGCATAATTTCATTATCGACAAACAATTTTTCCGCTTCGGTAATCATTCTTTTAATTTCGGTCTGTGTCTCTTTATAGAGAGCCCAGTCAACATGACACCGCGTTCTCCTTGCTTTTCGTAGAAGAATGTCTCTCACTTTCATTTGATCTTTTATTTCAGGAGATATGAAGGAACCTGTACGATGTTTAAATGACATCAATTTAACTGGTGCATGTAGATCCAATACTGCAAGGAAAGCATTGTTAAATTGTTCCAAACGAATGTTTATGTCAGTAACATTTTCCAAAGTATTCCAAGAAACTTTTGAAATATCATCATTAAATGTTTTAGGTTCATATATCTTGTACGATCTAGATCTAATTTGAAATGGTTTTGGTTTGGGTGCCTTGAGGCGAATTGAAGCTGTTACGGTAAAATGGTCGCTAATTGTATTTTCCAAAACTGCAGAGCTAATAACTTGATGTAGATTTGTTGTTAGAATAACATCAAGTAAAGATGCTGATTCCTTTGTAACTCGGGTTGGTTTTGAGATAATCTGTGATAGATTTAGCATGGTACAAAGGTCCTTTAGGACTTGGGATTCAGGTTTATTAGATAACAGGTCACAATTAAGATCTCCCATTATAATTATGTCTTTACCATACAAAAGAGCTTCTATAATAGAGGGTGTCATGTATTCTTCCAAACAAGTTATTTCACAGTCCGGTGGGCGATATACCACACAAAGCAAAAATGATTTTAGTTTTATATGTTGAATTCTTACCCACAGTTGTTGGAACCCATTTTCCGATGTAGATGATAAATCAGTGACTTCTTTTGCTTTAAGGTTGTCACGAATATAAGCGCATACTCCACCTCCACGTTTATGACGACGGTCGCCTCGAAATAGTTTGTAACCTAATATGTTGATGTCCGCATTACTCACCGTTGAGTTTAGCCAAGTTTCACTCGCTGTAAATATGTCCCAATCATTATCAGCTACTAATTTGTTTACCTGAATAAAGTTCGTTCTATTCTTTATTGAGCGGACATTGAGATGAGCTAGACTAACATTCCTTAGTGATTTGCAGGCTGTATTTCTTGCCGTCAAATCTGGTCGTACATAAATTAGATTAGCCGGACATGCTTGTCGTCGAAAGTTTGTAGAAGTCCTTGTTCTTGGGGCCGATATTATTGTCGATATACTGCTTTCCTTAGATGAGTTGTACTTCGGATTGACTGGTTTTGGAACCATTTTACTAACTGGTCCAGGATTAGGATGAACATCGCCAGAAAGTTGTAATACCTCATTGTAGGTCGCCTGGTCATTTGTATAGTAAAGAGTTCGTCTTTTACTAAATTTCCTTCTTATACTTGGATAAGACTTGGCAAAATTTGTATATTCCCCAAATCCTTTAGTTCGAATACGTGTAGAAAAGGTAAGACATGATCCATCTATCCCCAAAGGTAGCAAATATCTAATAATTCCTGGCCAAAAGCGAGCATATATTTCAACATCAAGTGAATAATTCGCTTGGCTGGTTTCATAGCCATGACCAGGATCGGATATTTTCGCCAATTTCACGCTATTTACTGTCAAATCCTTTATTCCAACCACGCAGAGTTGTTCACCGATTGATTCCCCACATTTTGAGTCGAAGAACTGAGCCAAAAGGCTGAATTTAAAGGAAAAAATAACAAAAAAGTGCAGAGCCAGATAAATTGTATGCTTCATAATTGTATGAAGTAAATAGCAATCAACATACACTATATAATTATATACACAGATTAGTATAGGTGTTTTCTTCAGTTGCTGGGAGTCTAAACCAAATTAATATACATGTACATTGTTGTGTCCAATTAGGATTCATTCTTTATGTGCTACGACAATGTCTGGAGATGCACTGGATCATCTTTGTCAATTTAAAAGAATATAATTGTACCTGAAAACCAAAAAATAAGGTGAAAAAACAAAAAAGTCTAGAAGCAAAGCATAACTGTGTATTTTTCAAGAAAGTTTTCTTTTCTTCGATGGGTTTGTTGCAGAATCCTCTCCTTCTGTCCGTGTTGAGACCCGACCCTGTGTACAACATTGGACTGATCGGGGATCATCTCGTCTGCGCCTGTAGCAAAACTTGTACCTTTTAGTTTTAGTCCATTCTTCTTTCCATCATCCTTATTCTTAAACTTGAAAGAGTCTTCGTTCTTGTTCAAAGCTTGTTTGCTAAACACAGGGTCGTTTGCGGATTCTGCAGCAGCGTCTACGAAGTCAGCTAGGTCATCAAAACGTGCTACTTCTCCTCTTTCTTTTCTCATCTTGACGACTCGATCTCTCCACCTGCTTTGTAGGTAAGCAGGTAATTTGACAACGATGGCCTGCATATTCGGTGCGTGGTCGAGTACTGCCATATGCTGGATATTCTTCATAACGTTTTTGCATTTTGTTAAAAGGATTGAGAAACTCTTCAGCGCTCCACCGTCATCGGGCTTAATAGGAGACCAGTCACGTAGTTTGTTGATGTATGCCATTGAGATCTTGTATGGATGACCATATTCCTTCTCCAATAATCTTCGCCATCTTTGTAGCCTTCCTCGAATTCCATGTGCAGACATCCCTCGATAAGGTCTTTGGGTTCATCTTCGACATGCTGATTCAGATAGTATAGTAGATCTGCGTTCGAGGTGGTCTTGGATTTGATTCGGGCATTAAAGGCCATCACAAACGCCTTGTAATCAGTAGGATCTCCTTTGAACTTCGGGACGGTTGGTTGTGGTAGGGTGATGGCAGCTGCCAAATGTTGATGTGATGCGATAATCGCTTCGTTTTGTTTTCGTTGTAAGGCCATCACATCTTCAAAGGTATGTTGCTGTGCTTGAGATAACTCTGATTTTACAGGCACTCGATTATTTGGATTTCGATCTTCGGTTGCGTCGTTTCTTAATACTAAGGGATTTTTTCTTGTATTGGCGAATTCCACTTTAGGAAAAAACTCTTTCGCTGACGTACGTAACGGAGACGATTCCCTAAGTTGTGGCGAGCTAAATGTAGTGCTTGTAAAAACTGGAGCTGCTGGCGCCGATGCCTTTATAGTGCTAACGGGCAATCGAGGCAGTGGGTACGGTGATTCACTGGAAACTTGCGGTGTTATTTCTGTTACAGGCTGGAGAATAAATGGCATTGATGAAGTAGCTGGCAGATAACTGGTTGATAATGTAGCTGTTGTTGAGATGTCGGTCTGGTGGTGTTGTACTAGGCCTCTTTCGTGAGGGTCAGATGCTCTCACGTCTTTCCGAATTCATCTGTTCTTCCTCTATCTCTGCGAATGCTTGTTCTCTGGCTTCTGCCTTAGCTATTTCTATTTCGAGGTTTAAATTAATCTTCTGTTGCTGTTTGAAGGGCCTGCCTCTGCTTTATCTTTGACTTCTCAACGATTAACTCCACAAGTTTAGCCTTTTCCTTTGCCCTCGCAGAATTAGCTGAACTGGATTTGGAAGATCTCGAACTCCTGGATTGAGAAATACTACCAGAGTCTACTTTGTCAGTCAAATAGGCTTCAGCTTGTTATATCCATTCCTGGGAATAACGTAGAAACTCAGATATATCATTCTCCTTAATCTTGCGATGCTTGCATTCTTTCTCTCGCTCTTTCTCTGAAGTCAGTTCATCCAAGTGCAACTGGAAAGCTTCCTCGAGCTGTTTAATGATATAATTTACATTCACGATCTCATTTTTCACCAGATGCAAATTATTCGGATCTATCATAAGGTTAGAAAGTTCTGTTCTCTTTCGCGAGAATGCTGATAGAGCAGACGTTTGTTGTCTCTTTAGCCTGGCAATTCTTTCCTCGTGTCCTTTCTGTGTAAGCTTGCGATGTCGTGTACCAATATCTGTAAACCCCTTCCATTGTGAATTCATGTTGTTCGTGGGGTTATCAACCGTATCACCTTCAACAGGGCTAGAGTGATCTTAGTAAAAAGCATGCGCTTTGGTCTCATGCTCTTTCTGTGTAGGCAATGTTTTCTTCGATGCTAATTGAGAGGTGACGGCGCTAGCGGTGGCCTGGGTTCCAATGTCCTCCATTACCAGGCGTTTGAAATATAAACAGATAAATAATCGACAGATTTAGACGTTAATAGTTATTCTTTTCGGTATCAGTTATGTCCTTCGATAACCACGAAACATTGTAAAGAATTTTCGATACTAATGTAAGTGCAGAACTCGTTGAACCAAGGTTCTTTTCTCTTACAGGGAATTACGGTGGTGATTCGATACTGTCTTTTAACAGACTTTAACACACGACACAGACTTGATTACGCGCTGAGCTCGGTATTTGTTCTCACAATCACAACGAACGATGGAAGTGTTTTGTGATTAGGTTTATAAATTGTCGACGAGCAAACAAAGTTACATTGTCCAAACTTTTGGTGATAATAATGCGGTATCGAAAACTATATAAATAATAATACAAATACAGCGTACAGCATAAGAGTATAGGATAACGTATATACATAAACAAGATCACTTACTTCTGTGTCCTGTTGCTGGTGGCTTGTAAATATCAACGATAGTCTATTAAGTTATCTATAAATTAGAATGCCGTATACAGGCGTACAATATCCAAACTGGTCTTCGATCGAACGCTCTGTTTTTTACCCCTGCGGTCTTAAGGCCCAGTCTCTTTTCAAACATAAATATTAAACAGTCTACATAACAAACTTTGATGATTTTCATCCTGCTCTGAAGTTCACGTAGGAAATCAGCGAGACCTCTGTGTCGTTCCTTGATATTTTAATTTCGATTAATGGTGATTCGCTGAAAACGTCGGTCTCGTACAAGCCTACTGACTCCCATAGTTATCTTCTATTTTCATCCTCTCATCCCGACCACACTAAGCAATCCATCCCTTACTCTCAATTCTTCGTCTTCGCCGCTTATGTAGCGACGACCAAGATTTTCATGCCAAATCAATGGAAATGAGATATTTTTTTGTCCAACGTGGTTACCCTACGAACCTTTTAGACCTCGCCGTTCAGACGCCCTTGAACCATCTTTGGAACGAGTTTCAAACAATAAAATTCCTTTAGTTCTAACATTTCATCCTTTCAATTTTAAAGTTAAAAATATTATTAATCGGAATTTTCACATTTTACAAAATGATCCTGAGACGTCAGCCATTTTCACCGACAACCCTTTAGTATCTTTTCGCCGTAATAAAAACATTCGTGACTCCTTAGTACATAGTGCCCTTAAACAAAATACCTCGGCACCAGTGGGAACATTTTCTTGCAGCCATTCCCACTGTAACACATGCCCTTTTCTCAATCCCACAACACATGCCCTTTTCTCAATCCCACTACAGTTATTACTGCCCCCAAATTCGACCACACAATCCGTCATGCTTTTTCATGCACGTCCACCAACATAATTTATTGCATTTCTTGCGATAAATGCCCTAAAATCGACATCGGTGAAACTGGGCGACGTCTTTCAGACAGGTTTGCTGAACATCTTCGTTCCGTGAGGATCAATGATGGTGACAAACCTGTAGCCAGCCATTTCAACAGCTCCAACCATTTGGTTTCAGACATGAAAGTCTGTGCCATCCTTCCCATCTCCGGTGGCAACGATAACCGCAGGCGGCAAGAGAAGCGTCTCATTTTTAAACTTGGCACCACACATCCTCTTGGTCTTAACGAACGTTTTTCTTTTATTTAATTTCCTAAAAAAAATTTTATTTTTTATTTTGCTTGGAACTTTTTATTATTAGCTTATGCACTTTCATTGCTTTTCAAGTCTTTGTTTCTATTATTATCGCCTAATCCCCTTGAATATTGGACCTGTCATTTCTCCCGCCCCCTCAGTCTGCTTATTGATCGACTGTAAAAATAGTAAATGATTTAACTTTTCCCATCTCATTAATTATTAGTTAGTTTATTTCCCGTGCATTTGCATTTTATTTCCCGTGCATTTGACACCCTTTTGGCATATATATAAGCCCTATTTATTTTATTTCATCTCGTCTTACTCTGATGAAGGGCTCTGCTCGAAACGTCAGTATCTCGTCACTAAATTCTTGGCAGTTTACCACCTTTTCACTTTGCTATATATTCAAAACAGTCTACGTAGTACTCTACTTTTTTAATACATTATAATTTCATACAGTATATATTTTTTTAATCTTTTACATGCATGTTTAGAACCAAGTTGGATTAATCTTTTCTTTTTCAATTTTTCATAGTTTAATACTATTTACATGTATACCGGTACTTACAAAATACAGTACTATTTGAGACTGCAGTTATAACATTGTTATTGGTATAACTGCATGCTCAATCAATGATTAATTGCACATTTATCAAATTTCAAAGGGTTATTTTATGAATGAAATGTATATGTGTTTCGGATCTGTGTTTCCTTCAAGTTAATGGAACATTGGAAGAACTCAAAATAGCGATAAAACACTCACCCTTTGGACCAGTGTTCCCAGCCACAAAAATTTCACGTTGCAACCTTTCACTCGTGTTTCTCTATCAACTGTATGGAAACATGGAAAATGTTTTCTATTCCTTAAATATTACATATGCGAATACTGAAAACATGTCTTTATATACACACGCTCCCTGTACATATTAGCGCAGATACATGTACGCCTGAACGGACCTATTTTTGTCAATTAACGTGGGATTTTTTGTACAAATTTCATATGCTGCTTTGTTGATAACACTTTGGTATGAATGTCACTTTTTGAATGTCACTGACGTTATTCATAGAGGTACTGCTGTCACTGTGATACAACTTTGGGAGGACGGTATAATTTCCTTTCACTCAAATTCAATATGTTAAATTTTTATTGGCAATTTACCAGGTAGTTTTCCAGATTTATAGTAAGTGATTGAAAACTAACAACTGCTCTAAGAAATACATCTAAGAAATAGATGTGTGAAGTTCATCGTCCAGGTTGTTGTAGTCTTAGAAAGACTATTGTTGGGAAGGAAGAAATAGTGAAAAGTGACATTTTAACTTTATTCTACAATCGTTGCCAAAATTAGATGCGACACCTCAGAGAATTACATGTTAAAATCTGCTTCGTTTAGCCCCTCTCCCACATTTCAATGTTGTTGTGTAAGTATAAAAGTTGCACACTTATTACATAGCAGCCTCATACAATTTCAAATTATAAAGCGACATTGAATGGGGTTGTAAAATGTAGTAAAAAAGTGCATCTGTCACAACAATTTTGTCAACGATTGTACTATTGCAGTTTGACTGTAGAATAGTCAATAGGCAATCAGGACAAATCAGGACATAGCCACTGGTCGAAAGCAAGACTAAACTGATAGCTTGTGCGCATGGGGAATAATTGGAATGCTAAAATTCAACAAAATTCAGGAGGGCATGTAAAGGAATTCATCAGGAAGGAAGTCAATTTGCATCATTAGGTTGTTAACAGAAAGACGAGATGCACTGTAGTAACACGTTGAGCAGTAGAAGCGAAATGCATGTTTAATTTATCAGGATCACATCTTAGCGGTTGTGGATTAGGGTGGAGAACCCTGTGAATGATTTTCCACACTTCTTTAGGCTTGGATGAAGACAACGCTTTGATGTAGAAATTTTAGTTTTAGAACTTTTAGTTTTCTTAATTATTGATTTGAGTCTGGATCATCAACACCATATACTAAGCTGAGTGGAACATTGGAAAAGTGGTGGGTGAAAGCTTCCTTGTTAAATTGCAGCTCGTTACGTATACCTGGGGAAGAATTTTGTAACACGCACATTGACTGTACAATATGGTGCATTGTGGTCATTGATGAGAGGACATGGACACACATCACAGTGCGTCACACGTTGAGGAAGATTAGTAATGTGATCAATTAGATAGCTGATTGACGACTGGTCCGTGTATGTGTAAAAACAAGCTGGTGGAAGTTGAGGGAATTAAGTATATCACGGTATTGCTTCGTAGTAGTCTTGGACGTCTGTAATAAATCTACATTGAAGTCTCCAGTTAATAAAAGCACTCCATCTCAGGAGCTAGTTATATAGCCCAAGAGAGACCAAACGTTTTCCAGCCAATTCGAGTAGTTAAGCATTTTTTCAGATCTATAGATAGTTCCAAGTAGACGTTTACCATTTTTATTATGTATGGGAAGTTCTACCCATAGATGTTCCATCGCAGGATGACGAGCTTCAATGAAGTCTTCTTTCCCTAACAAAAAAAGCCTATAGGCATTTTCTGTAAGGGTTTATATTTTATGGATTATTGACTGCATGAACATAGCCTGGTATTGTCACATGCTGTAACAAAGGGTTGTTTGCTTTTAGCCATGTTTCGCTCATTGCGACTAGATCAAAACCATGACGTCCCATAGTAACTAACAGATTGTCAAATGTAGAAACTATACTCTGGGTGTTGATATGCATGATCTTGAGATCAGATGCTTTGTCGTGCAGGGCTTGAAGATGGTCACATATATTATCATCAACAGAAAGTGTATCAGAGTTGGTGTCAGAGTTAATACTTGCATTATGGAAGGGAAGTAAAGTGATTACACATTTCGGGCACGACGGGCAGGTTCAAGTTGACGGCGATGTTGAAGAAACATGTTTTATATCCAACTTTGAATTTGAGCGATGTGCGTTAATAAAGTCTCTACACACTTTGCAGATTCTTCGTTTGTGGTTGTTGGCAACGGTTTTTTCGCAGACAGTACATTTGGGAGCTATCGATTTATGGACATTAGTGTTTTTTGGTCTATGGCGCTTGCAAGAAGTAATCTCCGAGTTGCAGTGGAATTACTGTAGTAGATCGTGGGTTTCTTTGAGAGACGAAGGCATTGGTTGCCATAAATGAGAACGATGTACTTTGCTGGTATCACTGCAAAATCATTATTATAAAGATATAATGTTCCACATTTATGGCTATAGATGTAATGTTTATGTTGATAGTTAATTAATATGCAAACTTTCGACTTTGGGCATGCTTTGTAGACTTAAGATATGATGGTTCGAAGATTTTAAAGCCAAATGCATGTTATGGAGTAAGTTCGCTCCACCATTTGCACAAAGGTACTCTTCTTCTTCTTCTAGACAGTTTCTATCATACTTCGTTCTTTCCTGGTCGAAAAATCGAGACAGAAGGATGATGACAGCAAAAATACTCAAGCTTTGGAAAGCGTGTCTTGTCATTGTAGATGGAGTTCGACAGAATTTCGATTGCAAGATAGATGTTGTTAAGGAGACAAATTCTATCAAACGTCCATACAAGAATGCTCTTCTAAGCAGAATCTATCATAACCCATCCACAGCTGCTGAACACAATACACAACTTCTATATCAGGAATATTGCCAACTGTAACAACATCTAAAACAGCCTCAATAGAATGACTTGGTAGGTGAGAAATAAGGGAAGCATGGGCAACCATTCACTATAGAACTTGCTATTATCCTTCCAGCAACTTGAAATATATGTGCATGTAAGGCATCAGCATTGTGAATAATAATACACTTTCTTTAATACTATACTTCATGCCGTAGGAAACCAGTTATTTCTTTTAGCCGGCTTAGGCCGACCTAATAATAATAATATTTCTTGGAACGTTTAAATCATGTACTTCAGGCCTGTCAGAAGCACATGCTGCAGCCCCCCAATAATTACATAAATTTTTTTGCAACATTCTTTTGAAGATGCAAAAATCTGTTGATATTGCCCTGGATAAATATTTGAACACGATTTAGATACAGAACTATCGCACTTGCGACTAATAATTTCCGTTGTAAAAACACTCGATTTATTTACTTTTTTATTTATTTATAAATGAAAGAAATCTAGTGTTGTTTAAACCAATAAAACGACGAAAATTATAAGATAATATTGCGATTTTGTGAGCTCCCGATAGCTAGGCTCTGTGTAGTTTGGGTTCTAGAGCACAAAAGAACTGTAGAAAGGACTCCACAAACATGAGATTTCTTAGTCAACATATAACTAAGGGAAATTGATAAAAAATTATGTTGTTATGTTGATGTGATTCTTCATTTTTATGTAAAATTTGAACAATGCCTGCCACAAAAAGAGCTGAAAATATTCGCTCAAATTGCAGGAAATGGTGTTGCCGAGATTTTATATTTCAATGATTTTTAAATATTTTATTTATTCAAATAAAGATAAACGATGAATATTTCAATTGGCACCCATGGGCACACATTGTCATGGTCTCAATGAACATTTTTCTTTAATTTAATTTCCTACAAGTTTTTTAATTTTAATTTGTGAAGAACTTTATTATTAGCTCATGCACTTTCATTCCTTTTCACGTTTTCAAATCATTCAAGATTCTTCTTATGTTGATGAATGAAACAGACTGGATGTGGAGTCATTTGAACAATCAGTGCAAAACAGCTCATTGGAACAGCCATGTTTGGGAGCAATTTGTTAATGAATTAGGTACCTGCTTCATAACTAATGAAATTAATGTGTAAAATTATTGTTTACATAAAGAAAATATTTGCTCACAATTCAATTTGCTTCCATCCTGTTACTGTTTAGATAACAACTAACACTTATGTAACAACATGTGCCTTTAATATAAGGAAATTCCTTAATTAACTAAGACAATTAAGGTTTAGCAAGAAGATGGCAGTTGTTGTAAGAGGGTACATAACATGCCCTAGCAGAATTTTCTGCCATTCGCATCAGTCCACTGTCAAGTGAAGACGTATATTTGGTAATTTATTATTTTTCTTCAAGGTAAGAGTTTCGTTACTTGTTATTTTCAATACGTCTTCACTTGTATTTAGGAACTATAACAGTTCCATCATGTTCTTTAACTTTGGTGTGGCAGAAGTGAAAGAAAATAAATCAAATATTTGAGTTGGCACATCTAAAGAAGATGTTAGATCGTTTAAGAATCCAATAGAATGGAGGAGGAAAGGACGAAGCACTTGTTTTTGTCCACACACACTATGTCAGCAAGACAACAAGCGAAATTTGGTATACACCACATGAAAAAAAAACAGAGATACAATGTGCAACAGAATAAATCAACTGCATAAAAAGCAAGTATATGTACCTTGCTAAACTTTAACAAAAAGTCTTTCATGAATCAGTGGGGCATGTTGTGATGAGTATCTATCATCTGATGAAACTTCAGATTCTGATCAAGGGGGAGATGATATTGATGGAAACTCAGTTGATACAAGCAGTCAGATGAAACAAACCAAAATAAAAGTGAACAAAACTCACTTGTGGCAAGAATAATGAAGCTGTGGATGTTGACAATGAAGTAAAACAGACCTATCTGGTATTGACATTGTTCTTGACATTCTGTGGGAAGTAGAGTTTAAATGTTTTTCCTTGGTCGTCTTATTGGAGCCAAGGTTTGCGAATCATGGGTACTCAGAAAAGATTTTCGATCAGTTGATTGCTGATTTTGTAGAGAAGCTTCCGCACCTTGGTTTAAGTAGGAGGAATTACGATTGGTAGTTCAATCTCCATGAGGATCCGCATGGTCTAAAATGAAATTGAATGCACAAATCATTGCATTGAATGCACAAATCTCCGGATGTCGGCATATCCAAACTTACAGCTTGACTTGCCCTCAATGTCGTATTAAGTGTTAAAGGTTGTTCTGCTAGAAATCTATTAATTATTCTTTATTTATTAAGTTTCTTGCTGTATTTCTGTAATGTGATATCTTATATCAACAGGTAAGATTAATATGAATTGATGGCAAGGGAAAAATAACATGGGAAACCGCGTTAATGCGCAGCTGATCATGAAAACAGGATATGTAACGAAACTTTTTTCAGCTGGCGTATTATATTGACGTCACATAGCACTAGCACAAACCTATAATGAATATTACTAGTATTCTTTAACTTTTACTGGTTAAGAAAAGATGACATCTTTAAAACCTGCCAGCAAAAGATGACAAATCTTTCTGGGACAAGAGCTTCAACTAAAAGGGCTCAATTGAGTATTGCATAGCATGCCGCTAGTACAAACGTGCAATGAATACTATCAGAATCCTTTAGCTTTCACTAGTGATTAAGAAAAGATGGCACATCTTCATAACCTGCCAGCAAAATATATCAAGTATTCAATTCAAAACATAAACTGGCTCTGATTTATAAATAAACATTTTGCGTAGCACGCCGCTACACAGGACGAAATAAGAAAATTAAGTTACCTTGAATGTTAATTAAAGCTAACTTATTGAACCAATTAATGTGCCTTTAAGGTACACTTAAATTTATTAAATATATCTTTAAGTGACATTAAGTGCTCACTTAAACTCGATTTATGAACCATTTATGCGTAACCTTAAATGTTCGTTAATTCTTCGTAATTTTACATTTAGTTAAACTTTAATTAACTACCAAAATGTAACGGAAATATAGATTTAAGTTCCCTTAAAGCTCATTAAAGGCCATTAGATATTTACAATTACTGATTTACTATACATATAACGCACCTTAAAGGTTCACTAAATCCACTTAAATTTATATTTAAGGCTTGCGTAAATGCAGATATAGGTGAACTTTACTGAATGATAAATTCCTAATTATTTGTTTTGGAATATTCATACAATATAAAATTAAAATAAATCATGCACATGTGAGATATAGAAATGAGTTATTCAGATGCGCAAATGAAAACTTGTTTATTTTCTGTAAATGATCAATACAACAACATTGATTAAAATAACCATTGACCAATTAGTTTTAAATGATATTTATTGAAATTAAAACATATTCTACAACAAACACACACTACTAACATTAGATATTCCATTGGCATTATGTGAAAGGAGAAGGGAAATTCAAAAGTTGGACATTTATGTGAACCCAAGCTGTACTTAGCTTAGTTATTTAAAGTAATTTTGAACTATTCTAAACTCGATCGTGCGTTGTACCAGGAGGCTATATAAACCTTAGGACACCAAGCTATCATTAATAAAATAAAACTAATGATATATATATATACAGGGTGTATAAAAAAAAGCGCAACCTCGGAATTGCCCAAGAAATCCACTGTGTTCTTAAACACACAAGATTTTCGCCCCTGGGAATTTAAAATAGCTTGTAATCGTATTACAGGGGCATAACTGTCTAATTACTACAAACTCGAGCACGTAAAGCAGAATTGAATCGAAATTTATGCATTTATTTATTTAAATTCCCAGAGGCCTAAAATCTTTTGTGCTAATAAAAACAAAGTGGATTTCTTGGGAAATTCCGAGGTTGCGCTTTTTAAAAAAAACATATTTTCACAATTAGGAGTTATCAATGCATGCCTTAAGTTCAGCAAGTGTCCCATAGCTGAACAAGTCAATTAACTATAGGTATTAATATTATATTCAAAAGAGAGAATAGGTATTAATATTTATATTCAAAAGAGAGAAAATAAGTTTTAAAAATGTGCATAAATATCTAAAAGTTTATGCAGGAATGAGTGCCCACTTGGGAAAATCTTTTGGTGCTGGACAAGTTGATGGCTGATTAACATTTTCACGACGTGAGAGAATTCTACTTTTTGCCCTTTCAGTTAAATGTTTATTGTATGCTGAATCCAAATCCTTTTTCGCCTTTTTGAAGCATTCACTTTCCCAGGCCTTATATCGTATGCCACAACTTTTGAATTTCCATTGCTGTCGGTCTCGGTGCAACTTTCCTCACTCTACATGGCATTATCCACCAGAACTTTAGCCACTCTAACTCGTTTTTTGGTAATCCAATTTATAGCCTTCTCCAATGCAATAGTTCTTCTGGTCAGTTTCTGGAAATAATAAAGATATCAAATCATTAAAAAAGAATCAAAAGAAATGTGAGCAATATATATATATATGGTATCGTACTTGGGTAATTAAAAATGATTAAGGATGTTCTCCGAGTGAGCGAAGCCATACTGGGCATGTAGAAAAGTTTGATGGTCAAGTAAACTTTTCTACTTGTCCACATTTACCACGACAACCGGCCTTGCTATCATATATTTTGTAATCTACATATTATGATAGGCTTCACAATTTGATGTATGATAGCACTTGCCACCTCAAGTGGTAACAATCCGCCATTTTTAGCCACTTGCTCATGAACTAATATATTATCACTTTAACACAGTACATACTTTCAATTTGTAATCGAGACCATCCACCATTCTCCTGCCCTTGATATTGCTTTTGAACTTCTATAACAACTCCCTCAATCATTTCCTTGTTTGTATTAGATAGAACACTAAAAAATAAACAGGACAGATGATATATTTTATTTCTAAATGATCATTAGAAAGTTGACAGGGGTGGAAAATGTATTGGACCACAGGACCAATTTTTAAAGATTGTACTTCCCAGAACAAAATAGAGAACCTTTAAAAAAGGGGGAGAGGAAATTAGAGATTAAATTACCCAGTGAGAACAAAAGAAAAACCAAGTCAATCATGGTATTACCTTAAAATTACAGACTGCCCCTATTATGATATTATCGTTTGACATTTTATCTAGCTGAACTCTGTAAGTTAGTGGTCTATATTAATATTACCTTTCTGTGAGAGTGAAACCATGGAAATCATCCCGTTGCAACAAAGTTTTGTAGACTTGTTTTGTAATTCTCTAAAAAATAATTAATATACATGTATCATATTATAACTAGAGGATATTACATGATGGCACAAAACAATATTTTTCAAATAAGTGTAGCAAATGAGTAAAATATACAAAACAGCATATTTTCTAGTAAAACACTGGAATCTACCGTAAAAGCGCTATTGAATCCTCGGCTCTACACCCTCACACGACCGCTGCTTTGTACTGCGATTTTTCTCATTATGACGCATGTGAATCCATCCATTCAATTGCATACGTCAGGTTGAAAATATCGCGCTTGTGAATGTGTGTTTCATTCCTTAACATCATTTCCCTGACGTCTAGTTTTATGCGAGTTAAATTCTACAACTCGTGAGGGTTTATGAACTAATCGAAGAACATCAACCGACAAACAAAAATATTTCAAAAATATAAAGTGAATTACCCGACATTGCGTACACTCGCACTCTTTTGGTTTCGGGAGGAGATACATTTGTCGCTTCCCCTAGCTTTTGTTCTAAACTCGCAAATGCCCGGCGATTTTCCTCTTCCTGCATGACATGATTCTCCTCGTTCAACTTCTGATTTGTGCGCGCAATTTCCTCAAGGAGAATCAGCACTTGATCTTGACTATTTCTATCACGGACATTCGTTGTAGCCATTACTGTTTCTTGATTTAACGCAGTTGGTGCGAGATCGAAGATAAACCTGCTAAAAATTCGCTGTTCAACAACCTAGCACCACGAAGCAACCTTGCAAATGACCGTTCGAAATTTGAATAATTGGCGTGTGATGACTTGTTTTATATATGGTCGGTACATAAGACCCCTATAAATTACGTATCGATATACTTATTAGCCGGTGGTAATGCCATTGACTTGCTTATTTTTAAAAGCTTTTAGAATACCGTAACCTTCCAGAAAATATGTTTTGTAACTTGGTAGCTATGCTAGTTACATATGGAATCCGATAGGATTCTAAAACTTGTAATTTTATAAATATCCATTGAACAGATTTTATAACAGAAGGCAACTTCCTGGTCATCTGTTAATATCCGGTTAAAATGCACTTTGAACCTCTTTGTATTGAGGTTTGAAATTGGTGCCAGAAATCATTCAAAATTGAGGGAAAAAACTCGAAGACGATGTCTCACTGCAATGCTGTAGGGTTCGCTGTTAGTAAGTGTGGTCAAGCTAATGCGCCTCTACGGTGCTTATTAGCAGATCGTGCGAGCGGTTTTTCGCTTGCTGACGATCGGCCATACTAAGATCAGCATCTTGAAAGCCAAGCAGTTAATGTCACCACCTCCACTTCTGGCAAAGCAACTAATAGTAGAAACATAGAATTGCTACGAAGGAGACGGAGGAACAAGCAGAATCGTGAGTCGTTTCTAAATCTAAACCGAAAGGAAAGAAGACTAGCGAAATATTCTCGAGGAGCAAATCAAGCAATAATCAAAGGACTCGAAGGTAAATTGCACAAGGTAGAACAAGATTGTATTCAAGAGAAAAGGCTCTCGAAATTCTGTTGGACGAGCTACCAGAAGGAGAAAGATAGAAAACTCAAAATATAACATGTATAAAAATTCTTCTGAATTTCTGCCCCACAGTCTGAAACCAAGAAATATACATTTTGATGCGTGCTTGATGGTAAAAGCATTTATAATAATCATAAATCTATATTTAAATTAATATATATGAGTTGAATAGCCTTTAAAGATTGTGATTAGCCTGTTCAGGTCTGTAGCCAACAGACACAGGCTATTCTATTTGACTACATCCTGTTGTGATTATTCAGAGCTTCACTAAGTCCTACTGAAGGAACAGTGCTGTCCATGCTTTGAACAACTAAACTTAAATATATTTGCTGAATTGCACTATTAGATAGATGACTCCCTATAGAGTCAGCTGTTCAAAACATGAGTTGTGTTCTCTTGGCTTGCTAGGACTTATCCATCTGATAAGCTATCCGGCTTTGCCTTTGTACAGCCGTCCCCAGGAGTTTACTTATTTATGTGGAATTATTCAGGGATATACATAAATATAGCCAAATAAATTAGGACATGTGCATTACTTTGTTGGAAATTCGTCAGGAGTTTTAATAATAACAATTCTTAGGGTGCAGGGATATGGTAGGTTTCTGAGAATTGCAGGGCAAAGGCCCATGAGTGGGCATGTTAATTGGAAGGATCTACCAATCAACATGCAACGCAGCAGTTACTTATCAATAACATGTACACTATCTTCAATTGACCATTTGGAAATTGCAATATGTAAGAAGTTAAGGAACCCATAAATAACAAGGTTGACAATGTGTCTTGAGACTTGTTTGGGAGACAAGTTCTTGTTCACAGACCCACAAAATAGCTCTGTGGTGCCTCCTCCGCAGGCAACTCTGGGGATTGGGTAAGGAAAAAAATTCGTGAGAGTCCACGCATGACAATTTTCATAATTGAGGGATGGGCAGCAAGATGTAATATCTTCTATCAAGGGACCCCCGAGGTAGAAGATATACAGTGTCAGTGTCGTGTAGATAATATCACTTATCATATAATAGACAAAAGGAAAGTCAAAGCTGTTACAGTTTCGTACTGTCGTCGATATTATGGAAAGGGGAATGTTTTTTAAAGCAGCAAAAAAGTTGTCCAAGATTCTGTTAAATTACTCGCCTCGACGATTTCCCAATTAATGTATACATTATAGAATACCCGTCCACTTTTTGAAACCGCATTTAAAGGTATAGAAATACAAACCAGGATGGTCTAAAATGTCTTTAAATATAATGTCAAAGGTTTATATTGTGTTGTTGTTGATTGTTAATATCAAATTAAATGGGGTTTTAAAATAGAACAAGTAATTGTATGTGATTAAAACTTTCCGTAATTTGACCCTTTCACTAACTGTCAACAGATACAAATGGCGAAAGTACAATTTAGCATATACGTTAATACGGATTCTCTTTGCTTGATGGAAACCATAAGTCAAACTGAACAGCATGATTGTCAACGATTCTGAAGACGCAAACAGCGGCGCTATAGGAACAAATAGAGCCCAACCGCAACAGACCCGCGTAGGAGTTTGTTTTGCCTGGCAATGGCACGATTGATGAAGTGATATAAACGGCTGCACGCCTGAAGTTCTTGTTCATTAAACAAGCGCTTAGCAGAAAAAATCAAATCTTTGTCTGAAAACCACCTCATCGAAAGGATAATTTTTTACGAATGTCACATTATTTCAATGTGGGGTTCAACCTTTAGGCCATAATATATTAAAGGGTGTATTTGAACATTTGGTTAAACTGAATTGCTCAAAGCTCTTACTTTATGCTGTCACCTTGTCAAAGACAGTCGATTTTAAAACAATCACCGATTTTTTGCGACAATCTCGTATTTCAAGTGAAGGACAATTGAAAGCGGAATTGTTTACTGTGTTTTGCCAAATTATTAAACAGTTTTTAGATTACAAACGGTCAAAGTAGGATAACAAATTTGAAATTTAAAAATACAAGTAGTGAAAGGTAAATAAGATATCATGTTTCAGCTAGTCAAACGAAAAATATTTGAAGGTATTTAGTAACGATTACAAGGTCTACCGGGTTAGTCCTGTGTCTTTCCTGTGACTTACGTTGAGGAATTAGAGATCGTAGATCGCGACGAATGTAATTGTGACTTGACGTCCTTTATTCGTTGGTCACAGTCCGACTTCATCAAAATCGTTTACCAAAGATTCGGCTTTTTAACTTTTAACAAAGTTGCTTTAGAACTATCGCTGACAATTCGCAAGGCCGTTTTCACATACCACGGAATTTTAGAAACAGTATGTTGTAGTGGTCTTTCGATCTTGTTTATCCTCCATGATCGATATCAAAACACAGCTTTGGGTACCCCACGTAAGTAATCTATTCATTGACAAAACCTACTTTCCCACCCCGGGTCCAGGTGCTGGTCCGAAAGGTTACATCCGGTGGGCACTTTTCTTCGAGTTTTGGCAGGCATCTCTCATTTTATTTTTCGCCTGCCCGCAATTTTTCCCCCGCCTGCCATTTTTCCCTCCCGCGTGAGAGAGATGCCTGCGGAGGAGACTAGCTCTGTGGTGTAATTGCAATCTCTGAATACATGCAATTACCCAGTTTCCTGGGAAAGTGGGAAATAAGTGTACATGTAGATGGAATATATGGTTTGTGGGTGATAAATTATGAAGGAAAGTAGGATATACTGTGTAAAATGTAATACATGTAGTTGTGGATATTTAATGGGTTTTTTCTTGGTGCTTTTGGAAAATGCAAGAAGATGACATATAGAGGGATTATTGTCGCTGTAAAGGCATACCATGACTGTGTTGACATAAATGCTGTTCAGTGGGAAGCTGGTACTATCAGTCGGTTTGATCATCCAGGTAATTAATATTTTTGATACATAATAACAAATGCCCACAATGTGTCTACTGCAAACACTGCAATTTAATTGGTTCTTTTACGGTGCACTAAGTAAGAGTTAATTACCGAGAATGAGGGATGTATGCTATATACAGCCCCGAGGACGCGTAGCATCCAAGGGCTGTATATAACGTACATCCAGACGTTCGAGGTAATTAACGGACTTATTTCATGATTGAGGAGGTTTTCTAGTGGACAAATATTTTCCTAGTTTTTTCTTCACTTATCTAATTACTGTAGTATTCATAGGGCTGTATGCTATATTCACTAATACAGCCTGCGCTACATCAAAGAAAACCGACTCAATCATGAAATAATGGTTGTTAGTGCACGGTAGTGCCCAGTCCCCGCAGTTGCGGGCTAAACATATATAGCAAAATCATATGTATTTCTGAAAACAAAAATGGGTAAAAAGTGTTTCAAATGGAACTTAGTAAAGTGTTTGTTTAAAACGAGTTTTCCTTCAAGTTACGTACAACCGATAGCCCACCCGAGTGAATTAGTGTAATGCTCGGAACTTGAAGTGATTTTGTAAGTCTTTGTTGAATTGAATGTTTCTTGCTTGAAAGAACATGTATGATTGAGAATTTAACTTTTGTTGGCAAATTTCTACTAAAACAATTAGACAACTTGTCTTCGTTTCCTATGAGCGATAGTAAACTCGGGCTGCGCCCTTCTTGACTATTCATTCATAGTGAACACAGACTCGTTATCTAATTGTTAATTAGATGAGTTGGAGCATATCAAGAATTTTCAAGACTGAAAAGGATAACACAAACCAAGGTGTTGACTGTTGATATTCTTGATATCTGAGGTAAACCCAATTATATCTATATTCATACCTATAATAAAACAATTATTAGATTCAGCTTTTGTATGATATCAAGAATTATCCAGACCTCAGTCAATGTTATCCAACTCAGCCTTCGGTTTCGGCAGATAACATTGACCTCGGTCTGGATAATTCTTGATATTATGCTCAGCTGCATCCAGTAATTGTTTGTGCCTACGGCCTACCAATACATCTTAGGGTCAGACCAGAACCTGGAAATGCACACACAACCCTGTGTCACTAGTGAAATGCTCTGGCCACTGAGCCACAAAGGATGTTGCTGAAATGCCTGATCCTGCATTTTTGCAACTGGTCCCCGAGTTTGGTCTCAAAATGTAGTAATACAGTACCATGATTTTGTCGTGGTAACAACTTTAAATATAGCATGGGAAAACATATTAACCATAGTAAATTTTTACACTGGATAGTTCTGGGAAGAACTGTTCAAAAATATTTTTTTTAACAAATAATATAGACTCTGAAGTTCCTATTTAGTTAGCAAATGTTGCACTGAAAAGCAGTCTGACAAAATACACAGTGCCTCTTTCTAGAATTAGGGAAAATTAGTAAAAGCACCCGTTTCTTCGAAGAGACAAACCACCATGGACATGTTGTGATATATTCGATACAATTAATAAATTATATTTTGACGACAATGAATTGATTATGAACTGGTGGTTACAGTTCAAATTTTCTACTTGTGAAAGGAAGAGCCCTTGGTCATGCTATGCATTAATGAGGGTTGTCCAATACTGTCGAATAGATTCCAATCATACGATTGATTGGAATCTATCCGATCGTGACGGATCGTGAGATTGGTGAGGTTAACTATAGTATTATACTGCATGTGGCTTAGGTAGAAGAGGTACAGCGAAAAATCCGTCCAATTTGTGCGATCGTGACAGATGGTGAGATTGGTGAGGTTAACTGAGGGCACACTGCGAAGAGGTACAGCGAAAAATCCGTTCGATCGTGACGAATCGTGAGATTGGTGAGGTTAACTGAGGGCACACTGTGAAGAGGTACAGCGAAAAATCCGTCGATTCGTCCGATTTGTCCGATCGTGACGGATGGTGAGATTGATGAGGTTAGCTGAGGGCACACTACGAAGAGGTACAGCGATAAATCCGTCCAATCGTCCGATTTGTCCGATCGTGACGGATGGTGAGATTGGTGAGGTTAACTGAGGGCACACTACGAAGAGGTACAGCGAAAAATCAGTTTTAGGATTCTAGTATACCTTGGCCTGTTGGCCACTGGCGCTTTGTAGACATTTAATACGATGATAATATACATTGTCGGCGCACCACGCACATCCAGCCGCAAGTGTTGCAACAATAGCAAGCACATTTATAGCAACAATATGTCAATAACGTCATGTCATGTCTTGCGGAGTCGGTGCTAGTGCATGGGCATCGTTGATATGTTTTGAAAATATTGTCAGACAAGACAAACAGACGTCTCTCTCAATTGCGAGACTCCGATTACACAATCATTTTCTTAATCAAGTTCATCTAACGCAACAGTCAAGAACCCTAGAGTTAGTCTGTCGAGTTAGGACTCGTTTTAAAATTAAATTCAATGTGCGTTGGCAATTGCCTGACTCCTGAATATACTCCTTGTTGCACTCATGCTTGATGTGCTTTATTGCGTATAAGAAGCGTATCCGCGTTTGGCGCGGTGTTGAACGGCAACATCGTCAACCATGAAATTTGAAATTGGCACCACTATTTTGCATTCAAAAGCGTTTAGGAATGTGAAAATTAAAAAAATACAGATACAGATGGCTATAATTTATATTGATCGTGGGCAACCGCTACGGCCATAGAACAGCTAATCAAAGACAAAGGTCAAAACTGGTATCGAAAATAATATATTCAAATTAGTGCCAGTACGGCGGAATTTTATTAATGCATTAAGTTCGATAAAAGCCGATGAACTTATTGTTTGAAAGTGACATCGAAGCACATGATATAAAGTTGTTATCGATCATATGCCGATTAAATTACACACTGTACTCGACAAAATGAAATTTGAAACGCCATACTTACCCATTGAGATTTACCTACAATAGGCTTTTCTGTTTACTTCAGCGGTATTATAGATTAATCATTAAAATATTTCTTCCTGTTTTTTACCATGATTCTATAATAGAATTGAAACTAGAAAAGTACTGGTTCAGATAAACCAGCCATTTCTCCCAAGCTAAATGCTGCTGTTTTTATTAAATTTCTAGACCTTCTAAACATGATGGGTACCTGAGAAAAACAAGACAAGACCAATACTAGCTTAAATCAGATAAATTTTATCTGAGCGTGTGGTTTCCATATGATCGCTACGATCGCCGGTTTTAAAATTGATAGATCGCAGCGATCGAAGCGATCATATGGAAACCAGGCTTAATAAAGAAGGTGTGTGGTATTGTTGATAGTTATTGAGTGCAGCAGGGTTTGAAAATGAAATGGCACTTTCGCGATTCGGGTCCGCTGCTGTACCTGTTGAGCTATATCGAGTGAAGTGCACAATATATTCTAGTGACAACTTAACGCGTATCCATGAGGATGTGCAGAGCAACAGTATGAAGGAAACTATTATCAACCTGGGGTAAAGATTTTCCAAATCCACTATATGAATAGAAGCTTGACATGTTCTCAATTATACTTGTAACGTGCCGAGTTACAACATACTAAATGCGCGAACGGAGAACCACACACACTCAACAGAGTTGGAATGGAGAACCACACACACTCAACAGAGTTGGAATGGAGAACCATTTATTAGAACAAAGTGCAATCTTATATAGCGTAACATTGCGTGGGAATCACACCCAAAAAGGAACTACGTCAATTACATAATTTGCGATGACAACTAAACAAATGCAGGAAGGAACGAAGTTTCTACCACCTAATCTCATTATCATTACTACGTCAATGCAACATGCAATATATGAATCCACGAACGCCACACTATCCTCTCCCTTTAGTTTTCGTCCCGAAAACTGAATATCAAAATACAGATACGTTCAAACGTAGTAGAAGAATAATACACATGCACATCAAAATACTAAAAGATAATAAACTAAATCACGCCTTAGGTCTTATCATACCTTGGTAACTCTACGTACATCTCGCACGGGCATTTTCTCAACTTAAATCATTTTTGTTAATTTACGTACTACATAACCAGAGCGCCATAAATGTGGACTATTGCCCTTCCGTTACGATTTACTGTACAACTGGATATCTCCCAGCCACTAATTATTCCTTAATTATTCTATTTCTGCATGCTTATCCTCGTCCCTATCTCTTAAAGGGCTATCTACTTCAATCATCACATGCTCTCACAATCTGACACCTCGTGTGCCTTGTGCTCAACTTACAAAATCTCACAATACTCAACTAAACTTACAGTTACCACCTCGTTGGTCTGCCGTTACTACCGGACTTACTCTGCTTCTACCAACATAACTACCTTTTTGTACGACCCCCCCCCCCCTTTTTTTGCACCGCTTTAACTACACTATCGAATTCCGAGGCTTTACCATACTCGCGCGCCTAACACAAATTAACAGTTAACACTATGGTATGACTAAAAAATATAAACATGCAGTATCAGACTGGTAAAATAATGTCACGATTTTCTGTAAAATAATTTGACTTGTCCAGTTCAAAAGAAAGAGTACATAATTAAACATGAAAGTCACTTCTCTTATGGACGAACCAACGCAGAAAACGGCAGGACTTCACAGCTGGATAGACGATTTACTTCTGGCGATCCGTATCACAATTCGTTACTTCCAAACTCGAAATAAAAAGCTCATAAGACAAAACGCAACGCACACACTGACAGTTCGATACGATTCACGATTTTCCGCTCGTTCTTTACGATGGTATCCAGTTCTTCCAATCCAGTCTTTTTTTTCTCTCTCTTATTTCTTTGACCACCATTCCGGTCCAAAACATTCCGTCTTTATAAGATCGCCGCATGACCACGTCGACGAAATGGATCTCCCTTCCAACTCTGTCTTTACTTCAGTCTATTTAACTTCATCTCACCGTTGCGGATTCAATGTATATCACCAGTCGTTTCCATTCGCCATCATTATCATTACTACGTCAATGCAACATGCAATATATGAATTCACGAACGCCACATACTGTACAGACAGTACAGTATAATTAACTGTATTTTTGAGGAAAATTTTGAAGAAAAGAATGTTCTAAATTAACTAGGAGAGCACACTTGTTTCACAAAAAGGAGGTAAACCTCAAAATTAAATTCATTTAATCTTTTATGGCAAATGGCCTTAATTATTGTTGATAACAAAAAGATGAATAAAAATAGTGACATAAATTTTGACTTTAAATAAATAAGTGAAAACAACATTAATGTACCTCTTTAAACAATTTATTTATTATTTAATAATTCATTAAACAATAATGTACAACCAGACCGAACCTTATGTAGTATTTAGATAATTATATACAGTACCATTCGACAACCTGTGCACTAAATATATTAATAGTATATTTGGATAAATAAGTTGAGTAACCACAAAATTTAAGAGAAACAACGAAAGTGCTTACCACAGTGAGTCCTTAAAACCTTTGTCCAGATACAGTAAATAAATCCTTAGTCATCCAAACCACTGACAATTCAACGACCAAGCTTCTAATACTTGGCGGTTTGCACTTTGGAAGACTTCAAAACATGGAGCTGTGGGAATTAATTTTCCAGATATTTTCCGCCTAAACTTACAATATTTTGAGTCCAAATACCTTTGAATACTTTCTACTTCTTAGGATATTTAGGATGAGTTCGATTTGTGAACAGATAATTGCTTAAATACGCGAAAACTCGGATTCGCCTAAGTAAAACTATATAGCGTAGTCACAGAAAGTGGTCACTCCAAGATGGCCGCCGCTAGCTATTTCCGGCTTCAAATCATTAAAGAGTGAGTGTCAGGGTAGTGCTTTGCGCGCTTGTTTTCTTCTTGGCGGCCATTTTATGGGACGCCTATTTCAGTTCACAAACGAATCCGTCGATATTTGATCAATCCTTCTTATAAATTATCCATTTTCAAGTTTTCTAAGAAGTAAATATACTTGAGTGATCAATTATTGTGATATTTTTCGTAAAATTGATCATTTACTATAGTAATCTTTTCGATACATAGAAGCTGCTACGAGCGCTTCGCCTCCGAAGCGTGGAAGGCCGGGTTATGCTGCTGAAACAGCGCGAATAAGTTTGCGAATGGAAGTGTTTGATGAGTGACTAGTAAAGAAATATATTTTGTTTCTTCTGATGTTTTGTTCATTTGAATTTGCAAAGATTCAGGAACTACAGCCATCCGGCCAGCTTGTTCGTCAGAAACGGCGTTGCGTGCGGCCCGCAGTGGTTCACAAACAAGCGAACCGCAACTGTTCAAATCGTCTTGAACATTAACTTCATAACGCCCCGAAGTCTGGATCGGACTCCAATTTCAACATTTCCAAATAAATCTAGAGTTCACATGCAAATTATAGTTCTAACGATGCGATGCACTGCAATCAATTCGTATGAAAACAAAAACACAAGCGCGCAAAGCACTACCCTGACACTCACTCTTTAACACTAGATGCTCTATCCAGTCCTATTTTTGAGATCAGTGGGAAAAATGGCTGGAATGATCATCGTATTAAATGTCTACCTTTGCCTGTTGGCCACTGGCGCTTTGTACTACTAGAATCGTAAAACTAATACCTTGCGTGATTGTGTATATTCGCATCGTTCTTATTTTTAAAGGCACGTATATATCTCTATTTTGTTAAATATGAATTGAAGAAAGTTGAATATAAAAGTTTTAAAATTGTTATGAACAATTGCTATTGGTTTCGATATCCCGATTTATTATTGAAGCATTCAATTGATGTGTTGCGTGATTTAGTTGAGTTTGCATGTTCAATTCGCGTTCATGTTTGCGTAATTTACATCTTTATATGTTGAACATTGTAAATGTAATACAGTGAAAAGCATTGTACTACTAAATAAAGACAGTTTAAGATCAAAATATTACGCGTCTTACTTTAAACATTAAAATATAAGACCGCCTGTAGTGAAATTTAACTGCTTTTGGTCAAACCAAGGATTAGTTTGAGATTCTAATACCTTGAGGTGTAAGCCTCTTGAAACGCCAACCTGCGTTTCTGCCCACAGAGAGTGCATGCAGGCTATTCAAACCTTCGTCGCTAACGTTGTTGCGCCGCGGTGCGATGTTACGGAAAACTAAAATCCTACCTGCGCAGCAGATGGTCGCGTTGGGGGAGGCCGCCTCACACGCTCACCCGCTCGAAAGACCCCTCCCCGAACGCGACCGTCTGCTGCGCAGGCTATTGTCGGGCATCTACCAGATATTTTTTTTAAACTTTCAGTGTGTTCTAATTCCTAAATTATAAAGCTAGCATATTTTTTGATGGAATAATTTTATTATTTTACAAATTCAATTCAACCCGGCTGGAGAAAAAAAAGGTATTAGACTAATACCTTTAATACCTTAGCGCGCCGCCCCTGACCCCTAGTAATAAGTAAATTTCTTGTCGGAGGTAGGAGGGCATAGGGAAGAGGTTTTCGACAGTGGGGGGCTGCTAAATTGATAAAAAGCGCAGTACTAAGTGTAAGAGGGAGGATTGTAAAACATGCAAAAGGAATATTACTTTTATAGAAGTAGAATCTTCAGTTAAAAAGTGTTAAAAGTGGTACGGTTGCAATGGCTTTCGTCTAATAAACTTTAATTTCACAATAAACTATCTCGTTTCACTATCTTTTTGGTGGTAACGGCCGCCCATAAAAGTGGCGTGTTTATAGTGATGTTGTGGTTTTTCATGCGTAAGCTGGTGTAATTAGTTACATTTGAGAAACAGAACGAGTTGATTGGGCGTATTTAGCGTTGGGCAAAGTGAGTGTAAAATATTTGAAGGAAAGGTTTCGGATTTTCATGAGACGATATAGAAGTAGGCAATGTGTGGCGGTGTGGATAAGATTGCGAAGGTTTATTGTGATAGGTATTTTAAGGTTACATTTGGTGACTTGAAGATAAATTTCGTGAGGAAATAAAATGTCGTTACGAATTTGTTCGATTCGGAGATGCAGAATTACAGGAAGGAAGAAGTAGTTAAAGAGAGAAGAGAATTACTGGAATTATTGGACGGAGATTTGTTTCACCGGGTTCGCGTTTGGCCGGCCGCATCCGCATGGTGGATGCAGAAGGCTTTCTGGGCAAAGGCGATCTGTGATGAAGAAACTTTTAAAGTAACATTTTTTTATTGGAATGGCTGGGCGCCTAATGTAATTGGAAAGTAAGTGATGTTGTCAGTGTAGTGGAGTAAATGTTGGGAAAGAAAAGAAAAGAGCAAGGCAAATAGATTTTATCGTGGAAAATTTGAAAAGGAAGAAAGACAAAATGGTTTTATTTGCCGACATGTTAATTTTCGCACTTGAATTAAAGGCAAATGGATATTGAATAGTGAAGGGGAAATTGATGATATGTTATGTAAATGTGTGAAAGCAAAGTATATGAGGGCATTTGGGAATGGATAGTTTTTAGGAGTTTTGGATGTTTTGAAAAGGCATGTAATTATTGCGTTCGACGAAGGAGAACGCATTCTAATCTTGCATGTCATGGGTTACTGTGCTTTACAGCTAAAATAAATCAAGATAAAACTTCACCCTTTTTTAATAAATTACCAGAATAAATAACGGAAAGCGTATCCGTATGTTGATCTGAAATCGTTAGAGTTTTCGACTTATATACGTATATAGCTACGATCATTTTAACACTGACGTACGAATGCTATTTTACTGTCTTGGTTCTCATGTTTCAACTTTGATTTTTGTTGCTCATACTCTTATAACATAATATAAGACTAGGAGTGGAGTCTTGCTGCCTCGGGACAGACACAGGAGCAGTGGGTACGAGGTCGGACCAAATCGAACATCACGTTCATAATATTTGCTGAATTGAACGACTTATCTGGCGGTCATATTTCAAATCGTACAAACGAACGGGATTACCTTTCTAATATTAAAATAGCATACGTAAATCATGCATGATCCGATGTCACAGTTGTCAAAAACATTGAGGTTATCATGTCTCCTTCGGTATTATCGTTTGTTGCCGTGTTCCACTCGATAACAATCTAAACCATGTATCAAGGCGATCATATAGCACATTATAGCCTTCTAATATTAAAATAACATACGGTAATGATATGACGCGTTTATAATGTCAAAATTCAGTATGACCATTCGAACGCCATACATCTAATTCGAACAACATTTACTAGTCGAAACGAGCAAGCCTCGCGAAGTTGTAAATTTTCCATTCAAGCGATACTTTTGGCAAATCGAACTTGACGTTTGTAATATTTCTGAATTGAACTTAAGACGCTGTAATATATTTATTAGCTTTATTGCTGCCGTAGGCAGCACACTAATCTTGACATGGGTTATCTATGTCTCGTGCCCAGACCTCTTTCCGCACCTATGTATAGTCAACGAGATCTCGATATATGTGAAAATTTCCTAGGCCGGTGGATGTTCAGTTTTATGACGTTTTGTGACGTAGTTTAGTTTGCTCTGGAACGAGATTGTTCACATACTCCAGAGGGTTATTCGTTTTCACGGAAGTTGTACGGAATTAATGTTCGGAACTTGTCAACGCCACCACGAACATGGTATTTTCTGATCACGCAACGCCATGAGGAGAGAGACGAAGTTCTGGAACGATCTGTCCTGCCTTTGGTGCTGTTGGGAATTTCAATTAATTTCAGTGAGGAGATATTCTGTTTTCAAGGTAAGACGACTAAGATAGTTCTGTGTGCTTAGTTTTTCTTGTTTGTCTCGTGTGTACACGCAACTCAAATCAAACGAAGTCATTGTGCTCGTTAAAATCAAACCTAGCGAAGCCGGTGACATTTGACAGTTCTCGCCAAAGACAATACTCAATATTTACAAACGAAGGTTTGTGCCTGTTGCTCAACAAACTTACATCTGTGCAGAGAAAAACCTTGTCATTACTTTACCTGAAATGGGAGTGACAATCGATCAATATCGTGCCCGAATTGGTGGACACAACAACGTAAGAATCAAACAGGATTCAAGACCACTCGAAGAATAGAAACAGGATTCAAGACCACTCGAAGAATAGATATAATCTTTTCTGGAACAACATTGATGTTAATTCAGTTGGTTGTAACAACCAGTATGCAAATTTTTAAACGATTTACATATTCAGTCATAACATGACCAGTTCCTACGGCCAGTTTCGCTACTGGTAACAACTATGGTATTACTAATATTGATGCAAATATTTTACTTAGTGTATATTTATATTTTCCAACAGCAAGTGATGGTGATGTTATTGTTGTTCTGTTGTCGAGAATGGCAAATGATGTTGAAGAAAATCCTGGTCTCACAATATACGATGTTGTATTTTGCCTCCACGGTGGAAGGTCGGCGAAAATGTCCCTGGGATCGGCTGGTCCATTCTATAATGCGATTGGCTTGTCATAAAACTCCAATTAATTCAGCCGAGTATAATTTATTCATCTAAATCTGAATGCTGTCTTTAAATTGTACAGCAAATTAGAAGTGATAACTTTCACTAAATTGGATATATGAGGTTGGATGTTGTTGACCCAAGTACAACGATACGATTTGTGCTGATTTTAGACAAGGCAATACAAAACAATTTAAACAAAATGTGCAATAATACATTATCAAATAACAAACATTAATGCATGGGATTCATTATTCCTATTCCTTTATACTTGTATAAGAAATTATGTTAATAAAACCTTTTTGCTCTGATAAAATGTATTCTTTGCAATATAGTGACTCATTTGCCGGTGATTGGTTTATGGCAACTAACAATCCACCTTATTTTTTTTGAAAATGCACTCAATATTCTATTTTTGGAGACTCGGTTAAACTATCAACATTGCTTGCTAACTGTTGATTGCAACACTGTTGCAATTTTTAAGACATCTGAAGGGAACATCTGAAGGGATGTGTGCTAATAAATAACCGTCGAAGGTAATAAATAACCTTGGTAATTAATTATTGATTGAAAAAAATTTGTGACCATAAATGCGATAACAAAGCAGTTTCCCCTACGGTTCTACCCGCGCCTCTTTACGTCACCAATCTGTCTTGTAAAATATTGGAATTTCTTTGAAATCAGGCAGCACTTCACTTGCGATAGTAATTTCTAGTAGTTATAAGTAATACCGTACCATGACTTGAAGTTTATAATAAAGCGCTTGTGAAAGTAATTAGGGATGAGCAGATAATCGGAAATTAATCGATAGAAGCCGACAACCGACAACATTCAGGCTGATCGGTTATCGGCCGATCGTGTCAACATATATCGGCATATATCGGCGGTCCCGATATAAATATCATTATCGCTTTTCTACTTGTGACATTTCCTTTTGTTTGTCAAGAAAAACGCGACGGATATATGGCTTCCACAATGAATTTGATGTGGCAAATGACATATTTCTCGTTATAGGTGAGACATTTTTTTGAGTTGCGACTTCCGTCATTCGTAGTTACCGACACATCTTTGCCCAATAATATACAATATCTTCCAGAAGTAGAACGTTGCAAGTGTATTTTCATTCTGGAAAATTTAGAATGTTGTTTTTTTCTTTCTAAAATTACGCGATTGTAGTTGAACGCATTTTAAAAGCCAGAGACATGTGAGCCCCCCAGCTCATCCGCCCTTCGAACCGACGCAAACATGAAGCCTAATGCGAAGTGAAGTTTGGCCCCAAATTCAACTGTTAAGAATTTATGGTGACCAATATATCGGTAACCAGCGATAAATCGGTCGATCAGATGGTAAATCGTATCGAAATTTATGGGATCGGTAAATGATCGGCTCATGATCACTAAAAGTGATGAATATTAATTGATGATCATATATTGGCAATGCTGCGTGGTTTATAAATAGAACGAAGCAATAACATATATGATAGTGATATGTTGGGAATAAGTGATAAAAATATGTTGGCAATAAGTGATATATGCGTATTAGATGTGTGAAGTTGATCGTGCAGGTTGTTGTAGTCTTGAGAAAGACTGTTGTTGGTGACTGACGTTTCGACGACTCTGAAGATGACTGCCGCTGAGGCACGCTTGCGGTGTGGTTTATAAATAGAACGAAGCAATAACATATATGATAGTGATATGTTGGCAATAAGTGATATATGTATATGTTGCTTCGTGGTTTATAAATAGAACGAAGCAATAACACATGATAGTGATGTAATGTTAGGAGTATGCGGCGTAACCATGTTAACGTCACCAATTTCACGATTCGTCACGATCGGACAAATCGGACGATTGGACGGACTTTTCCCTGTACCTCTTCTACCTAAGTCACATGCAGCGTAACCATGTTAACGTCACCAATTTCACGATTCGTCACGATCGGACGAACGAATCTGCCCTTACTTCCTACTCCCCTAGTCCACTTAGCATCACGCGGTATCAAGTTACGGTTTCACGAATCGTACGAATGGAATCTATTCGACAGTATTGGACATGTATGGCATTAATGGGAGAATTTAGTATTAATCTAATACACACAATACATGTACATGTACCAGTACAGTAACTGAAATGTTGCCTGACCTACTGTAATATAAAATATGTATAATTGGATTTTTGGTCAATATTGCATATACACCTGTATTGGGAAGATCACCTTGTAATGGCAAGATCGATAATGGCTACAGAACTGTACATATGTTTTGAGGATTTGTGTACACTTTTTTGCATTTTCGAGCACATGTATGTATAATACTTGTTAGCAGTCTGTAAAATTAAAGTAATAAATAATTATATACATGTATGTACAATGGCAAAGCTTAAACAAGTTTGTGTCACACTTTGTCATTGTCAACAAACCTTGCTTGATGTGACAATGTTCTCTTTCTCTTTTACCAAAGTGAGGTTTGATGTAAAACAGAATGTGTGATGCACAGTAAACTTGCATAGTACCATACAAGTTTTAAACTTGTATGTAAGTTTTAAACTAATTTTGGCTTGCTGACAATGACAAAACTGTGTACTTCACACAATATATTAGTAATATCTTGATACAGTATTGTATATTCAGAAAAGTATAGAGCTGTTACGGAGCATTTACTACAGTACTGTACAGTACATAGCATGTTTGTCATTCTAATTTCTTTAAGAAGATAGGAGAACACATTATAAGAAAGTTCTTCTAATGATAGGAGATACAGCTACACTTTTACTGCCATCAAATTTTGGTAGTTTTGCACTTGCATATTATTTGGAGTGAATTCTCTGCACAGGAATATATGATGAAGGGCCCCCTTCTTGATAATCAGATAACCATACCTGAACAGGACTGCCAATTATTGCACTATCTTCATCTGGTTTGTACCATTTTACACATGCAAAGGTGTGAGAAACACATTCTCCATCTAAGACTAGCACGTGTGTAAAATAGTAGTTGACTGTTCCTGGTGAGAGGAAAAATGTCGTTTTATTGACAACCCCACAATTTGCTGGCCACGAGGCAAGAATTTTTACAGATCTTATTCCTCGAGGTTCAATATTTGAACCATACTTTGTTGTTGCAATAGTTACTGATCCATACTTCTGGATTAACATGCTCATATTGCTCTCTGATATTGAAGCTGCAGGATAGATCATCTTGTAAACTGCAAAAAGAAGTTTGGCATCATCTGAATCCAAAGAGCTTAATTTGTAATTGAATGGAAGGAACACAGCTGATTGATTTTTCCACACTGCTCCTATAGGCAGGGGTGATGCTATACTGAGGTTATGAACTACCCAACGATCAGCCCAATTGGAATTGTTGAACCAATTTCTATTTTTATCTTCTGCAACCTCGGTACTACATAGGTGAAGGTCTTCTTTGAACAGGCTAGGAAATGACTTCTCTTCAAAGAAGTGTGACAACTTAAACTTTCTCATCAACTGTAACTCGACTGACCTCTTGTTTGTGGGAATACTTCCTAATATTCCATTGAACCTTTCAAAGCTAAAACACTAAAAGCTTGCTACTGGTCCATGGTCCAACACAATGTCCTTTAGGTGACAGTGAAGGTGAATGTTAGGAGTAATTACCTCCTTTCCATACAATTCCTCAACTCGTTTGCCAAACGTAGTAAACAATCTGCTTGTGATATGACATTATGACTGGTTGACAAATGACTTGACATGATCATCTGGTATAATATTCTTTAAACAATACAATGAATAAGTCAGGGTCCAGTTTTTCCACTGTTCAGCAGTGTAACAACCAGAATTTGATGATATTTTAGAAGGGAGTCTGCCAATGTCACTTGGGACTTCCATTGTACCAATACGCTGCTCGATATTCTCTACATCTTTGTTTGACAGGATATTGTTATTCCACAAGTGAAACATCATTTTGGCTGTGCCAAGAAATAAGTTATGCATAGGATCAACTGTGAAGAAGCAGATAGCATCAAAATATTGAAGATCAAGTAGAATACTGTAGTGTGTTATACCATTGTCCCTGCAAAATTCATCTTTTTTACTGTGTTTTTATCGTGTCTACTTTTGAGAATTGTCGATGCCGCTGATTGGTTCTGGGTACCCAATTTCCTTTGTCAAAACCAGAATAGTCCCTTTTGACTCCGAAACCTCACGAAACGCCTTCAGACAATGCAAGCAACCGTGAATTGCTGAATGACTTTTAAATCCACCCAACTTTCTAATTGCAGGAATGTCTGCTGAAACTGACATCACAGCTGCCCTAAATGTTATGCTACCCTAAATGTTACACTCATTATACTTATACACTTTACAACACTTTGGACAGACAACATACTTATATCGAAGTTGTTCCGGTCAAAGTGAAAAAAACTGCCTAAGCATATAAAGTGTGTCATTTGGAATTGCCACCCCCAATACTTTTAGCCAAGCACCCAAAAAACGTAGGAGCCATGCCATTCCATTGTTGCTAATATGGCATGAGAGATGCCACATTAAAAGAAAATGTGGAAGCCAAAATACCAATGAATGTACAATATCCTTTTGTCGTTCTCCTTGATGGTCAGGAAGAGGTGAGAGTTCTCCATTCAAATCTCGTTGAACATCGCTTGGGAGAACATTATCCCAAACTTCTTCACTATCCTCACCATCGGTCGATGAGTCTGTTGCATGACGTTCACATTCTGAACAGTCAGACTCTTGTTCAACTTCGGTGCAACCAGTACCAGGGTTGTTGTCATGGTCACTCAAATCCTAAATGCAAACAAAGTAAAGTGTATTTTATATTGCTCTGATGAAGGCCTGAGTCAACAGGCCGAAAGCTTAGCAAAGAAATATTTAACATGGTGTTTCCACAAATCTTATCTTTAATGATTATATCACCATGAAAACCATAACTAATTGTTGATAATTAAAGAATTAATTATCTCCAGTTAATTTGCAGTTTCCTGAACTGCTCTCTGAGTCATATGCAATAATTCACAACATGTTCTCAATTTTTTCTCGTTTTCAAAATTTCATGATGGCTGGATACATGTGAACTTTTGTGTCACAAAATCATGGACATCAGTATGAATTGAATCAGAAAAAGATAAAATAAGGGCTTTAATGCTGACTGAATAGCAAATTATTTAAGTGATAATGGCAATGCAATCCATAGGTGGTGAATACGATGACAAAGTAAGTTATATATATAATATAGTATTTTTTAAAACTAATTTTGACTGCAACCTGGTTGTGCAATATTAATGCTGCAATAAACTTATACAGTTGGTACTCACCAATAATATAATAATAGTTTTTATTACCCATCTTTAGTATAAAAATACAATGGATTTACATAATTAGAGTCTCATAAATAAATAGCTAGTACTTAGCTTACAATATAGAATATTATATAAAATATTAAAACAATTTTGTTCTCGTCTATTTAAAATTATGTTATAAAAATGGTAAGCATTAGCGAGAGTTTCTATATTTCAGAGAAATTGCTCTTGGAATGAAAGAAAGTTCATGTCTTTTGGTGCGCGAAAAGATAGGAGGCCGGCCACTATCAGTCCTTAGGTCGTATAAGTGTGTTCTTGGTAAAGGTAATAATTTATTGCATGGATGGCTTATATCACTTTGGATTCGTTGGAGTTCACGGATAGTGAGATCGTCCCGTCTATGCTTTAGGCTTTGTAAGTGGTCACGGGGTAGACCTAGAATTCTCAGGCTCCTAGTTTGGATGTTTTCTACTTCATCTTCTAGGTATTGCGGGATTCCACTCCATATAGGTGCTGCGTACTCTAGTATAGGTCTAATTTTAGTTTGGTAGCACGTAATGCCGACATCTGTTGGTAAGTTTGCTCTGCGACATTCTCTCAAGCAGAAGAGTAGTTTGTTGGCTTTCTTGGTCATCTTTTCAATATGGCAATTCCATTTCAGATTCTTTTGGTGCCATATGCCCAACAATTTAAACGAACTCACTCTTTCTATTTCTTCATCGCCAATAAAAAGGGAAGGTGGTTCTGGGATTGAATTTCTGAAGGAGATCCACATGTCTTTTTTGGGTTTAACATCATTTTGTTTCTAGCAGCCCAACTGTGCATTGCTTCGAGAACCTCTTGCATGTGGCTTGGTGATCCCATATGAACAACTTCATCCTGGGTGCTATCGTCCGCATACTTGCATGTATTGATTTGAAGATGGTTAGGGACCGAACTTTCGAGGTCATTTATGTGTACGTTGAATAGCGTGGGCGAGATAACGGAGCCTTGGGGGACGCCAGTAGGAGATGGCTTAACTGATGATAAAGTACCCCCCAGGTTTACCTGTTGGGTCCTGCCTTCCAAAAAGCTCCGCGTCCACATCCAAAAGCCTTTTGTCACATTTAGTTCAGCAAGCTTAGTTAAAAGGATCCCATGATGCCATTCTTGCCATCACGCGAATTGTCTGTATTGTTGAACCAGTTCTGGGAGATAGTTGCCAGCGCAGACACCATTGACCGTTTACTGGTGAAGGCATGTTGGTTGTTATCAATCTTTTCAAAAACAGAGCTGTTTAGGTTTAGCTGCAACTTTTCGAGAACTTTAGCTAATTGAGGAAGTACGGAAATCTGACGAAAGTCGTTTTCAACATCGTTAGGAGGATAGACCTTAGGTACTGGAGTAATCAATGCATGTTTGTATGGTGTTGGGTATTTGAATTGCGTAATACTGCTACATATAATATGGTGGACCACAGGTGCTAGTTTCTTCGCAAAATCTCTTTAATAACCAGGCAGGGATCTTGTCGCACCCGGTAGCTTTCCTAGGATTTAGTTGTCTGAGAGAAGTCTTGACTTGACCGATTGTAGGTGTAAGGGGAGTTTCCTCCTTCAGAAGATATGCTATCTCAGAGAGACTTGGAATTTCGGTTGGGGGGAGATTCTGCCATGGCCTGGTAAAGATTTCCTGTAGTAACTCCGCAGTGTTAGCTGCTGCATCTTGTGATGGGCTCGTAGTGTTACCGTCTTCTGCTCCGGTTAGTTGATATATCGCCTTGTACCATTTCGCTGGATTATGTTTACGGAAACCTTCAGCCTTCGATCGATAGTATTGGGCTTTCGCCTTATTTACTAGTACGGATACTTTATTACACAGGTGGTTATATTTTATTGAGTCTCCTTTAGTAAAAGCTCTCTGCCTGGATTTGATTTCTTGTTTAATGTGTAATGTCATCCATGGCTTGTCCGAGGCATGAACACGTATAGTACGTTCGGGAATTGTATCATCAAGCATACGTACTATGATTTCGGTAAACGCACTAACTTTGTCGTCAACATCGTGAGCATAGAAAACAGACATCCATGCCTCGAGGTTTAACTTTAGGCCGAGTGATATTAAATTACCAGGCTTCAACAGGCGTACTCTACGTGAAGATGGTTTAACTTTCTGTCTCACTTTAGGAAGTAGTAGTAAACACTGATGGTCAGATCTGCCAACAGGGGGTAGGTGCAGGACATCAGTGTACAACTCAGACATGTTCGTAAGTATTTGATCGGATTTCTTTAGATTGAAACGCCTGCACAGCTGATTAAGGTTCATTTGGTTGAAATCTCCAGTGATTATTATACCAGCCGACGGATGATCATGCAGTATGGAGTCGAGTCCTCTAGTGATATATTCAGTCATTTCTCCTTCAGCTTCTACAGTCTGTCCTGGTGGATAATAGATGCCAACAACCGCAATCACACTAAATGGTCTAGGGATCCTGGACGGTTTAAGTAGTAGCCATAATGCTTCTTTACCCTCTTCTTCCAAATACTTTAGACGGGTACTTGGTGTCTGAGTGCTGACATATGCCACAACCCCCCCTCCGAGTGTGGGTCGATCACGGCGATATAAGTTAAAGTTATTACCAAGCGATATAGCAGAATCTGGTATGTTCGTATTAAGCCAGGACTCTGTAATCATAATCAAGGTGGGTTTGTTTATGGTAACAATGCCATGTAGTTCAACCATCTTATTTATGATATGACAAATATTGGTAAGGAAGATTGATGGGAGGGGGCAAGAAATAGGCATATCGCAAGTTTTAATTGTTATGCAGTTGTTATGATTATGTTTCAATGAGTCTGGCATCCTGTCTGAATGAGAATGGGGGCATCTTCATTTACTGTGTTGCTGGAATCCGTTAAAATGAAAAAGGTTAAATATTATAATGTACATGAATACCAAGTTGTGGCAACTTCATTGTACTGTTGCAATAGCGTGCCGTCAAAGAAACCAAATTTGACTTTTATATGATTGCAAATGAGCACAGCGGAGTGCTATTACACTGTTAGTACAAAAATTCCAATTGCAATGTATTACACAGGTAAGGAGGTATGTGCAGTGTATTTTTATAATGGTTCTTAGAATAATTTATTATGATTATATGTCTTTTTACTCGGGCTACTGTGGTAGCATCGACTCGGTCTCTGTTTTCGTCATTTTTTGTACGTCGAGAGATTGTAATTCTTGCATAATATTACATCATTGTAACGGGTGCTCATTGGTTTAAAAATCATTAGGTCAGCCACTGAAGGAACTGATGACATCCAGGCTGTAAAACACTATTATAAAATTTTGCGAGTTTTTTTGGACCTTTGGACGAGGTTGTTGACATTCAAATGACTTCTTTCGTCACTAATTCTGTTAACTGTTCTGTAATATTTTGATAAGCTTTGTTGCTTGTATTGTTTATTGTTATGTCTATATACAAAATAAAGTCGATGCAAAGTACTGTAGGTATATAATTTCATATTTATATTGTCGATCATCTGATGACTGCAATATTAATGTTGCCATCAAATAATCCTGTTTCACTTGATAACCTGTAAGCTTAAATGGGGCTCCAAAATGTTCTGGGTTATCAGTAAGTCTGTATTGATTGTTCATAATTATTAATAATATAATATGCGAATGCTTACAAATGAACACAGTATATAAATCTCTGACACCCATACCAAGATCAATGAGTTTGTTACATTATTGTTTGCTGGTTTACTAATGACAGTTCAGCCATGCACTTTTCATTGTCACTACTATTACTTGGTCTGCACAGCCAGATATACAACTTTCAAACTGATTTTTGGCTTTCATGATTACTGTAGCTGTACATGGAGGCATTGCTGGCATAGTAATTAGTCCTGATATTACACAAGGCAGGCTAGCGCACTTGCCTGACTGACTCACAAGCACACCATTTGCCAACTGTTACTTGGTCTGTACAGCCAGATACATACTGTACTTTTTGAACTGATTTTTGGCCTTGACTACATGGAGGCAAGTTGGCTCACTAACCAAGACAGTAATCTATCTGATATTACATGAAGGGAGCTGGCCCACTGGACTAGTCATGAGCATGCCATTATAAAGCCACTAACAAATCAAATAATAAATGTGCTAAAATTATGAATATGTTTACTGGCTCAAAATGTTGACTTTTGAATTACACTTCTTTAAGCTGTTTCGCTTATGACACTGCTATGCCTAAAACACTGAGAAAAAGATTAACTGATTTAATGTTTGCTCAAACTGAACCTGTTTGCCGGACTGGCCAGATGAATTGTGTTATTACATGAGCAAAGGCCAGCTTGCTTGCCAGGCTGACCCGGTTGGCTAGAACTGCATGAATTGGGTCGGCAAACAGGATGGCTCGTATGGCGGGTCAGACTTTTCGCTATAACACTAATAGACAATGAGTAGCTCAGCTAATCAGAAAGCAGGATTTGTAATAGTTGGTTTATACTAAAATTCAAGAGAAATATTTGTCATCAACTGAAGCCAAAGGTATGTATTGAGGTATGTATCGTCCCTTACGCGGTATTGTATTGGTATTGTACATCTGTTTCAGATAGGTAATAGCGCGTTGGGGCCTGAAACTTATGTATCATGTTCTTCATGTTTTCGGCCTGATTATCTGAAGAAATCTAGCATTGTGCATCTTTTTATTTTAAATTTCAACATTTTGCTGTATAGCGAATAAACAATCGCAAAAAGAAAGGCTGAGAAGAAAAACAAAAGGTACATGTAGAAGCTTATAACATTTATTAGTAATTTGTCTGAAAGTATTGTAAAAATATCCTCAAAAATGTTGCCACTCTAAATGGTTATGTTCTGTAACTAATTATATTGCCACACACCACTCAGCCACTATATGACAGAGTCTAACTTACAGTATTCTTGGCAGTGGCCAAATTGAAAAAATTAATTGCCCATGATTATAACTTATTCAAGAGTAGTGTGCTAAAAGTGTCTTTTATTATAGGAAATGAAATATCAAAATTGCAGGACAGTCTAATCTGTAAGGAAATGTTGCCCCTAAAAAGGATGAGAAAACAAACAACTTAAAAAGATAAATGTTGAGTTATTAAATGTTATAGTTAGTTAATAAAAACTGTTGTATATGATTTCATCTTCAGTACATGTAGCATGTAAAAAGCCAGTTATAATAAAGGAGTCACATGTTCACGTCTCCGCCTCACATCCTCCCCAAGGGAAAAAACACCAACATATTGCAAAGTGTTTTTTTCATAAACAGATTAGCTGTCTATAGCTGTTTAGACATGGTTTAAATTCTAATATTCGCCACTGGTAATGCACCTGTACCAAAACAATACTTTGTTTATCTGCAGACTAAATTTATGTTCCTTACAATATTGTACGTGGTTTTTTCACGCTGTCAAACAGAGCAAAAATAAACGCAATAATATATTTTGCAATAGACATAGCCGATGAAGCACACAAAGAACATAACTGAATTATGTGATGCATATCAAGCACATGAATCACATCAATTTATGATCACACGAATCACATGAACAGGAATTGTATGAATCCTATGAATCACACAAATCACATGAATCTTATAAATATAAGTATATGTATTATATATAGTGGGGATACTATATGTAAGCTAGTGTATAGTGGAACATATTATAGGGAGACTATTATGTAATATTACCATGAAATATATACCCTTTCTTAAGAGTAACTAACTTTTTATTTATTTTAATTTTATTTTTATAAATTTTTAATTTTTAATATAATTTTACGAAAGTGTCAGGTTTTATTTCTATTTTTACTATCTTTTGATGTTGATATATGGTATACTGTAAATGATTATATTGTACAATTTGATTTATTTAGTTCCCATTGATCCAAGGGGATGTTTGTACTTCCCTAAGAAGTACATAATTTCATTACTAGATCCGGTACATGTGGCCAGGTTTTATTTCTATTTATAATAATTTACTATCTTTTCTGAATGATTATTGTATAATTTAATTTATTTAGTCCCCTTTCATAAAATAGACATCCACTTGATATAACTATATCGCAATATCCGGATCTAAATCCGATTTCGTTATTCGGCATAGTTTTACATGAACCTCCAACATCATTTTCTGCAGTAAACGTTGTTTATCCTACATCGGTGACACTGGACGGCAGCGTCTCTGACAAATTTGCTGAACATTTGCGCTCCTTAAGGAACGATGTTGATAAACACGTCACTCGACCTTTTAATATTGTCAACCGTTCGATTTCGGACATGAACGTTTGTTCCATCTCTCCCATTTCCGGTAGGAATGATTTCATGACAAACTACAAGAAAAGCGTCTCATTTCAAACTTGAAACCATTTACTGGGAGTCATCATTTTTGTCTAGCAAGGGTGGGTGATGAAAATAAATGGCGGAATATTTTGATAGAACAACACAAAGATACCACTCGTTATGGCTTCTTGGTGTTTTTCAACTTCCCAAGTGCATCAAAATAAACTCTTACTTGAATGAACTCTTGAAATTATAACTTTTGTTTGTATTGGCTTGTAAAATGCAAATTTCCTATGTACTAATATTTGTTGTTGACTCAACATCTCAATGTTTACTTCAATCCAGAGTACCATATATATCATTCCCTTCACTTCTGATTTATTTGGTCAGGAGGCTACACATTTCCTTCCATTATATCATTGTGTAATTAAGCTGAAGAAGAATACAAATGACCAAATATTAATTTTAATACCAAGAAAGAACACATTGACAACTGTGAGAGACGTTTCCCACACTTTGGTATATACTTCGTGTATGCCAAGTTTAATGTTTACTTTTTTGCAGATCAAGTTCTTAAACGTTGGTTTCTTTTGTGTTTAGGTTGTATTACAGCTGAGGATTCAAAGTGCTTGAGTAAAGAGCAAGAGTATGTGAATCCATCACTAGATGGAGAAGGTATGTGGGCAAGGTGTCAGGTTTTATTTCAATTATTTACTATCTTTTCATGTTGATATATTTTATTGTACAATTTGATTTATTTAGTTCCCATTGATCCAAGGGAATGTTTGCACTTCTGTAAGGAGTATGTGATTCCATCACTAGATCCAGGTACACATGGCAGGTTTTATTTCTATTTATCATAATTTACTATTTTTTGTTGATGTACTGTAAATGACTATTGTACAATTTAATATATTCAGTCCCCTTTCATAAGATAGAGTAACTAACTTTTATTTTATTTAGTTATTTTATTGTTTTATTTTTTCGCATATCAAGTTCTTAAGTTCATATCGAGTTTGTTTTGTGTTTAGGTTGTATTACAGCCGAGAATTCAAAGTGCTTGAGTAAAGAGCAAGCATGTGAATCCATCACAAGATGGAGAAGGTATGTGGCCAAGGTGTCAGGTTTTATTTCTATTATTTACTATCTTTTGATGTTATAGTGTACTGTAAATTATTATATTGTACAATTTGATTTATTTAGTTCCCATTGATCCAAGGGAATGTTTGTACTTCTGTGTAAGGAGTATGTGATTCCATCATTAGATCCAGGTACATGTGGCAAGGTTTTATTTCTATTTATCGTCTCCATTTTTTCTACTATAGTTCTTCCAGTACGTAGATTTGAGAATTTTTAAATTAATCAATTTATGAAATGCATTCCTTTCTTGACCAAATATTAATTTTAATACCAAGAAAGAACACATTGACAACTGTGAGAGACCTTTCCCACACTTTGGTATAAACTTCGTGTATGCCAAGTTTAATGTTTACTTTTTTGCAGATCAAGTTCTTAAACGTTGGTTTCTTTTGTGTTTAGGTTGTATTACAGCTGAGGATTCAAAGTGCTTGAGTAAAGAGCAAGAGTATGTGAATCCATCACTAGATGGAGAAGGTATGTGGGCAAGGTGTCGGGTTTTATTTCAATTATTTACTATCTTTTCATGTTGATATATTTTATTGTACAATTTGATTTATTTAGTTCCCATTGATCCAAGGGAATGTTTGCACTTCTGTAAGGAGTATGTGATTCCATCATTAGATCCAGGTACATGTGGCAAGGTTTTATTTCTATTTATCGTCTCCATTTTTTCTACTATAGTTGTTCTTCCAGTACGTAGATTTGAGAATTTTTAAATTAATCAATTTATGAAATGCATTCCTTTCTTGACCAAATATTAATTTTAATACCAAGAAAGAACACATTGACAACTGTGAGAGACGTTTCCCACACTTTGGTATAAACTTCGTGTATGCCAAGTTTAATGTTTACTTTTTTGCAGATCAAGTTCTTAAACGTTGGTTTCTTTTGTGTGTTTAGGTTGTATTACAGCTGAGGATTCAAAGTGCTTGAGTAAAGAGCAAGAGTATGTGAATCCATCACTAGATGGAGAAGGTATGTTGGCAAGGTGTCAGGTTTTATTTCAATTATTTACTATCTTTTCATGTTGATATATTTTATTGTACAATTTGATTTATTTAGTTCCCATTGATCCAAGGGAATGTTTGCACTTCTGTAAGGAGTATGTGATTCCATCACTAGATCCAGGTACACATGGCAGGTTTTATTTCTATTTATCACAATTTACTATTTTTTGTTGATGTACTGTAAATGACTATTGTACAATTTAATATATTCAGTCCCCTTTCATAAGATAGAGTAACTAACTTTTATTTTATTTAGTTATTTTATTTTAATATCAAGTTTGTTTTGTGTTTAGGTTGTATTACAGCCGAGAATTCAAAGTGCTTGAGTAAAGAGCAAGCATGTGAATCCATCACAAGATGGAGAATGTATGTGGCCAAGGTGTCAGGTTTTATTTCTATTATTTACTATCTTTTGATGTTATAGTGTACTGTAAATTATTATATTGTACAATTTGATTTATTTAGTTCCCATTGATCCAAGGGAATGTTTGTACTTCTGTGTAAGGAGTATGTGATTCCATCATTAGATCCAGGTACATGTGGCAAGGTTTTATTTCTATTTATCGTCTCCATTTTTTCTACTATAGTTCTTCCAGTACGTAGATTTGAGAATTTTAAAATTAATCAATTTATGAAATGCATTCCTTTCTTGACCAAATATTAATTTTAATACCAAGAAAGAACACATTGACAACTGTGAGAGACCTTTCCCACACTTTGGTATAAACTTCGTGTATGCCAAGTTTAATGTTTACTTTTTTGCAGATCAAGTTCTTAAACGTTGGTTTCTTTTGTGTTTAGGTTGTATTACAGCTGAGGATTCAAAGTGCTTGAGTAAAGAGCAAGAGTATGTGAATCCATCACTAGATGGAGAAGGTATGTGGGCAAGGTGTCAGGTTTTATTTCAATTATTTACTATCTTTTCATGTTGATATATTTTATTGTACAATTTGATTTATTTAGTTCCCATTGATCCAAGGTAATGTTTGCACTTCTGTAAGGAGTATGTGATTCCATCACTAGATCCAGGTACACATGGCAGGTTTTATTTCTATTTATCACAATTTACTATTTTTTGTTGATGTACTGTAAATGACTATTGTACAATTTAATATATTCAGTCCCCTTTCATAAGATAGAGTAACTAACTTTTATTTTATTTAGTTATTTTATTTTAATATCAAGTTTGTTTTGTGTTTAGGTTGTATTACAGCCGAGAATTCAAAGTGCTTAGTAAAGAGCAAGCATGTGAATCCATCACAAGATGGAGAATGTATGTGGCCAAGGTGTCAGGTTTTATTTCTATTATTTACTATCTTTTGATGTTATAGTGTACTGTAAATTATTATATTGTACAATTTGATTTATTTAGTTCCCATTGATCCAAGGGAATGTTTGTACTTCTGTGTAAGGAGTATGTGATTCCATCATTAGATCCAGGTACATGTGGCAAGGTTTTATTTCTATTTATCGTCTCCATTTTTTCTACTATAGTTCTTCCAGTACGTAGATTTGAGAATTTTTAAATTAATCAATTTATGAAATGCATTCCTTTCTTGACCAAATATTAATTTTAATACCAAGAAAGAACACATTGACAACTGTGAGAGACCTTTCCCACACTTTGGTATAAACTTCGTGTATGCCAAGTTTAATGTTTACTTTTTTGCAGATCAAGTTCTTAAACGTTGGTTTCTTTTGTGTTTAGGTTGTATTACAGCTGAGGATTCAAAGTGCTTGAGTAAAGAGCAAGAGTATGTGAATCCATCACTAGATGGAGAAGGTATGTGGGCAAGGTGTCGGGTTTTATTTCAATTATTTACTATCTTTTCATGTTGATATATTTTATTGTACAATTTGATTTATTTAGTTCCCATTGATCCAAGGGAATGTTTGCACTTCTGTAAGGAGTATGTGATTCCATCATTAGATCCAGGTACATGTGGCAAGGTTTTATTTCTATTTATCGTCTCCATTTTTTCTACTATAGTTGTTCTTCCAGTATGTAGATTTGAGAATTTTTAAATTAATCAATTTATGAAATGCATTCCTTTCTTGACCAAATATTAATTTTAATACCAAGAAAGAACACATTGACAACTGTGAGAGACGTTTCCCACACTTTGGTATAAACTTCGTGTATGCCAAGTTTAATGTTTACTTTTTTGCAGATCAAGTTCTTAAACGTTGGTTTCTTTTGTGTGTTTAGGTTGTATTACAGCTGAGGATTCAAAGTGCTTGAGTAAAGAGCAAGAGTATGTGAATCCATCACTAGATGGAGAAGGTATGTGGGCAAGGTGTCAGGTTTTATTTCAATTATTTACTATCTTTTCATGTTGATATATTTTATTGTACAATTTGATTTATTTAGTTCCCATTGATCCAAGGGAATGTTTGCACTTCTGTAAGGAGTATGTGATTCCATCACTAGATCCAGGTACACATGGCAGGTTTTATTTCTATTTATCATAATTTACTATTTTTTGTTGATGTACTGTAAATGACTATTGTACAATTTAATATATTCAGTCCCCTTTCATAAGATAGAGTAACTAACTTTTATTTTATTTAGTTATTTTATTTTAATATCAAGTTTGTTTTGTGTTTAGGTTGTATTACAGCCGAGAATTCAAAGTGCTTGAGTAAAGAGCAAGCATGTGAATCCATCACAAGATGGAGAAGGTATGTGGCCAAGGTGTCCGGTTTTATTTCTATTATTTACTATCTTTTGATGTTATGGTGTACTGTAAATTATTATATTGTACAATTTGATTTATTTAGTTCCCATTGATCCAAGGGAATGTTTGTACTTCTGTAAGGAGCATGTGATTCCATCATTAGATCCAGGTACATGTGGCCAGGTTTTATTTCTATTTATCGTCTCCATTTTTTCTACTATAGTTGTTCTTCCAGTACGTAGATCTGAGAATTTTTAAATTAATCAATTTATGAAATGCATTCCTTTCTTTTCTTTTTGTGCATAGAGATTCAGACGTCCATAAAAGCTTTCCAACCTGACTGATCAACTGCCTGCCATGGGGAAAAATCAATGTTCTTGATTATTATTTTAGAATATCATAACATCGATATTTATTACTGAACTTCGTACAATGACCTATTTAATGATAATACTACCACTAATAATAATATCGTACCTATCGTATCATAATATCCTCAATTTATACCATGTGAGATTTGTTATATCATGACAATACACAGCTGTTGCAACATCTGTGCTGTAATGTTATTACAGTCTTTTGATACATTTATTTGTATAAATAAGTCTTTTGTACACCTTTGTGCCTTTTTTGTAACCCTGTTCGTAAATGAAAGAAAACGCCCGCTAGCCGTAAACTTGGGCTACTTCATAGGAAAAAATTAAATATTCCAATGATAGTTTATTACTGGTATTTTGTTGGTATTTGATTGGATTATCATTGGAAAGTTAAAATACCATACCAAAATTAGTATAAATATATTTATGGAATAAATAGTTAACAATAAACTTCCATGTAGTATGTGGTCTGGGCCTAGTTCTTCATTTTTCTTGCACTAAACGGTTAGCAGATATTGTTTTGGGGATCACTTCCCATGGGAAGCCATCCGATTGTCTTACCCAAAATAACTTTTATCCTAACCCTAATAACCCTAACCCCCCACCACATGTACATGTACACCCCTGAAGGCACTCAGTTTATAGGCCAACATGAGAGAGAATGCTTGTGGGCTGCACATGCACAGTCAAGGTCCCAAGAATGTTATACCAAAAAATAATTTTGCAAATGGTTACGTGGTTAGCACTGTTCTTGGCTATCTCAAACGTGAAACAAACGCCAAGGTTGACTTGGAATCGCCGTTCAACAACCTATTCAACACCGAATGTCCCAGACATGCCTTCCGACCACGCCTCAACCAGTGCCGCAGTGGTGTCAACGTCCATTGACAACCCAGCACAATCCAGCACAATCCAGCACATCTACAACAGTGCCAGTTGCAATGTCGGAGAAACCTGCCACAGCTAGTGGCCTCCGACACTGGCTCGATCTTGGCCGTGGTTTTACAGCCTACATGGACAACTTTTGCAGGTACGCGTGTTTCTCAGGCCCTGGCCTTTTTGCCTACTTTTGTTCCACCGTCACTTGCGATTTTGCAATGCTTATAGCCGGGGAGTTCATCAATTATTCTCTTTGTCTGCTCCATTGCCCTCCATGTCTACATCATCAGTCCCTCCTTACCTATTACCTCAACCTCTACAATACATCCATCACTGGGGCATACAACCACCTTAAGTACTGTGCCATTTGTAGTGCACCCACGGTATAACTCCATTCCACATAAAATGGTGAAAAAACATTGTGGGGTGTCAGTTTGCCTATTTTAATCCAGGAGTCAAGTGAAGAACCGGGTGCATGTACCTTGATGGGCAGCTTGTGATCAACCCAGGTCAAGGAAAGTTTAACAAATAACAGACATAACTTGGGTGCAGACATTTTCAATTTACGCGAGCATTTTTTCGCCCACTACCTGCACCAAGCTTGTGACTTATGGCTATACCAATTGTTCATCGTTCGGATAGCGAAGCAGTCCATGGCTATACTTGGGCAAACTATGACAAAGCCTTTCATTGGGACACAGCGGCAAGACACATCACTGACTCGTCCCAGATGAATGTGAAGTTGTTTAACTATCATTCATTTACTTCCCGTCTTGAAGCTTTTATCCAGCCACCGACTGAAGCAATAGGCTCGCCTTCCTCGCTGTTTATCTGCCGTTCGTGGAACAATCGCCGTTGCTCGTGTGTAACGACCGTATGCAGATACCGCCACGTCTTAAACGTCGTAGGCTGCCTCAGGGATCACCGTGGTATTGAGCACAACCATATATACGTCAACAAAACGAGAACTGCCAGCAGTTCATTCTGCCTTTAACATGGTAAACAACACAATTTAATGTCCTCCCCCTGAGAGCGAATATATTCCCGTTCTAAGTGAGCATCAAATGGGTTGTACAGGGGGCGGCTTATACGATTCCGCACAATGGCAATGCGTTAAATTTCGGACTCGGATTACTCAGTACATATGGCACAGACGAAACGGCCCTGATATGATTGCCGGGACAACCTGACCGTTCTGGGTAATTTAGCTTATCTTCCACCAAAGAGTATGTTGTCTTTGCCTTTGAGGGAGAGCGATTATCTCTCCAAATACCGAGGTAAATGAGCATGATCCTATGGCAATGCTGATTTTTAACGTGCACTAATATAATTCCTAACTTAAAATATTGGTGTCCTGTCGAAACAGTAGATATGTCTATCTTTCAAGGGAATTAAGGCTCTTCGTCAGTGACCTTACCTTTCACTCTCAAAGGCTTTCGCTCAAACCTAACGTTTTATATTATTTATTTATATTTTAACAATACCTTTCTTATACTTTAGAATTCAAAAAAAGAGTGCTGTACCTCTTAAATGAGATGCGAGACACGATGCATCATGTGTGTAAGAAGTACGAAACTCCTGACTCCGTTTTTCATATTATGAGAGTTGAAACAATGGAAGACCTGGCAAAACTTCAGGAGAGTTTGTGATGAGAAACAAAAACTATTGGTCAATAAATGTGGTGCACCCTGCAGTCGGCAGCACTTTCAGTATTTTGGAAGGAAAAAAGCATCAATGTGAAACATTAATTCAAATTTATGGCTTTTGTAAAATGTCACTATTTTACAAACTTTTTGTTTTTATATACAGTATATACCTATCTCACTAAATGAATTAAAGTATTGCTCCTAATTTATATATTTTAATACAGGTATCTCAGCTTTCATTTTTGAATGTTTGAAAGCTGGATTGTCGAAAACAAAACCAACTGATTGCAGGCAAATGAAACACCCCGACGGAACTACATGTAAAACACCGGAAGAAAACGCAACTGTCTTCTGTAACCACTTCAAAATGCTGTATGGAAGATCAGCAACATACGATCATACTGTGCTTGACATGTTACCACAGAACCCGTTAGTGGACGGATCTGAAGTGAAAGAACAAGGCTCCTGGAGAATCCGGGATTTGCCCCCAGGCGTCGAAAAGTCTACTTGAGTGTGATGAAACATTTGTAATGTTGAAAGGTGTTGTGGTACAGCTTTGGGAAACTGAAGTTGTACCTGAAGAATGGAACATTGGTCGACTGAATCACCAAAGAAAGGTGATTTAAGCTGGCCAAAGAACTATCGAGGCATAATGCTGCTAGAAGTGGCATACAAAATCATAGCCATTCTACTTCATATGCGACTACTACCAATCCAGGAAAGCTTAGATCACGAGCCTCAATGTGGTTTTCGACCTGGCAGAGGATGCACAGATGCTGTCTTCACCATCAACATATCTCTTAAGCCTGGTTTCCATATGGTCGCTACGCTGTCTTTACGGTCGCGGAAGTGAAGCGTTTTTCTTTTGTCATAACAAGAGAAACACGCTTCACTGCTTCACTTCTGCGACCGTAAACACAGCGTAGCGACCATATGGAAACCAGGCTTTAAGAAGAGGCGTGAACATGGTTTAGAGTCATGGATCTTTTTCTTAGACTGGAACAGTCTAAACCCATTTAGTTAAAGCCTTTGACCGTGTACCAAGGGAATTGCTATGGAACATTCTTGCTAAATTTGGTGTACCACCAAAACTTATTAGCTTGCTGAAAGCGTTGCATTCTGACTTTAAAGTCAAGTTCGATGAAGTCACACAAACATTTGAGTGTATTATCGGTGTCAAACAAGGTGACATACTTGGACCAATCTTATTCACATTCTTTATGGCAGCCGTTATGATCACCTGGAAACTGCAATGTGATATTCCTGTCTGTCTCTTCAGAACAAAGATGGATGTCATACTAACTGGACGCAGTCATCGAGCACGTGGTGAAGAATTTCCCCTCGTTTCGGAATATGCTGACGATACAGCGGTCTTGTTTGATTCTCGAGAAGATCTAACAAAAGGAGTGTGTAGCATCATGTCGCACTTTGCACGTTTTGGCATGGAAGTACACTCACGAAAGATCGAACCAAAAGAAGACTCAAAATCAGAAATATTGTTTTGCTCAAAACCACCGTCCATGTATGAAAATCCGGACAACTACGATAATACAGATCTTTCTGATGTAATTACTCGTGAATGTACAGATGTGAAGGATGTTGATTTAAGAATTGTAAAAGCTGGTAATGCGTTTGGATACCTTCGGAAATGTTTATTTTCGTCATCCCAAGTATCATTGAAAGTGAAAGGTTCAGTGTACAGTACATTCGTTCTACCAATACTATTGTATGGAGCTGAATGTTGGAGTTTCACCGAACATCTCCTTCGAAATCTTAGAAATTTTCACCATAGGTGTCTGAGAGCTATGTGTCGATTAAATAGAAGACATACTCGTGAGCACAGAATCTCCAATGGTATTTTGTTGAAGAGACTTTCATTGAAATCAATCGACACATACATCTGCAAACAACAACTGCGTTGGGCTGGCCATGTTGTCCGAATGCCTTGGTCACGGCTACCAAGGAAGATGTTATCTTCGTGGGTACGATCAAAGAGACCCAGAGGGGCACCTCAATATACGTATGATCGCTCTCTTTACAAAACTCTGAAGAAAGCAAACATAGAAGTCGACAAATGGCATGAAATGGCTCTCGACAAAGCAAAGTGGAGGGACACGATTAGAGACTTGAATTTATAACTTGTTTTTATATGCGCTGTGATCTTTCTAGAGCCTAGCTCTGCAAAGCCTATTCCCTTGCTTGGGAAGGTATATGTCTGTTCTGTTCTCAGCTTTCATAGATTGGGGGCAGTAGTATATATTAGTGCGTTTCAACTTTTTCTGAAAAAATAGCTGAAATCGGCACCTGCCTTCATGAATAGCTCATATCCCCAACTCTAAAAAAAGATAAACAAAACTATTTTAAGTCGTATCCTGAAAAACTAGCCCAAAAAAACCACCTCGAACCGTCGTTCGTTTCAAAAATTATTTCCACGTGTTCCAAAAAAAATTATTCCCAAGATGGCGTCACCACCTTAGAAAATTATTTGTCCACGTGTTCCAAAAATTTTCTCCACGTGTTCCAAAAAAAATTATTCCCAAGATGGCGTCACCACCTTAGAAAATTATTTGTCCACGTGCTCCAAAAATTTTTTTCCACGTGTTCTAAAAAAAAATTATTCCCGAGATGCCTTCATGAATAGCTCATATCCCCAACTCGAAAAAAAGATAAACAAAACTATTTTAAGTCGTATCCCGAAAAATTAGCCCGGAAAACCACCTCGAACCGTCGTTCGTTCCAAAAATTTTTCCCCCAACTCGAAAAAAAGATAAACAAAATTATTTTAAGTCATATCCCGAAAAGTTGTTCCAAAAAAAAAATCACCTCGAACCGCCGTGTTCCAAAAGTCGTTCCCCCACGTACTCCAAAAATTTTTCCCAAGATGACAACATCCTCCCGGGGAAAAAAAAAAAAAAATTATCTCCATAAAATAAAATGGGATGTCTATCTAGTAAAACAGATCAACGTGACATGATCTCAAACACCCACCGAAGAGTGAAACTTGGAATAAAATTTGGTAAGGAGAGCACTAACTTCGAGATGGATGTGCTAGCTGGGTACGAGAGTCACGTTGATAAAAAATTCTCGACGGGACTTGAACCAAAAGAAGACACCGTCGAAGCTACAGAGGTTTCATAATTTGAGAAAATTATGAAAATATATTTTAGTCAAAACACCAATCTAAATATTTAACGTATTTTTGTCTCCAAAACTCGTTCGTCTCTACTTTTTCATAATCTTGTTGTATTCGAGTTCTCCTACTTAGTTGTCTAGTTAAATAATTTTTGTTTTTAGACTCTATCTGTTCGAGTCTGTACCTCTCACCACAACCTTGTTGGTAATGAAATTCTTCCCACTTTCTACGATGTAGCTTGACTTTGTCTTTGTCAGGTCTATCTAACTTTCTCCACTCCCACTCTTCATAGTTTTCACACTCTTCACAGTGATGTCCTAGAGACGACGTACAATCTTCACAACCTAGACATTCTCTAGCTAGTAAGCTATATTCGAACACACGGTTCTTTTTTGGAATCTTGAGATCCACGTGTACTCCATGTCGTTCTAGAAGTCTAGTGAGTACAAATCGTAGATTGAAGAAGTTTTTCTTCTCTGAACTAGACCGATTAAAACCATATTCTAGAGATCTGAAGTTTTCTTCTAGTCTATCGACATATTTTTCTATATCACTTATTTTTTTGACTAGTTTCGAGAAAGCGTTAAACCGTACGTTAGTATTGTTTCTAGAGCGCTCGTGCCACGTGGTAGACTCTCTTAATAACACGTGATCGAGTTCTTCACCACAATCTATACAAAACACTATAGCTCGAAGTTCGGCAGTGTTCTCATGAGCACATTCCATATCTTTATTTTTGGTCTTCTTTTTCACTTTTCGTATGACTATACATATGTTTCCCAACAGTGAGCCCGCCAGAGAGTAGTCCAAGGAACGGTATCATCGGTGTTAACCTCGACATGAGACTTTTCAAGTTTTTAGCGAGAAGCGGGTCTCTTTTGAGATCTTTTTCCATCTCTTCAGGTTTCTCTACCGCATCGAGACCTCCCATCAAATCCGCGAATTTGGACAAGAGCATGTCGCATAGAAATATTGTGCTTTTTTCTTGTACCTCAGCTTCATACTCTGCATATAGTTTGAGTATAGTTTTCGCATTAGCTTTCCTGACATAGACTTCGGTCTTCTTGATCTCACCATCGCTCGCTAAGAGCAGGAGTTGCTCTCTTTTCGTTTCGACATCTTTACGGTAGTCTTCCGCTACTCTATCACCATCAAATCCTTCACTTTCGTCTTTCGCTGAATTTATAAAATCTTCCGGGTTCATCTCTTTATTTAGGAGAGATGACTTCATATCCGTATGGATGTCGAAGATTTATTTCTAAACACGCGTGGTTCTGCTCTCTTAGTTTTTTTGTGATACATATCACGTCTTCTTTGGAAACGCCGTTCAAATAGTCGTTGATAAGTTCTAACATATCTTTTTTGTTCGTGTTGTGAAAACTTGTTATTTTAGAAATGTTTTCTCGGTATGGTTTCGCAATACTAGTCATCTGTTGTGTTAGAACAATAGTTGACAGCCCATAATGTCTACCAGAGTAACCTAATTTGACGAGTTCGCTAGTTCTGTTTTTAACATCCTGCCCGCTCGCACAGTCGTCTAGAATAATAAGCGTGTTCGTGTCAGTATACGTGTAAACAACGTGTTTCAACATCGAGTTTACATTTTCTTGTTCGACGGGTAAAACAACAAATCTTTCGTCATGATAATATTTCCACTTGTGATATGTCGTGTTCCAAAGTATGGTAGGACAAATAAGTATAATATAGTCGAATACTCCTTTGAATCTCTCTTCTAGCATTTCTAGTAGATAATACGTCTTTCCACAGTAAGTTGGACCTACTATCATCATGTTAAACGGGATATTCATCTTTATTTTCTTATATTTGTAATATAAGAAAAAAATATATGTTTGATCTAGTACTGAATACTTTGCAAATTCCCTGACACAATGTTTAACACTGCGTCTGATAGTACGAATATGTGACAGACCAAGTCAGTGGTCGTCGCACGTTTCTTGATCTCAAGTAGAATGCCAGATTGGGTGTTCATAATTTTCTTACCTGACCCGTGAACTGTTTGGTCTCGAGTACTACGCAGGTCTACGACCAATGCGAAGCTGTCCTTGAAGAATTCCCTGTGTGTTACACTTTGATCAGTTTGACCAAAGAGTCGTTCAGCTTCAGAGTAGTAGCGAGATTTTGGAATTCCTTGACTATAGATCTCGTTAGGCACACCCTCGATGGTGACTTTCACACTATCGATGTTAGGATACACAAACTCTTCAGAGTCGGTGATCGCAGCTTTCGTGAATAGTAGCACTACGGCCTTCATACTTTTTCGAGGGAGGTTGATATTCTCGTTGATAAGCGTCTCTCCTTTTCCCCATGGACTGTTCTTCATCAGTGTGATGTGTTCGTAGGGGAGTGACCTTCCAACCATATAGAGACTCGTGATCTCACTTGCGAGGTCGATGTTGTCGATGGTCTCGTATTCAAGCTCTAGATTTTCGAGAGAGTAACCACCAACAGCACTACCAGACTGTGCAATCATGATGTCAGTGGCTGCTGGTAGCTTGATGAGGAACTGTAAGTTATTACTCATGGAGTACGGAGCGTATAATCCAGAGTCACCCAAGATCTTGTCGAGTGAGATCTTCTGTTTTGTTCCGAACACACTATACACGAGTGCGTCAGAAACTTTTGCAACATTTCCACTCGCAGCGCCACTGTCGTCCTTTGAGATGAGCTTTCGCAGATTCTCACCGGCGACTCCAAATTCCATCATCTCTTCACGTTGGATAGATGTTTTCCACAGATCTTTGTAGACCTCGATGGTAGCCTCACCTGTGTTGTCATAGGCTACTTCGCCTGCCATCTTGATGGTCAGTTGGCTCTGTAGCAGTTTGGACAAGTTGTTTAAGAACCAACTTTTGACGTTAGCATTCTTAAAGTCGAACAAAATGTTCAAACTTCCCGGAACTAGACATGAGTCTGGTTTCAGTTTTGGGATGTTGATGTATAACGTCTCGTTAGGGCTGACCTTATTCGGATTCATAGTGACTACATGACGAGTGCGTGAGCCTTTAATAGTGCTCATTCTCGTCTTTTTCGCGTGAGGTGATAAATCTTTGATACTTGTCATTTATTATAGCGTGGAAAATTTCGTAACCACATGTAGTTACGAAATGTTTGAAAAAAGTTAGTAGACTGTATCTATCCCTTCGTCAAGTGATATTAATGAAATGTCTTCAAAAGAGTCTGCACGTCTTCGTCTTCGTCTTGGAGGGTTAGATTCCCTAGATGTTAAATAATTTACGAAGTGTCTGAGAAGTTTAGTGAAACACATTTGTTATGAATCTTACTTCTCTTGTGTGTCGTTAGATAGCTAGTACTTACCTCGCGCCCGCACTCACAGAGTACTTTTGTTTTCCGGTTCGAGAGAATCCTCTCCCTATTGACTTGGTGGTATTTTTTACTATACTCTCTGTCGTATGTCACGTCGTCGTGCGTTCCGTTGTCTTTAAAAAACACCCCAGTGACTCGCATGTTTAACTCAGGCGTCATCATGGTTATGTACATACCCTCGAGTCGTCTGATGTCTGACTTAGAGCAAGCTAGTCTCTCCAGCTCGAGAACTCTGAATCTCGACCAACCCACCTCGACGGCTTTACGATACAGTCTTACGTTTTGGTGTTTTAACCTCTTTGAGTCTCTCTTATGGGTCGCGAGTCGCTCTTCGATGTTCTTAAGTGTACTGCCAACGTAGATTTCACCGTCTAACATGGTGTACAGCGCATACACGATCCCAACTTTTTCACCAATTTCCGTCATTTTTAGTTTATTATTGTTTAAATACCTTTTTTATAGCCGTTTCACTTTTCACTTTTACGATACTCGTTTGCGAGCCAAATTACGAAAATAACGACAAGGTATAGATTTTTCGCGAGAAAAGCTATACCGCTAGCGGATGCTTTTAGTACAGCGTACAAAAAGTTCGCGAGACCTACCGCGAACGGACCCATTTTCGTTATCAAACTCTTAACCGCTCTCGCGAGAGACGACACAGCACCAGCTCCTTTTGTGATCGCCGTTCTCGCTCCGACAATGATAGTTGTGATCAACCCAGCTATAGTGATACCTATCGCAGATAGACTTATCATGTTTTTTCTAATCCACTCCTTAAATTTCTCTAGCCGAGACACGTCTTTCTCCTGCTCCCCGCGAGTCTCCTCGATAACACGTTGTCGTTCTAACATGTCCACCACTATGTCTATGTCAGCAGACTCTTGAACAAGTCTCTCTGCCGTCTCTACGTCACTGTCTAGAATTTTCTCTCGAACTCTTTCGCCACGCTCTTCGAACTCGTTAATCGTAATTTGGATGGCTCCTCGATCACCCACTCTACTCTCCGGTAACATTGTGTCTGGTGGATTCAACACACCATTCACGACACGTTGGTCCTGAGTGCTAAGTCTTTCGAACACGTCGGCTGGTAAGTTTTGTTGTCGTACAGATATCATTGGGAGTTCACTACTCGTACTAGTCTCACTCACCGCCATGTTGACTAACTCCTCAAACTGTCTCACAGCGTTCGAGTTTCTTTTCGCCGAGTTTTTTACGTACGAACCGTCCGCGTTATTGAGAACTATTTTCTCAACAGTCGAGTACCTACCATTTTTGAGTCGCTCCTTAAAAACCACTTTGCCATCACTAACGGTGGTCCTACTTCTTAACTCTATCACACTCTCCGAGTACGGGTTGAGTTTTTGTCCCTCGCGAGAGTCTTGCACATACTTGTCTAGCTGGACGAACACATCTTGGCTAACGTCACCACCAAAATTTGTCTCAGCTAAGAGAAGTCGGTTAATATACGTAACTCTCTCAGTGAGTAGGGGGTTGTCGTCAGTTAATAGTCTGTCATTTAGGTCGTCGAGAGTGGAGTCGAGCTCTTCGTTGTCAAGGTTGTCGTACTCTGGAAATCTCTCTTCCATCTCAAAATTATCTTCAGCTTCTGCCATTTTATTTGTTAAAAAAAAAAATTTCCCTAGAGGGTAACCTAAGTGTTTCAAGTCAAGTGTTTTGTTTCTTTGGTTCTTTCACCACAAGACCCACCAACGGCTTGGGTTCACTTCTAGCAAGGAGGAGGTGAAGGATTCGCTCTAAGACCATCCTCGAACCTTCCTCTAGTGCTTTTCGATATAGTCTCTCCATACTTTGATAACCTGTCTTAGGATCGTAGTACAAATCTCTAAGACTCTGTTCTGTTACAATATCACTGTCCATACTTTTTATTTGAAAGTACATTAATGTCTAGCAAAACATTTCCTATGTTGTCCACACCACTTACATTTGTTTTTGTGTAAAAAGACAGGTTATTGTATGTACCACTACGAGTAGGAACACTAGACTCAACAGTTGGAAAATGTAATATACTACCACTTAATAGGGTCTCCGACGTGATAGGAAGAACTGCGATAACGCCACTTCGTCTACCTGTTACGTCTATAGTCTCATCTACAAGAGTGTCACAACAAATCTCTACAAACCTTAAACCTCTGTTGATGTTCATCCTGTTAGGACTAGTTTCGACTCCTTTTGACATTATAGTATCCGTTGGGAAACCTAGTAATTCTCCAAATTTGTATAACTTAATAGGATGATCTGTTTCTAGTGTACATGTGTGGTTGTACACGTTGTGTGATAATGTTATTTTAATGTCCTCCTTGTCTAAGAAGTACATCATGAGAGTGTCGAACGACCAATAACCTTCAGGTAACGTGTGCTTCAACGAGTTATATTGGATCACGTCGTTATATCCTTTAATCACGTTCTTATAATCCCAAAACACGCTCGCTGACTTTACAATCAGAGTTGAGTTCTTTGGTAACACTAGACTCTCAGGCAATGTGACCGTTTTCTTACTATTCTCGATAAGTACTGATAGTTTCTTCATTTTATTTGTGTTGATAAATAAAATGTCACAAGCCTACTACGGTGAGAACTTCGACAAGATGATTAAGAATTCTAAGATTGCAACTCAGAAAGCAAAGTCGGATCTCATCAAGAAATATCCTTATGCTACGCTGAGCAAGTTTGAGTTTGATCCAGTTCAAACACAACAAGGTGATGTAACAAGAGTAGATATCTACTTTCGAAACAATGATATTCTCTCGACTGATATTACCAGCACCACATTCAAGAATGATCAAAGTATGTGGAAATGGCTACATAACAATACATCTTTCCCGAGAATATGGAACAGTGGTGGAACAGTACAGAAACTGATACACACAGAAAGAGCTGGAACATCCAACGTGACATTTCCACCGTACGTTCTCAACTATCACGTCAACGACTTTAATATCTATGTAGACGATAAGAATTATTTTAGCTCTAACCTACCCAAGATAGTGATAGACACGAAAAAATATTATCAGGATGGACCTGACGGGAGTATGATCAGTACAGTGTGGACTTTATCCAAAAGCTATTACCAAGCTATTGCTGCAATGTATATTGCTACGTACAGGTCAGGCGTGTCTCTACAAAACCTAACACCTAATCCTGACATTCCAAAACAAATTACAAGTCTCATGAAATTTCATGTGTATTTCACGATGAGAAGGGTTATGTTCCGTCTTGGTAAAAGTGGTGTTGACATCGCTGACATTTTGAGGTTGTACATTCCAGATTGGAGAGTGTTGAAAAACCATCTTCCTCTCGGTGGTAATTGGGTGAGTATTATTAAAGACTTACAAGGAGATTACAAACGTTATTGTCCAAGAGCGAGTAACGGGATCACCGAGTTAGGACAGGAACTTTTGAACCAATCGATAGAAGTGTACATGTACGCGTTACTCGGTGCACAGGCGAAAAGTAAACAAAGTATTGTAGGCAGTCGTGCGAGTGCTCGTGAAGTTCAACAAGTGTTTAGAAATATTGTAGAGGATGCAGTTGTGCAATACTCACCAAGTACATGGATTAACCTGATGAACAAGGCTATCAAAGACACGAACGTTAAATTAGACATGGCAGTCACTCCAGACACGTGGTTGACATCGCGAAGCATGGTTTTGCTAAAAACACCTATTCCAGGATACAATAATTCGCTAAGAGAGGCTTCAGAGACGAACATGATATTTGGATTTAATAGTGGACTTAACTTTAAAAATATGAGTAAAAACATTAAAACTCATACTAATGGAGGAGAACATTTAGAAACACTAGGTGATCTAAAAAGTGAAAGTAATACGCCAGTTCGTGTTAGATCCACAAATGTACTTTTACCTGTGATACTAGCGACAGTGGGAGTGATACTGAGTAAGTTTGTACTGTAGGATAAATGAGTTTATACGTTGGATATAGCAAAGGTGATGTTAAACCTGACAAAAAATTACCTTACGAAACTGTTTTTAATATCAATGTGTCTAACGCGGTGGTCACGAAACACACGGGTAGATTGAGAGTCACGAGAGTCAAAGACGGGGACTCTTATTTTCATCAAACCACCTACAGTAAAAGTCCTACTGTTGGTGATGGATTCGTTAAAAACTTGAGAACTGCTAGAATGATCTTCGAATGTCCTAGACTAACCACTACGAATGTATCTATCTTCATAGTACTCAAACTACTAGCTGAACCAACTTCAGGAGGTTGGTCTTATATTGTTGGTAACGATAACGGAGGATACGACAAGTTCATTGCCTATAACTCTAGTCCTAACGATAAGATCACATACGGCGGCGGGTGGCCAGTTGGTGAATACAACTGCGAAATCCCGCCAAGTGTTACTAGAACTGATAAACATTTGATATCTTGTCATTGGTTAATGAATGGAAGCCACATACGTGTGAATGATATAAAGTCTGCTAACAGTGACTTCACAGCGAACCAAAAATCTAATCGAGCCACGTTCGGCTCAATCTTTACTAACGAACGTTTCGCTATGACGAGAATGGCCGATCCTTTCTCCTCAGCTTTCTCCAGCAAGAAGGCGTCGGCCACCAACAAATCTATCTCAGGCGAGATTCATGGGTTGAAGATCGTGAGTGGTTTCTTAGAACCTGATGATATCTCGAGATTGAACAAAAGTATGATGTTAGAATATAATATAGTGTAGTGTTTCTCTTATTTCGTAACTGGTATAGTTACGAAACAACAAACTTAACTATGCCTCCAAATTTGGATATAGGGGTGGTGCGGTTTGCACTCATTGATGCACGGATTTTGTCAACGAAGATCCTCTCGTCAGTCTCTTTGTCTGCCTTTTTGATAATTTTTTTATTCTCTCTCACAGACTTGAATCTTTTCATAGTGTGTTTAACTCCTTCTGAACCTGACAAGACTGTTGCCGCTCCAATAGCAATAGCTCCAGTGATCGGGTTTGGAAACAAGATGGTGGTGACCACACCACTCACAAGTATAATTGTAGTTGCAACGACTTTCATAATAGCTTTCACTTTGAGACGCAACATTTTCTTCTTCGAACTTTGCAAATCTTTCTTCATTGTGAGACTTAACTCTTCTAAATTTTGACTAAACATTCCTTTATTAAGGTTTTGTGATCACTTGAAAGGGTCGTCTGGGACTAGTTTCTTCTGTTGTGCGTATTTTACAGCGACTGTTCCAGCACTCACTGCGGCTACAAGTTTCAATGTTCCAACGAGACTATTTGGTGTACCTAGAGACTCTCCAAAGACTTTCTTTGACACCATACTAATACCGACTCCAGCAGCGACGTAAAGTAGAGTGCTATACACTTCATTCATGATAACTTTTTGATCTGTCATTCTTTTATTATACTACATTTTTTTAGTCAAATGTTTCGTACCCTTCTCTTGAGATAGGTGTTAACGATGGAGACTTGTCTTGAGACTTGTCTTGAGATTTGTCTTGAGACTTGTCTTGTGACTTGTCTTGAGACTTGTCTTGTTTGTACGCGAGGTATAGCGCACCAACACCTGTAATAGCACCAATCACTCCGATAACATATCCAAAGTTAAAACTACTTTCACCTTGCTCGTCATCATCGCGTTCGCAGTTTTCAGATCTCTCACGAGCTTTCTTCTCTTTCGCGGCTTTACTAATCTCAGCGAGTTTTTTACCTGAAGCTACTCGTCGTGGATCTTTTATTTTCATGGGATTGTTATTTGTTATGGGGTTCATCTTTATCTATGTAGTCAAATCTAGTCAAATCTAGTCAAATCTAGTCAAATTCTAGTCAAATCTAGTCACCACTAGAATTCAGCATATGCTAAATCTAGTCAAATCTAGTCACCACTAGAATTCAGCATATGCTAAATCTAGTCAAATCTAGTCAAATCTAGTCACCACTAGAATTCAGCATATGCTAAATCTAGTCAAATCTAGTCATCACTAGAATTCAGCATATGCTAAATCTAGTCAAATCTAGTCACCACTAGAATTCAGCATATGCTAAATCTAGTCAAATCTAGTCAAATCTAGTCACCACTAGAATTCAGCATATGCTAAATCTAGTCAAATCTAGTCACCACTAGAATTCAGCATATGCTAAATCTAGTCAAATTCTACTTCATTCTACCAACCATACCACCTTGTTGACTTTTATAATATTTATTTTCAAACTCTAGTTCACTTATTTTCTTCACGCGATATATTGCGTACTCCTCTAGATCTTTAATCTTTTTCTCGAGTTTGAGTACTTTAATTGCGTACTCCTCTAGATGTGAATTTCGTGATCGTGCTCCTGTAAACATTTATAAAGATAAATGCAGATGCTAACACGTGAAGTATTCGAAGAGAAGGTAGAGGAGGTGTGGTGTGACGACGTTACCGGTGTTACGCAGATGATAAGATTTCTAGATCTGTACGTAAAGTACACAGACGAAGGTTCAGACGAAAAAGAGTTCTACAACAAACATATTACAGACGATGGAGTCACAAAGCACACTATGTTAGATCTAGTTCACGAGTGGGATATAGGACAATGTGATCTCGTATCCATCCTAGAATTTCTCGACAACTATGTTGAGAGTGACTACTTTGTTTACTACACCAATGAGTAAAATAAAGAAATGACGACCATGATGGCAGGAGGACTATTTAACGCACTCGCGTTTGCAGGTGCTGGATTTTTATTTAAAAGTTTGGATGGAAGTAAGTATGGTGATGAGATGAAACGTCACAATCTTGCAGTAGAGAGACTAGCGCGAGAAAAAGAAATGTGGAACGAAGAAGAAGTTAAACACCGCGACAAACTTGTGAGACTACGACAGGCACTGTCAGACGCTAACCGCGACATAAATGATACGAGTGCAGCTCTTGACGCGTTGTCCGCAACATTTCGTAGAGAACCGCGACTTCATGACTACTATACACCATCAAAAGAGATGCAAGACTATCTATCGATAACAGAGGGAGTGATGTTTGTTAGTATAGGATGGGTTGGATACAAAACTTATAACTACTTAAATCAACGTTTGTTTTAAAGAGAAAAAATATATAGTATAATAAAGAGATGAGTATCGAATTTGGAAAATATATGTTAAACAAGAAACTCAACAGTGCTACAATAAACATCACCACAAAACCTATTCTGGTCAAGAACGTGTTCACATATGGTGTACAAAAAAGTAAATTTGACGATAAAAAATTCACCGCAACATTATGTTCAAACGAAGACCAACTTAAAGAGGTCGCTGACATTCGAGAGAAATGTCTAGAGTATCTCAAAGATCAAGGTGTCGACGTCACCGAAATGAAAAGCGGGTTGTGTGGAGATAATATCTACACCAAAGTAGACCCAGAACTTATCTTAGAACTTAGAACTTAGAATAAATTACACCCAAGTAGATTACTCTAATACTGGGCGGGTCGGTCGCGGTTTAAAGCCTGCGCAAGTGACTTGGCACTTTTAGTGATCTAATAGCAGGCAAGGCTGACTGTTTAAAGCTATTTAAGGTTGCAGATGTCACTACTTCAGAGGGAAGTAAGTTCCAGACTCTGACTGTTCTTGGAAAAAAGGAATAGCTATGAGCTAATACAGTTGACTGCTGTTGTTGGTATGTTAAGCAATGTCTCCTAGTAGATCTAAGAGAACTAGAGCGCACAAGCGAGTCGGGAAGTTTACAATTTACAAGACTATTATGAAACTTATAAAAGAGGACTGACTGATTAAACAAACGCCTGTGCTCTAGAGTATCCCATCCAAGTGATCTAACTAAACCAGAAGTACTTGTTGTAAGTTTATAGTTATTGCATACAAAGCGGGCTGCGTTCTTTTGGACTTGCTCAAGACGATTTACATCTGTGTCGGTGTGAGGGTTCCACGAGGAGGATGCATATTCAAGCGTAGGTCTCACCAACATCATATAGGCTCTCTCCTTGACTTCGCTGCTACATGGCTTCAATGTTCTTCTTATTAGTCCCAGAGTCTTGTTGGCTTTAGCGGCAACTTTAGAACAGTGCGCACCCCAGCGAAGAGTTTCAAAACACCTTATGCCCAGATAGTCACATTGGGAAACCTTCGTAAGGGCTTCTGAATTAGCAGAGTATGTAGATTCGTGTGCCTTACGCTTGTTCGTAACGCGGAGTAGGTGGCATTTGGACACATTAAAGTCCATCTGCCAATCAGATGCCCATTTGGTTAGGTTGTGTAAGTCCTCCTGAAGTATCTGATGATCGTGCTGGGATTTAATGGCCCGATAAAGCACAGTGTCATCGGCAAAGAGCCGCAGTTCAGATTTCGGTACATCAACAATGTCGTTTATATAGAGTAGGAATAGGGTCGGGCCAAGTACGGAGCCTTGCGGCACACCAGAGGTAACAGGAGTAGTGCTGGAGTGAATGCCATTTATAGCCACGAATTGGGTGCGGTTATGGAGGAACCCGGATATCCACTTTTGGGTCTTCCCATTGACTCCATAATGATCGAGCTTATGTAATAACTTAGTGTGACTGACCTTGTCAAAGGCCTTACTAAAATCTAGTAGGAGTGCGTCGACTTGGCCTTGCTGGTTCAAGATGTTAGCCCAGTCATGACAGGTCAGCACCAACTGCGTTTCACAGGACATGCCTGCGCGAAATCCATGCTGTAAGGGAGACAGGATACCATTAGTAGACAAGTGTTTGTTAAGATGACTGAGAACAATATGTTCCATAACTTTACAGACAAGACATGTAAGGGATATTGGTCGGTAGTTTGCTGGATTATCCTTGTTTGATTTTTTATGAACTGGTACAACCAAGGCTTTAGACCAATCACACGGTAGGGTACCCAAGTTGAAACTCTGTTGAAAGATGAATGTCAACATACCAGATATCTCTGTTGACAGGACTCGCAGACAGCGTGGTGAAATGCCATCGGGGCCAGTTGACTTTGATATATTTAGGTTAGCTAGAAGTTTCTGAACGCCCGATTCATCAAACAAGATATCTCCAATGTTCGAAATGTTATCACAATAGGTAGAGGTGGTTGTAGGAAGTAATCCATTATCCCTGGTGAATACACTCTCAAAGTATTTGTTTAAGAGTTCAGCCTTGTCCTTGTCAGATATGAATATCGAATCGTCTTGACGCAATGTTGGTATACCCATACTTTCTGTCCTTGAGTGTTTGATATAGCTCCAGAATTTTTTCGGATTTTCCTTCAAGCTTCCTCCAATTTCCTGGTTGAGATATCTATTATGGGATGTCTTTAGCAGTTTCACCACTTTGTTTCTCTGATGACGATATGCTGACCATGCAGGGGAGTTTTTATCACTGCTACGTCTAGCATTTTTGTGTAGATGGTCACGCCTGCGCATTTGGCGCTTTATAGCTCTTGAGATCCAGGGAAGAGAGCTTTTTGCTGTTGTCATTTTTGAAGGGATATGCTTGTCAACTGCCTTGGCCAAAGTATCTTTAAAGAAGTCCCAGTTCTCTTCCAGACTTCTATTAGAGCAGTGGACAAAAAACTCAGTTGCACTATTCGAGATGTCTTGGCGAAGTGCGTCCAGATCTGCCTTGTCATACAAATACACTTTGTGAGGTGGGCGTGAGAACCGTTTGGGCTTAACTCTGATATTAAACAAAACAATATCGTGGTCACTCATGCCTGGTTTAACCTGGATATCAGAGACAAGGGAGGGAACAGAGGACAGGACCAAATCCAGAGTCTTGAGGGATGCTGGGCGAGTAGGAACAGTAACACATTGCGTTAGGGCGTGGTCACTTATAAAGTCTAGAAGTCTGTACATAAGAGGAGCTGTAGAATGGCTAGTGACCATTGGGGGATCACACTTCCAGTCAATATCCCCACAGTTAAAATCTCCGCTGACCACAATGTTCGGGTGGGATTTTTTGTTGATATCAAACACCTTCAATATAGACTCAGAAAGAAAGTCAATTCGAGACGAGGGTGCCGAGGGTGGTTTGTAAAATGCACATATGTAAAGCGCTTTCGTTTTAGCGAGATGAATGGAGGCCCATAGAGATTCGTCCTCTGGGTTACCAGCTAAATCTGGTAATTCATATGCTGGGATGTCAGATTTCACTGCAATGAAAACGCCCCCACCACCACAGCCAGATCGTTCCTTCCTGAACACTGTGTAGGTTGAAGGAAAGCATGAGTATGTTGGATCTTCAGAACTGAGTTTCGATTCACAGCCAAAAATTATATCAGGGTTGAGGTTGTCAATATGGCTAGCGAAAACAGCAGATCGTTCAGAACTCTTAATGCTGTTACAGTTAATTTCCATGCAGCGTAGACTGGAACGGTGGTGGTAATTGATAGATGCATTTTTACTTGGAGTGCTTGATGATACAGGAAGTATGTCCGGTAGTTGGTGGTCTCCAAGGTCACGTGACAAAGCCAAGAACGAATTATTAGAATTGAAAGAAGTACTTGGACTACAAAATACTGAGCTGCTGGAAAAGCTCGGATGGCCGCAGTGTGGACATATCCAGGTACATGACGATTTCGCCAGATGGAAATATGTGGAATCATCGATGAAACAGCATGATGTATGAAACCATAGGTCACAAGAATCGCATTGGATTCCCTTCTGGTTATCACGAACAGACTTGGTACATATTCCGCAGTTCGAGGAGGCAGATGGACCAGGATTCAAGCTTATGTCTCCAGCTAGCAAGAGCAGACAGTTCGCAAAAAGTTTGAGGGCTTGAGACCTCGGACGAGTTGACTGTAATATGGAATCCAAGATGGCGGAACGATTTCGAAGTACATCAGATAGAAAAGCTTCAGATCCAAGAGGGATACAAGTCGGTTTGATGAAATAACCGAGTAGAGCAGGGCTCTGTTGTGTTACATCAGTAAATCGAGTATTATTTTGGAGTTTAAAAGAAATTAAAAACACACTAAACACGAAACAATTCAGGACTAGAAATTTCACAGCCGCCATGATGGACGACCGCTGACCAGCGTTCAAAGATAACGATGAGGAGATAGAGTTTAGCGAGTTGACAAAACTTAAAAACTACAACGTTAACGCGGCTATTAACGTTAGAAACATCTACGTTAGTGGTAGTGTGGCGTACTTACAACTATACTTACAAGAGTTAGTTGTGTTGAACAAAAAGAAGGAAGATAAGGTAAAACCTAAACGTGTAGCTTTCTAAGTCACAACTATGATTTCTAAACAAAAAATGTTTAGAAACTCACTCAATAAATGATGACTCTCATTCATATTATCAACGAACTCATTCGTCACTATTTCCTCGTAGAACCTGTACTCACTCTCGACGAAGAGTTGGAAGAACTTTTCAAATCATTTTTTTTTTAAACTAAACACTACACTATAATAAAAGAGATATGACACGCCCAAAGGGATCTTTAAATAAAATTCAAAAACCAAAAGTCAAGAAAACAAAACCAAGAAAAGAGAAGGACGACCGTCAGACTCTAAAAGACCTAATAGTTATCGCAAAAGAACGAAGAGTTAAACTAAAACAAAATGCTAATCATAGTGAAATTAGAGAGGCACTAAAGATGAGACCTATAGAAATACCAAAGAGGTATGATCACTGTAAAAGTAGAAAACACGCACAGATCGTGATCAAAACAAACATAAACACTGGTGAAGAAACAAAATATAAAAGTATATTTGAACTAGCAAACAGTTTGAAAATGTTTGCGGGATCTATCACCTATCGTATAAAAATAGGGAAAAGTCTTGTAGTCGACGGAGATACATACACATTCCGTAAAGAGATAGTGTAATGATAAAATTATGTTTTTCAAAAATCTTTTTTTTTGAAAAATAAAAATCGGTTTTCCTTGTTTAAAAAAAGACTCTTATAATAAAGAGACGATGAATTACTTGAGAACAAAACTTAGCGAATGGTCTAATTGGATTGTTGGTACACCAGAACCAACTAGTGCTCCTCCAAAGTCATATTTAAGAGAGAAACTTGGTGAATGGTCTGACTGGTTTGTTGATCACACACCTGAGCCGATCAGAAAGAAAGTTACGAGTGCTTTCAATACCTTAAAAAGTAAGGTCAGTCCCTTGCTCGCAGAACCAGAAGACATTTTTTACGACGCTGAAGACCAAGTCGTGGAAAAGACTGAGAAGTCTATGCGTGGCTTTTCGGAGACCTACTCCATTGAAGCTCAACAGAAAACAGACCCGAAGACCTTCCTAGAGAATTCAAAAACTCTAGTGATCGATCTTTGGACTAGTGAAGTGGAGAAGCGGAGTGGTTTGAAGACAAAACTTGCGCTGGAGTGTGTCATGGTGAGAGCCACCGACAGCGGACCAGTGGAGGCAGTCGCGATGTTTCGCTCTCTCGTTGGCATCACGTTGACCGGGACTGACATGGATGAGTTATATAACACGTCTGTTGGGAAAATTTTAGAAAGTTTAGCAACCTACTTGAAAAAAGGTAGTGGCTGGAGAGTCTTGAGTGTCGTTAAGTTGGACATGCATATCGACACCTACAAGCCAATAAGCGCGTCGTCTTATATCCTGACACCAGCAGCGTTGGTTGGAAAACTCGCGATCGTGAACGTTCAGAACAAGACTGATAACGAGTGCTTCAAGTGGTCCATCACCGCCGCGAGATCACTGAGACAAAAAAATGTGGAGAAACTAAGCAAAAATCTAAGAACAGAGTCTGAGAAGTTCGACTGGAGTGGGATCTCGTTCCCCACACCACTATCAGACATCAAGAAGTTCACGAAAAATAATAAGATTAACATCAACGTGTTCGCATATGAGGAGAAAACTGGCGTCTACCCACTTCTCACCGGAGGTGACTCGAAAGACACTATTAACCTGTTACTCATCACAGAACAGGGTGAAGACGGAACGGTCAACTCTCACTACGCGTGGATCAAGAATATGAGTCGGTTATTGTCTAGCGCTAAGAGAAAACATAATGGTGCGATCTTCTTTTGCTATCGCTGCTTGAGTAGCTTCACTAGCGAAAAAGTTCTAAAGAGACACGTCGAGTGTTGCTCAAGTGTAGACAGTATTAAGACTGAGATGCCTGAAGAGGGTAGCATCATTGAATTCAAAAACGTCTTCAAAACACAAGACGTACCATTCACGATCTACGCAGACTTCGAGAGTTTTATCGAGCCTATTGACACATGTGTCAACAACCCAGAAAGTAGCTCAACGACTAAGTACCAACACCACACACCATCTGGGTTTTGCTTTCACCTGAAGTGCTTCGACGACACTCTCCACTACGAAGAGCCATACCTCTACACCAAGAAGGTTGAAGGTGAAAACATCGGTGAGAAGTTCGTCGTAGAGGTGGAGAGAGCCGTGAAAAACATCTACGACAAGTTTAAAGTCGCGAAAGAGATGATCTACGGACCAGATGACAGACGAGTTCACGATAGTAGTGAGACGTGTTGGTTGTGTGGGAAAGACTGGACTCAAAAAACTAAGAAAGGTAACCCAGATCGAAAAGTCAGAGACCACTGCCATCTCACGGGTAAGTACCGCGGAGCTGCACACAGTAGTTGTAACTTGAAGTACAAACTACCAAAGTTCGTGCCAGTTATTTTTCATAACTTGTCTGGTTACGACTCACATCTTTTCGTAAAAAGTCTTAGCGTCACAGAGGGTGACATCAAGTGCATTCCGAACAATGAAGAAAAATATATCTCGTTCAGTAAGGACATAACTGTTGACCACGAGACAGACAACGATGGCAAGGAGAGACCCATCACGAGAGAAATTAGGTTCCTCGATAGCTTTAAGTTCATGTCATCTAGTCTAGACAAGCTAGTTAAAAACCTTGATAAGAATAATCTAACATCAACCAAAAAAGTTTTTGGTGATGACTTTGAGCTAGTCTCTCATAAAGGTGTGTTTCCATACGAACACATGACTGGACTAGCGTCCCTAAACGAGAGACGCTTACCAACTATTGAGAAGTTCTACTCGAAACTTAACAACACGTCCATCTCTGAAGAAGACTACCAACACGCTACGAAAGTGTGGAACCACTTCAACATGAAAACCATGCGCGAGTATCACGACCTGTACCTAAAAACGGACGTGATGTTACTGGAAGATGTTTTCGAAAATTTCAGAAAGACCTGTAAGACTCACTATAGTCTTGATCCAGCGTTCTATTTCACGTCACCTGGACTAGCATGGGATGCACTACTCAAAGTCACCGGAGTGAAGCTCGAGCTAATCACAGACGTAGACATGCTCTTGATGTTGGAATCTGGGATCCGTGGCGGAGTCTCAACTATTACCAAAAGACACGCCGTTGCTAACAACAAGTTCATGGATCACATCAACAGTGATGAGGCAACTGAACGGACTGGCGACTCACTACACGATCTCACGAAACCTAGCGTGTTTTTACCTTATTTAGACGCAAACAACTTGTACGGTGGAGCAATGTGTGAACCACTCCCAACGCATGGTTTCAAGTGGATGACTGAAGACCAGCTTGATAACTGGATAGACATGTCATGTATTTTAGAGGTAGATCTCGAATATCCAAAAGAGCTCCACATCCTTCATAGTGACTATCCACTTGCACCAGAGAGAGTTATGGTCAATGGTGTTGAGAAGCTCATTCCAAACTTAAGCTATAAGACTAACTACGTGCTCCACAAGAAAAATCTCGAGTTATATACCAGACTAGGGATGAAACTTACAAAAATCCATCGTGGAATTACATTTTTCGAGAGTCGGTGGATGAAACCATATATTGATCTCAACACGCGACTCAGAACCAAAGCTAAGAATGAATTCGAAAAAGACTTTTTCAAACTTATGAACAATAGTGTTTTCGGAAAAACCATGGAAAACATTCGTAACAGGGTTGACATTCGGCTAGTCACCACGGAGGAGAAGATGAGAAAGCTAGTCGCTAAACCTAACTACCAACACAGAACTATTTTCGACGAGAACTTGATCGCTGTTCACATGAAAAGAACCAAGGTGGTTTTTGATAAGCCTGTATATCTCGGGATGTCTATCTTAGACCTAAGTAAGACGACCATGTACGAATTTCACTATGACTACATCAAACCGAAATATGGAGACAAAGCCACACTACTCTTCACAGACACGGACAGTCTCACGTACGAAATTTTCACGGACGACTTTTACAACGATATTAGTGATGATGTTATGGAGAGATTCGACACATCTGGCTATGCGAAAAACCATCCTAGTAACATCCCCATTGGTCTTAACAAGAAGGTGCTTTGCATGTTTAAAGACGAGCAAAATGGCGAGCAGGTTCTAGAATTTGTTGGTCTTAGATCTAAGCTTTACGCTCTAAGAACACTACGTGGTGACCAAAAGAAGTGTAAAGGTATAAAAAAAGGCGTGGTAAAAAATAAAATTATATTCGACGACTACATGGAATGTCTAACTACAGGAAACCCTCAAATGAGAACACAACATGTTTTCAGAAGTAGATTACATGATATACACACGGAAACCGTTAACAAAATAGCACTAAGCGCAGACGATGACAAACGTTATATCCTACCAGATGGAATTCGTACATTACCTTGGGGTCACTACAGAATAGCAGAGCTAAAAGATGAAGAGATCTTAGCTAGTGTAACCAAACAAAACCAAAACAAGTAAATGTTTTAAAGAGAAACATAATTAAATGAGTTTGAACACTAGAAGTCTAAGTGAGAAAATAGAAGCAATACGTATGTGGGAAGACAAAGTACTACTAACTACTTCTAACTCAATAAGAATAGAAGACTGTAGACTAGAGGAGACAAGACTGGAAAGGAGATATAGATATAAAATATTTGTGGATCAGGTAGAGGACGAAAATAACTATGAGAGACTTATAATGCCAGATAACATTCACACACTAGCTCCTGGTCATTATGCTATTCAAGAGATAAGAGATTTGACTAGAGAAATAGGTGTAATTCTTGAAGAAGAGATAAAAACTACTAACTCAATGTGGGACATGTTTTGGGAAGTGAGAGACTAACCTAGACGAGCAACTACAAAACAGTAACAACATAATTCCTAGAACATTTCCATACCTCAAACAGATATGGAAATAATTTTTGGAAATGTTGACATCATGTTTGGCATCTTGGAAATAATTTTTTTTGAACACGTGGTGAGGGCGTGGCTTTTCGGAAGTTGTTTTGGAAAAGTGGTGGTGAATAATTTTTTTTTTTGGAACACGTGGAAAAAATTTTTGGAGTACGTGGGGGAACGACTTTTGGAACACGACGCCGCCATCTTGGAAATGTTTTTGGGACACGTGGAAAAAATTTTTGGAGTACGTGGGGGAACGACTTTTGGAACACGACGCCGCCATCTTGGAAATGTTTTTGGAACACGTGGAAAAAATTTTTGGAGTACGTGGGGGAACGACTTTTGGAACACGACGCCGCCATCTTGGAAATGTTTTTGGAACACGTGGGGGAAAATTTTTGGAGTACGTGGACAAATAATTTTCTAGGGTGGTGACGTCATCTTGGGAATAATTTTTTTTTGGAACACGTGGAAAAATTTTTTGGAACACGGCGGTTTGAGGTGGTTTTTTCTCTTGGGCTAATTTCTCGGGATACGACTTAAAATAGTTTTGTTTATCTTTTTTTCGAGTTGGGGACATGAGCTATTCATGAAGGCATCTTGGGAATAATTTTTTTCTAGAACACGTGGAAAAAAATTTTTGGAGCACGTGGACAAATAATTTTCTAGGGTGGTGACGCCATCTTGGGAATAATTTTTTTTGGAACACGTGGAGAAATTTTTTGGAACACGTGGACAAATAATTTTCTAAGGTGGTGACGCCATCTTGGGAATAATTTTTTTTGGAACACGTGGAAATAATTTTTGAAACGAACGACGGTTCGAGGTGGTTTTTTTGGGCTAATTTTTCAGGATACGACTTAAAATAGTTTTGTTTATCTTTTTTTAGAGTTGGGGATATGAGCTATTCATGAAGGCAGGTGCCGATTTCAGCTATTTTTTCAGGAAAAGTTGAAACGCACTAATATATACTACTGGGGGCATTAACGTTAAAGACAATGTTGGCGAGGTAATGAAAAGGTAAACAGTAAATTAATCTTCTTGGTCCATGAGGCAGTGCGGAACTGTATGGCCATCTCCAATTCAAATCTCGTATGCTAATACTACATGTATATTTGTTAGGTTGATGGGAAACGATATTATGTCCAAGATGAACATGAAAGGTGGAAAAGGCAAAATTGGGTTTCAGGATACACCATTATTTAAAGTTGTGACAGGTATGTACCTAACACTATTTGGTCAGAATATATCGATAGCTAAATTTTAAAGTTGAATTTATGCATCAGGGTTGATTACAGGCACTTGCAGATGCACATTGGGAATTCCAGGTCCGGAATGATCTTGGTTAGCCAGTATGATAGTCACAATCTAATGTACAATTCCAAGCCTGTATTAAAATCATGCGAGTACTGGTACTACTTAGCTAATTTATGTAACATGGTTGACCTTCAAAGCTGTCGAGGTTGGCCTTCAATGCTGGGTAGAAATGGGTTACAGTCATTTAGTAATCCCTATTTCAAACTGCTTCATTTTAATATTGCAAATTTATGTAATGGTATTCATATTCTTATGCTTATTATTACTCCGCCTGCCCATAGGGTAGCGCGGAGGTTTAAAATGGCCGCGTCTGTTTTCGTCATCGGTGTCAAAAACTGGCACGTTCACATGCACAATTTCTTTGTGAATTGTGTATATCAATAGACATTTGGGACTTTATAGAGGGGTACTTGTGTTTTCTTGTGGATAACTAAATCACCTGTTGATAGTCAACCCTCTTGAGCGCAGTTCCATTAACCCCCATTTATTTTGCCACCTTGTGTATATTTCGTTGCCTGCAGGCGTCTTGTTCGAATATGTGTAGCCTGGATTAAACAAATGACTGAGAAAGGTCGTTTGATGGGCAGGATTCTCAACTGCAGTGACTCCATTAGTTTAAACCCATTCCATTAACTCTTATCTCAATCTCATAAAGTTATTAGATTATACATTCAGGTATTTATTATTTTATTTATCCTCATTGTTAAAATATGCTCCAAATAGACTGGGAGGAGGAGGAAGAAGAAAAACAAACAATTAACCTTCTTTATGAGAACCAAACTTTCTTAATTATTTATAATTATTATATACTTATTATATACTGCAATTCATATTGATTATAACTATAGACATTAAACGTTGATTTTATTGCTTTTGTTTTAAAATTTGTTACCCAATATTTATAATGCAACAAAAATCTTACCCAACCTTTTCCTGCCAGACAGAGGATACAGTAAAATCCTACTATTTTCCAGGTCAGCGTGAATAGGTTCTTACATATTTGATGCATAAGACAAAATAAGCCTGTTTAGGTTCTTAAATAGGTTCTTATTTTTTTCAAAGAGTGGTGCAGGTCATGAAATTTTAAATACAATTTAAATTATTTTACATCAGTTTCTATGCAGTACTGTACTGCTTAACACTGATATTTGTTTTGTTGACAATTTTATTATACCAGTAGAAGTTGAAAGTATAAGTGCTGTTTCATATAAAGTCTGAAACACTTTCATGAAAGTAAATTTTGCAGTCTAGGAGTTTAATACCCTGAAACACATTTATTTGGAACTGTATAAATCACTGCCAAGCCTTCAGTCTTATTTCGCATTCCATAACTATTACATGCCTACCAAATAAGAACCTTTTCCAAATTTCAGGCTGAATTGGTTCTTATAAAAATGGGTGTCTAAATGGCAAATTTCAGGCTGTAGATTCTTAATCCACTAGGTTCTTATACGCGGGATATTACTGTATTACATGGTGGTGCGAAGATATGAATTTGTGGTGAAAACAATATTTTACGAATGAGCGTAGGGAATGAGTAAAATATTGTTTTTACCATGAGAAGATAAAATTCATCTTCAAGCCACCTTGTAATTTTCTTTTTATTATAAGTAGATTCAATGCAAAATGTGGGTAAAATGTTCAATCATGTGATCGATATCTTCACATATGTATCACCACCAATATATCTTATATCTTGACTGCATATTTCTTAGCAAAACACTACCATCTATATAATAGATTTGGCTTACACCAACCCATTTCTCCCATTTATGGATGTTGATGCTCCCCCTATTTGCACAACTTCAAAAGAGAAACTATTGGACTGAGGCTTTTGTGCATGTAACAAATCTAGTAGCTGCATGGCCATTAGTTACTAGGAAGTTGATCCAACACAACTGTTCAATTAATGTAAAGGGCAAACAAGGGCACAATTTAGCCCTTGATGAATGGGTTGAAACATACATGGTGTTACCACTCAAGAAATATGCTTCAAGTAATGTTAAACTTGAAGTGCCACCTACAGTGCAGGCAATGTGTTAAAATATACTAGAAATACGTGTACGCAACAACCCCTCGCTCCTGCTACAATGCACGCAATTTGGCCTGGATAATTTTGGTAATAAATAGTTGTTTTTTTCAGTAAAAAGAAAAGAACTCGAAATTTGGAAAAAGGAGAAAAATCGGAGAAAAGCCACAGCCACTCGAAACCTCGGGTCTTAGTAGACAGAATCTTAGTAATACAAACTTTTCGTACATTTTATAAATAAACAACTAACTAATTGACAGTACCGACAAAGATGGCAACTGGTACATTTAACCATAATTCCTTGCACGCAGTAAACATTGATCAGAGGATAGTTTCAAAAAGATTAAGTTTGGAAAAAGGAAGCTTTTACGTATTTAGTTCATGTTTACAAGGTAAACAATGTTTAGCTGTTATTACAGGTGATTTAAGGTCGCAAAGCATTCTGGTAAAATGTATGTCGGTACCGTCAATTTAGATTTTCCTGTGATCAATTATTTGAGCTTTAAAGTATGAAATGTGACATGCGGCCGTGTGGCAGAGCATTCGACCGTAAAAAACATGATACCTATGTTTGTTGCATACACGTATTTATAGTTTCTTGTGCAGATGTTTACAACAGGTGCAAAAGAAGTTGTACTAGGAAAAAACATTTCTGTACTTATTTCGTTATTTCGCATTATATTCACGTTATTTCGCATTAATTTTTCGGCTTTTCATTCGAAATATATTTAGCAATGACGCAATTGTTACCATGGTAACTAACTGATTTTCCATTTATCAAAAATACAAACTGATTTTGACATGTTCCGAGGACAATATCTTTTGAAATACTAACTCTACGAAGTCATGAGATACATCAAATAAAAGCTTCAATAACAGACTCGGACATGCGTACACTGAATATATTTGTAAATAATTGCTAACATCTTTAAAAAAGCGAAAACACTTACAGGTTTGCCATTGAACGGCTTTTAAGTTTACGAAATGTCAAATTTTCCAGACATCTTCCAGCTTCCAATGAAAATATATTTTGAACTACAGAAAGCTTGACTAACTGACCCAGACATACGTACACAATATCTTAGTATTAACTTTAAATTACTAACCGATAAAACGCTGAAAAGGACTTAAAGGAGTTGGCCTTCGGACGCTATACTATACGATACATCAAATGAAAGCTTGAATAACAGACATGAACATACGTACAAAATATCTTTATAACTGATTGCTAACATCTTCAAAAAAGCGAAAACACTTACAGGTTTGCCCTTGAACGGCTTTTGAATTTACTGTCAAATTTGACATCTTCCAGCTTTGGACGACTATATATTTTGAACTACTGAAAGTTTGACTCGGACATACGTACACAATATAAACAATGAAAAGGAGTTGGCCTTCGGACGTTATAAAATTACTTGAAAGCAATATTAAGTTAGGATGTGTAAGCGGGTTTATTACAGTCCGTAAAGAAGCGAAAATATTAATTGTGCTGTTTTCACCTTTCAATTTTTTAAATATATTTGTTGTTCTTGTATGTTAATTTATGCTTTTGCATTGTAAGTTACTCAAGCATCAATATGTTGAAGCGCCTGATGATAAATGTTGAGCCATTTGGTAGCATACGAGAAGCATATTCTACTCCAAGTGCTTTTAATGTGCATCCCACATCCCACCACAAGGAGCAGGATCCTATTCATGACCAGCTAAAGGGTATGTGGTTTTGCTTGAAACAAAATATTATTGCTGTGGATGTTACTGGTAATACAATCCCAAAGCTTACCAAGCAAGGAGAAGAAGGAAATGTCCAACAGTCATTGGTTGATGTATATAACAAGGGTAAGATGAAAGTAAAACAAAGTTTTGCAAGAATGCTGTATGCCAAATATAATGTATTTGTTGACAATCAAACTGAAGTAGAATAAAGTAATGTATAAATTGTTATATATATATATATATATATATATATATATTTACAATTTTATAGTTTTTTAAAATACTGTGAAATTCCACAAAAAATTATTTCTCTCCAAAAGAATTCAAAATCTCCAAATGCAAAATCTCTGTTTGAAATGTTGGATGCATTTGCCCCCAGAACAAGGAGAGGTGTTTTATTATTAGCTGCGAGTGGTCTTAATTTCTCCTGTAAAATGCCATTAGTAAACATTGTCTTATTATTGAAGTCTTTCAATGCATTTACATGATTTTCTGCATTGTGGTAACCCTTATTTACAATGGCCTTTGCTTTTGAACCCCTGTATGTCAGAGTGAGAAGCTTCACAGTTACATTAGGGTCAATTACCAGCATTGACTGCACACATACAACAATTGACTTTGCATGTTCAGTTCCATTTAATGGTAGATTTGGACCTTGCAGGCACACATCACAATTCTGATTGCAAGTAGAAGATGATTTACCATCAAAATATCTGACAATTTGTGACTTTCTACACAATGGTTTTAAGCAATAATTTACCATATCATTGAGATTGTTTATGCTTTGCAACTTGTTATCCCCTTCAGGTAAAGATGATATGTTCCTTAAATGTATTGTCCCGTCCTCAAACCTAAAGAAGATGATACAATGGGCTTCATATAGCTTTCAAGATTACATGGAATACCATTGTGTATTACAAACTGGACATCTTTTTTGTCAATACCCATTCCAAAAACTACATTGGCACAAATAACATGTGCCTGCCCAGTCTTCCAACTCTGCATTTTCTTGTCTTGTATAGACATCCATACCAGCATGGTAAAACACTGCATTTATCCCAGAATTTTGCAGTTGATATGATACTTCAACTGTGTCTTTACGTTGTTGACAATAAACTATCCCACACTTCTTTTCAAATTCTTTTTTAATTAGGGCAACCAGAGATGAGTGATCAAAACCTTGTCCCCTCGCCCGGCGCGAAGCGCCGGCCGAAGCCCTGAGGGCCAGGGTGCTAATATCGACCGGCGTTTAGTCCCTCATCACAGGATTCCAGGCGTTTGTGGAGTAAATTTCAGTTTCCTTGTATATATATTCAGGATCAACGTCGTCGATCATGTGCGGCATCGGAAAATTTGGCCCTGGTAACTACAATCAGTGACACAAAAACCTGGGACACATCAAATGAATCGATTTTTTTACCAAAATGTTTTAACTTTACCCCTTGAACCCCTCTCCCCCCTTTTCAATGTTGTACTAATCGGTTGAGAAACAAACAGCAATGGTACGATGAAATAGAAATGTGTTTTTCGTTATCCAACATTGAATAGGGGGCAAGGGGGAGTAATGAATATATTCAGTGAAGTGTCCCAATAATAATGTCACTGATTGTCTGAAAAATACACGTTAAGCATTTTATAATTTGTTTTGGAAATAGTTTTCAAATGGCAAAAATGGCATTAGGACATCTATAGGAGTAAACACTCTTGGAATTTTGACTAAAAATATTGCCGATATACATATACTGTAAGTTGACAGCGAAAATTTAGCTTTAAAACCTCTAGTATAGTTCTGGGAATGAAATAGTAAACAAGCCTGTTATCGCTTGCGCACGTCCGTGCGTAACTACAGTACGCGAAAAACTGATCAACACTATTCTTACTTCGCATAGTAGCACAAATTAAAGGTCACTACACTCATGAACTTACACTTTTGTCAAGCATTTGCAAAGTTACTAAGGCTTCCTGCAGGGCATAAAGTTTCACATTACATGGCCATTGCATTCGCAAGTTACTTTTCCCTTGCGAATTATATAATTACGATTACTGGAATTCAAATAATACTTAATTAACACAAGTAACCAGCTATTTATGATAAAATTTGCACAAGTAACCACAAGTAACCACAAGTAACCACAAGTAACCACGAACATTCTAAAAATATAGAATGATAATCTAATTTATTTTAATTTGCCATGGTTACTTGTGGTTACTTGTGGTTACTTGTGCTAACTTCTAAAATATAGAACTTTTGATATGGTTACTTGAGTAAAATCGTTTCCAAAGAACAATATCAGTATCATACATTGTTTACTTTGCTACTTGGTCTTTTTTACTGCCCTTTAATTGGGGATGAACTTTCCTAGCGAGAGACATATGCCGTTCAGAGGGCATTTCCTGTTATTGTGCCTGCGAGCGTTTAGTTTAGAAATTGAGAACTTTGTATATAAACGATTTCAATGACTGCATTTGAATTAATATTTAAATTGACCGTAAAAGAAAAGTACGTGTTTTGTCGGGTTATACGGTGAATGAAGATTTGTGTTCAAAAAGATCGTGAAAAGGCAGTGAAAATGCAATATATCGTCGTCGGAAGATGTCAAGTTCGTAAATCAAGTTTTATACGTGGCGTCAAAACTAAAGGTAAACCCGTTTTCGGTTTTTTAAACCTCTTAATCAGTTACAAAGATAGTTTTGCAAACATGTCCGAGTATGTTATTCAGGCTTTTATTTGATGTATAGCATGATTTTCTAGAGTTAGTAGTTCAAAATATATCGTCGTCTGAATATCTAAAATATTTACTCGCAGTTTGTCAATCCAAGCGTCGTCGCTTTTTTCAATCTGTTAGCTATCAGTTACAAAAATATTTTTGTAGGTATGTCAGAGGCTGTTAATCAAGCTTTCATTAGATATGTAGAATGAGTTCTTAGAGTAAGAACTTCAAAATATATCGTGGTCGGAACATTTCACTTTTGGCATGGCGTCATGGCGACTAAAAACAAAACAATCAGACATCACGAAATCACTCTTTGAAGGGCTTTCGCTCGAAATTGAATAGTCCTCTTACACACGATTTCTTACATGTATTTCTAACACTACCTAGTGCCTACACAGTATGCAGAACAACATTTTTATCGTACTCTTCAATAAAACAACCATATACTGTACATGTTAGTCATGTTGAGTGTTGTACATAATATACACATTTTGAAATACTTAACAGAGTGATTTATGCTATACACCATTGCAAAGCCAACGAAAAATTACAATCGTAGTGCAAATTTAAAGTTTGTACCTATCATGGAACAATTTAAAAATTTGAATTAGCGTATACAGTACTGGTAGTTTAGTAGGGTGCAAAAACATGCAGACTATACTGGGGTTTATACAAACCTTGGCCTGGCCTACAATTTTGTAGCATAAACAAGCATTACAGTACTGTACTATACTTGTCAGTGTTAATATATACACTGCTGCAGTGAATAAGGGAGAGCTCGGAGTATGAGACAGACGATACATGGATGATTGTTATGCAAGCTCATAATTTCTCAGAAAAATTATTCTTAGTCCCAGACAGGAATTGAACCTGAATTGAACCTCTAACCATTGAGCTACCCAAGACTCAGATGCAGAGTGAAGGTTACAATGCTGTACTGATTCAATTGAAATATGTATATACCTATGTGCATTACTGATATACAGTACTGCTCAGAAATAACCCAACACTGCGTTCGCGTTCCGAACGCGTTCCAAACGCGAAAAAATTGTAAGGAAAAATGTATTTGCGAGTGCCTACATGAATGGTAATATATACAGTTTATAGATCTACTGTTAGCTTATTCAGATTCTTTACACTTGAAACATAGGAACCAGATTCTTATGTAGATTGATCATGATGTTTATACATGTACATTTTTATTCAGATTATTAGTACTCGAAAAATATACTTTATGGGTGACTGTAAATATGTTTTGTCATCATTTTAGTATTCTAAGTTTGAGGCTCCACATATCTATATCCGGCCCTGATAATTATATATCATTCAAATCAGTACATCATTGTAACCTTCTCTCTCCATCTGACTCTTGATGCCTCAATGGTTAGAGGCAGTCACTAGCAATCAGGTTATAATTTTTTCACCCAGGTATAGTTTTTCTGAGGATATGAGCTTAATCATAGTTAATAGCTTAATTGACGTCCATGTATTGTATACTGGTATGTATTCCAGAAATAATCTTTGTTTACTCCATCCATTACGGAGCATGTTAGTACTATAGTAGATGTAGGACTATAGTAGTTTGTTAATAAGCTTGGACAATGCTGGTCCTTAAGGCTTGTAATGGAAAATACAGCTTATATAGGATTATGTTGGCATTGGGTATGTTGACACTAAATATATCAGCATAAATTGTTAAAGGGATTGAACAAAGTGCTGTGTCAGCTAGATCATTGTCAACAAGTATCAAATTGACATGTCATCCTGAATATAGGTTGTTATATCTGTGCATGCATGGTGATATATAATTTAGATACTATAACTACAAGTACAATGCCATGTGTTTTGTTACATGGCTTTTGTATTAATAACCATCAAAATATGGTATCTGCAATCTGCATTAGCTAGGCATGGTATCAATATATGGTGGTCTTAATATCATTAAAAAAAACATTAATAATGCATGAAGAAAACACAAAGGAAAATCACCACCGTGTCGTATCTTTATATGTGATAAAGATTCATCCTAATTTACATAAACTTTAGCTTTGATTTTCTCGGCTTAGACAACGTTATTTTTCAAAATTACTACGCCAACGAACTTACCAAATGCTGGTCGTTTTTTAAGCCGTTTAAAACACTCGCAGCAGTATTTTATCAGATATAAAACACTCGGCTGCACCTCGTGTTTTATATCTGATAAAACACTGCTGCTCGTGTTTTAAACATTACATATAAACACATATATTCGTATATGTACAGTACAATATGTTACAAAAACTCATTTTAACTCAAAAGTTATATATCCTGCACACATTGTCAACTAAGGCAATTGATAATGGTGCTACAACATGTATGATAAACAGACTCATTGAGATATGGAAAATAGTTCTTTAGATATAAGAAATTATGTGAAGGCATTTTAACATCAACTAGCATTACACAATGTATCTTTCTTCTAATTACAAAAGGTACCCAATCCTAGGATTTCTATTAACTGATCAGTTTCGAGTCCTGAGTTAGGAATGATCAGTTTCCCTGCCCTGCATTGAGACCTCTCAAGAGCATCAAATATTAAGTTATACCCACATCCATGCCAGCTCGACATCACAGTAGTCCAAATTGTGGATCCAATTTGAATGGACCCTATAGATTTGCACTATATGTACCACCTATTTGATTTTTTGAAAGGGCACAGCCATTGCATGATAAAGATGCACATTCTTCCTTCACGTTTCAGCAGCTTTTGATGTCTGTTTCATGAATCATCAACAGTGTGAAAAAAGTAGTTTCTTTCTTAGTTATTGATGGTAGAAACAGCAGCAGACGTCCCCACTATTCTGCTGCTGCACCCAAAAATTAAAAAAGATTTGGCTTCATGTGTTTAGTTTGATGTTCTATGAAACAATTAAATTCAGACAATACAAAGATTTCAGCAATATTGTCCACTGGAAATTATTTATTCAGTCTGACAAACGAATGGGCTATTATCTAATTCAAGTAAAAGAAGTATCCTGTAAGCAACTATATGCTATAAAAATTTCAAACAGCAAGCGGGCGAGGGGTTGTTGCGTATACGTATTTCTAGTTCATGAATAACACGAAATATCAGATTGGGACGATCTGATGATTGCTGTAAAATGTTAACATCTGAAAGTTGAAGTTGGTTGATGATCACAGTCTGTGTTCGCTTTGTGCAAATTCCTTTAGCTTCCAAAGTTGGCAATAACTTGGTCTGAAGTGGAATCCCCAGGAATCTATACAGTGAGCTTCATCAATGACAAAGAAATTGAGTAGCTGCTTACTGGATAGCTGTTGCAAAAGGCAAATAATTTCCTGGGAAAGTACAGTCTCAGGAGTAAGGAATAAAAAGTTATATTCCAGTGGAGTTGTAGTGAGTTTATGGAACATTGTATCCCTTTCATTCTGATCCATGTCAGACATGAAATAACAAACAGATACTCCTTTTGATCTTAACCTCTGGCATTGATCAATGAGTAAAGCTAACAAAGGAAATATTACAATTGTTACATTATTCTCCAAAAGACCAGCTACAACATAAGACACTGTCTTGCCTCCTCCTGTTGGCATTATTAAAAGCGTGTTTTTTCCACATACAATACTATCAATTGCATCTTTTTGCAATCCTCGGAACTGCTGCAATTTTAAGATCCCACGTAGTATGTCAAGTGCTTTATCATCAGAAGGTATGTTAGGGTTAAAAGTGTTTATTGTACAATCTTCAACATTTTGGTTTTTGGTTTTGGAGTAGGTAATGAGAACCACAATGATGTCCTGTATAATGTAAATGTAGAAAACTGTGGGGACGGGGATTAGAATGATAAGCGCATATAGTCAATAGCTATAATGCGTATCATATTGCAACGCGCACTGGACATGAAGTGTGAACTGAATAATATGCATGAATAAAACACAGAAACAGAGAATAAAGATGCGTATAATTGTAAAATGTATAGCATAACATGCGGGATAACCCTGTACGCATTTCGACCTTTATTGGTCTCTTCAGCAGGGTATCGGGTTGGCAGTTGATGTTATTCTCGTTAGAAGATAAATAATAATGCACGGAGTAAACCAAATATATATAACTGTAAGGAAAAAAGTGATTGCTTACCAAACGTGTTTTGGTTTCTTGAGAGTCCAACGCGGCGTGCCATGGTCTGATAGGGATTTGGGAAGGTTCGTAGTAATTCTGAGGACGTGTTATAGCGTCAAATGCTAATTGCGACTGAGAGCGTTTGTTAGATGGTAATAGAGTATATATGCGAGTTGCGTTATTAGTTACCAGGTCTAAGTGCGTTGGTGGTAAGGGGGTTAGTCCGTGTGTTTGGGGGATAGTACGGGAGTTAATAATTTTAAGAATACGAAGAGAGGTTGGTCGTAAATATAAACCGACTGTGGAAGCCAGGGAATGTAGATGGAGACTGTAAGGTAGTGTGGTGATAGTATAGTGATGATAGAATGATTAAGGGCAAGCTGTATATCTATGTATGTACATGTATGTATTGGAAAACTGGTAAAAGTGGATGGGCAAAAGAACCATATGTGTGAAGAATAGCAATAAGGTAAGTTGTGGAAATTGAGTGGGTAACTAGAGTGGGTCCATAGGAACAAGTCCTATAATACCGGAATAAGGGTAGGGACCTGTGTCAAAATGAGTGTTTACCAGTGCAAGCCAAAGGTGCAGTAGTAATATATAATACGTTAAAGACTGTTGATGTTTTCAAAAGTGTAGTATAGTATTGACTGATTGATGAAGGAAAGCTATATAATATTACATGTTTATCCACAATATATACATATATAACAAAATTGTGAAGGTAGATGAACAGTGGAGCCACGTAGTGTGTGAAGAATGACCCACAGGTAAGGTGGATGAGTAGAGATGGATAACTCATGTAGGTCCATATTCGTAAGATGCAGTCCTATTAGGGTATGGGTTAGTGGGTTTTATTTGAAGGATAGGGGGAAAGGGTTAGGACATGCATCAAACTGAATGAAGGTACCATGAGTAACCTACCAGCCCAATGTGACCTTGGGTGGTATAGTGTGTATATACTGTATATGCTATGAATAAGAGGAGTATTGAAATTATAGATGGTCTGAACATATACATGTTGTATAATATGGAAAATCTACCATATTAAATCTACCATATTTGGTTGGTTGTTCATTGAGTTATCTTGGTTGTAGTTGACCAGAGTGTAAGTAATAGATAAACACCGAGAACGAGGGATGTATGCTATATACAACCCTAAGGACGCACAGCATCTGAGGGCTGTATATTGCATACATCCCGACGTTCGAGGTGTTTATCTGACTTGTTGCATGATTAAGGAGGTTTTCTAACGAAGTTTTGTCCATTTTTCCACCTTCGACAATGATTTTCCTATTTTTTTCTTCGTTTCTTATCTAATTAGTGGGATGTATGATATATACATCCTGCAGTACATCAAAGAAAACCGACTCAATCATGTAATAAGTACGTTTATTATATTACTATTTTCGTGAGCGGTCTGGAACGTGAAATCCGGCAATTTGATTGGTTCCTGAGCAGTCCGGAATCGCTGACAGTTGCTGACAGTGAGAATTTTATAAACAAAATGAAAGTCATGTCATTATATGCAACAAGATGGATAATAATTTCAGAACTACTCATTGTTGAAATATATCGTGCAGGTATTTTCTTAGAAATTTTATAAGCTTTCATTTGATGTATAGCTCAGGTTTCCGCATTATGTGAAACTTTCTAAAATGTCCAAAACGTTCGTAACATTGATCGTGATAAATGTTATATTATATAACATTTACTTCCCGGCAGGTAATGCAGAATTTCAGGTGTGGTTTTTTCCAACTATGCTTAAAGGGGCAGCGTCATGACTTGCGCATGCTCAAGTAGTCAAGTCTGTTTTTCGTCGAGGAGTCCTTCGACCTTTGGCATGCACGCCATAATTGAATCCATGGTAAGTGAAACAAATTGGTGTTGTAGCACCTCTTGTAAGAGTGAATCTAATGCAGGGTTTTCCAGCTTAAAAATATACTGAGCAAAGTCACTATCACTGCAGTAATTACATCCAGTCAAGCATTTCGCATCAATCCATGTAACTGGTATATCGTTTCGGTCAAGTAGATCCTTCCATCTTTTCTTGACTTCTTTACATTGATCCTGTAACTTCTTCTTGCGACCGCAGTTCTCTCGCTTTTCGCCATGCGATTCACCGAGTATAGACGCCATTTTGAATCGTAAGCCAACTTGAAAAAATTCAGGCTGATTTTTTTCAAGTTCGCACACATGCACAAATCATGACGCTGCCCCTTTAACGCACAACCTTGAACAATATGTCAAACAAAAGCAAATGAAAAATGCTATTCGAGGAAGAAATTTTAGGAATCTAGCTGAACGGAAAGTACTTTAAAAATTGGAAAACATCTCTGCCATTTTGGTTTAGTTCGCAAGAAAGATGGTGGCGAATTAGCCTAACACTGTAGAGTTTTCACAGAACGTTCACAACATTTGTGGTCATATAATAAACTACTTATTGACCTCGCTTGTTCGGTCTGTACTTCCGTTTTCTGCACAGACCTCCGCTCGCTGCGCTTGCTCGGTCCGTACTAAAAACGTCGGTCCGATATTTCACTAGTACAGACCTCATGCATGCTCAGTCAATAAGTAGTAAATATTGTCCACCCTTACACAGGCCATAGACGTTTGACATTTTTAATAATAAATCGTTTTGTAGGTTAATACTTTACTCCCAACCCTTCCCACCCTGATCAGTTGGACAATTATCAGCTTTGTGTTGTTTGGTTACAGTTAAAATGACATAATTATATTGAGCTGAAAGCACAGTTTCTCCTTGATTTTCTACCCAGAAATTTGTATTTATTGTTATTTTCGTATTACTGGTTTGACATGCATTTCTTTGACTGGTGTAATGAGGGTAAAGTCGGTACTGCGTTTTATTCTGGAGAGTGCAACATACCCTAGTCCTTCACCTACTTTATTGCTGTCAAACCAAATGATAACCTTTGATCAATTTTGACCCTGTGATTCATAACATGGCATAAATGGGTAGCACGTAAACTTTTCATTCTCTTTTATGTTTGTGAGAGGTTAAACGTTAACAAGTGTTTGGTCTCGAAGATGAAGGAGGATTAAAGTTACTTACATATTTCAAGAGCTTGGAGCTTCCATCTGCAGTTTGGAAGCCCTTCGTGTATTACAAAGTCGGTATTAGGGTAGAAATGTACGATCTTAAATTTAATGCGAACGCTTCATGTGGTTGATCAAATTCTTAATTATACGTCAAATGACCGTTCAGTAATAAAGTACTTAGCAAACCCTACTAAAGTAGTCTGCTCCAACTTTCCCTCAACGATCCCTTAACGGACTTGATCTTCATACCATAGTTCTGCAAGAACATAGCCCACCTCAAGTGGTTGGTTCAAGTAGATCAACAGTTGACGATCCGTCTGGAGTTGAAATTCTCTCCCATAGAGATACGCTTGGAACTTCGTTGCACGCAGACAATAGCGAGATATTCTCAATGGTGGTGAGCTTGCACCTAAACTGACCTGAAATGGGCATCACAACAATGCTGACATTCTGGGCTTTCGTTTGATAAAAAGTGCTCTAAAACCGTGGATACGTCCAATTTCGAATCATTATTTGGAAATGTTGAAAGAGACAGGTAAGCCGTTATTCTTTATGATATAAGCTTTCTTTTTATGTACAAATTATCATGTTTTGACATGGAGCTCACATACGGAAATCCTTTCAAACATTAGGTACTGCAACAATGCTGTCGCTGACATTGAATCAAAATGAACAAGCATGTGCTGCACGTCCTTCCCAGTGTCACAAATGGAAGGATATCTATTTGGATGATCTAATAATAAACGATTCAAAGCCAGGCTGCTGCAATCCCAGTCAACGAGATGTTGTTTGTAGAGCGATGTTGTCCCTTAACCAAACGTTGTTCTGCCACCACACTTAAAAAATCTGAAAGAAAGGCTTTGAAAAATAATAAGAAACATTCTACCAGTAGCTGCAGTATTGCTAGTGAAATTTATTGAGGTATGCCAGCAGATGGTAACAGACGGCAGTGGCGTAGCCAGGAAGCAGATGTCATGTGGGCACAACATGGGCACAGGTCTCAACATTCTCTGGTGGGTTTTTTGTTATTACAGTGAGTGAGAGGGCCGTAGCCACCAATTTTGAAGTATATCCGGTTGGTTGGCAGTTCAGAGCGCTAAACATGCGAGAAACCTCTGGGGTGTGAACATAACCCGGGAAATTTTTGATTTTTTAAGCCACGGAAATGCTATTTCCTGCATTTTGGGGGGAGTTTTAACAAGTTTAAACTTATACATAATCTTCCTAGTGGCTATACTCTATACTTTAATTACTTTGCCTAATGAGAGCTAGATTTATCTGCAATATTTCACCCGGGCACAGGCCCGGGTATAGCTACGCCACTGACAGACGGTAGGAGATAGTAACAGATTGGGAGTAGATGGGTCCGTACGGTAGCACATGGTACGTTGGAACAAACATGGCATCATTGTCAGAGTGCTAGGTATATGTTTAGGTGGCTTTTCCTGTATTCGTTGTTGGGTTTCGTGTTTTTAAAAGTTGGTGTGTTTTCCCGTTTTGTGTGTGAGTTCATTTTTGGAGAAGATATTGCAGAAAGTGCGGTATAAAGATTTGTTTTGGAAAGCCAAAATTTTGCTTTTTTGAATGTGAAATATGTTGCAACATTTTAAGACTTGAACAATGTGTGTTTGGAGAAGGGAATTCCTCTTTTTGCGATTTTAGTTAGTCGCTTGGGATGTTGCCGAAGGTGTACGTGGCCGCCAGCCAGTTGATCATGGGTTCATGGAAAACGGTTGTTGTCTACTATACCATTTCAGGAACATACATTGGCTGTCGTTTAACGAAGCATTGTTGTCTATTGGAGTGAAGCAGGAACACGAATCTACGATTCTACGTTTTCGAAGGATGAATTCCTTTTTAGTATGGAGGATAGTGCTGTGGATGTGAATATGTTAAAATATTTTAAACATGAGTTTGTATTGGCAGCGTTGCATTTCATGATGAAGACGACCATTTATAACATGTTGCGTGGATATGATAGTATTGAAGATGACTCAGAGGAGAAGCAGTGTTAGGATATTAATTTTAGGGGGTTTATTTGAATTCGTTTTTAAAGAATGAATATGACATGATTAACCTACACTGCTGAGTCAACAGAAAATGTTGTTGAGTGGAGGGGAATTTGAAGTGGACCTTCAGGATTGTGGTCCGTTGAGGTAATAATAATAATAATAAAACTTTATTTAATGAGGCTAACACATGACAGCAAAATGCTGATAAACTTGTGGCCCTCCTACAATTTCTAATTACAATTATAATAGAATGATAATTAATCTAACTATAATAAATATTAAAACTAAATATTAAAAATGCTATTTTACATATATAGGTTAGGTATTAAAAATTAGTGTTTCAAAGTTATCAATATGTTCATATTTAGTTAAAAAGTAAGAGCGTATTGCTTTATTAAAACTATTAAAAGACTCAGACTTCTTAATTGAGTTCGGCAGGCTGTTCCACAATTTAATACTTGACACAGTGAAAGATCTACCACCTTCAGTCTCTCGTTTGTACCGTGGACAAACGAGATTTGTTTTACCGTGTCTAGTTTGACGTACATGAATGTCAGAATTTCGTGTCAATAACTGTTCGATATATGATGGAGTAAAATCATTCAGTCTTTTATAAATTAATTTACATTTATTAATTTTTATCTCATCGAAAAATGGTATCCAGCCCAATTTGGAAAATAGATCAACCCTTCTGGCAGTTTTGTCAGCATTTAGGATTGTCCTTGCAGCTCTTTTTTGTAACCTGAAAATTCTCTGCAACTTTTCACTAGAACAAGAACTCCATATAGTACTACCATACATCATATTTGGTTTTATCATGCAATTGTAGTAGAGCATTCTTTCGCGAATGGGAACACATCTCCGAATTTTACGCAAAACACCAATTTTCTGCGCTAACTTTGTACTCAATTTATCAACATGTTCATTAAAGGACATTTCTTTATCAATAATGAGTCCAAGTAGTTTCTGTGTAGAGACCTGTTCAATTTGTTCACCATCGATGTACACTTTCAACTCAGTTGATGGAACTTTTTTTGATAATCGTTTTCCAGTCACAAGCATTGTTTTTGTTTTAGTTGGATTTAAAACCATATGATTTTTTCCTGACCATGTTTTCATATTGTCAACATCTTTTTGAAGTCTCTCCTGCACTTGCACTTGATCATTAGGAGTACCTGCAGTGCTCAGGGTGGTATCATCAGCATAGATGTCTGTCATACATTCTTGAATTTCTGTTGGCAAATCGTTAATGAATATCAAAAAAAGCAATGGTTCCAATATCGAGCCTTGTGGAACACCATTTGTTATCAGCTTGAGAGACGATTTATTACCATCAATTTGAACGTACTGCTTTCGGTTTGACAGATAGTTCTTAAAGAGTTGAACTTCGCTTGATTCTAAACCGTATTCCTTGAGTTTTGCAAGCAGGATTTCGTGATCAATTAGGTCAAAGGCCTTCTTGTAATCAACAAAAACGAGACCACTGATTTTATTACTATCCAAATCAAATAAAATTTGATCGATTATACGAATAAGCGCCGACTCTGTTGAGTAACCTTTGCGGAATCCCGACTGGAGGTTATGCAAAATGTTATTTTTATTGCAATATTCATAAAGTGACTCATGGATATGTTTTTCGTAAACTTTTGACAGAATCGGGAGAACCGAGATTGGTCTGTAATTGCTCTTGTCATCCTTTTGTCCCTGATTTTTAAAAATTGGTGTAACTCTGGCAATCTTCCACTGGGATGGAAATTCATTCTTTGATATGCAGTGGTTAATGAGTTTACAGATTGATGGTGATATGGCCGAGGCAGCTATCTTAAGGAGTTTTATGCTTAACCCATCAGAGCCTGTCGCTTTATGAGATGGCATAGATTTCAAATAGTTATTGACTTTATCTTGGGTAATTAAAGGCAGTTCGAATTTGCAGGTTATTTGAATATTCATTTTAAAAAGACCATATTGAACCAAACCGGTAGATGTGTTTAATAGCGTAGATGTTATTGAAGAAAGCAAACGCCTTGGTTGATCTATAAAATAACCGTTAAATACTTCAGCAATTTCGCTTGAATCTCTTATGATCTTGTTTTCTTCGGAAAGCATTGAAAAGTTGGATCTTTTAGCATCATTTGTATTTGAAAGATCTCGCACGAGTGACCATAACTTTTTGGGATTTTTCCGATTTTCAGCGACCTGTGTCTTAAAATATGTTTTCTTATGCCGTCGTATGAGGGTGGTTACGTTGTTTTTTGATATTTTATAGATTGCCCTGTCGTTGTTATGTTGACTTCGTTTCGCCTTTTTCAGTAGCCGATCTCTATCTTTAATCGCTTGGTTAATTTCTTCAGTAAACCACTTTGGTTGACTTTGCCGTTTAACACGCTTTTCTTTCATGGGTATATTATCGTTGACAATATCGTTAAATATGTTATACCAACTATCCATGATATCATCCGTGTCTTCAAAAACGAATATAGTGTCCCAGGGGGCACTTTTAAGAGCTTCATTAAATGCCTTTTCATCAAGTTTTTTTAAATCCCGATATTTGAATAGCTTGTGATGGTTGCTTACTTTATCTCGTGATTTCGTATAACGGCGAGTGGCAAATGTAGGTATGTGATCTGATAAGCCAATATTCTTTATACTGATATCAATGATTCTCTCTGGGTAGTTTGACCAAATATGATCCAAACCACTTGCCGATATTGGCCTGGTAATCTTATCCATTAGTTGTGACATATGCAAATTTCGCAATGCTTTTGTTACTCTATGTTTAGTGAAGCTTTCTCGTTTAAGGAAATCAATATTCAAATCACCAGAGATAATAATTTCCTTACCTTCTAAACAAGCATTTTCAATATTTTGTTCTAGTAGAGTGTCCATTTCCAGGGTACTTGAGGGTGGTCTATAGACTCCAGCGATAAGCAAAGAACGTTGTGATTTAAAGGGACGAATTTCTGTCCAAAGCGCTTCTACATCTTCGGTTTCAAGCTCAGTACGGTGCTTTGACCATAGCTTTTCATTAACATACATCATTATTCCCCCACCTTTTTTCTCTTTCCGATCTTTTCGATATAGTTCATAGCCTTGTATTTTATAATACGAGTCTGGGATTTTGCTAGTGCAAAATGTCTCAGTTATTATCAGTATATCCAAACCGTTTGATGATGTTCTTTGGGAAGCCGAGAGAGAAGCAGAGATTTCCTCAAACTTGCTGTCCGTTAGTCGTTGAACATTCCACTGGCAGAAGGATATACCTCTGTTATTATTTGGGCATCTAAAATCCAAAGGACCAGGATTTGTCGATATATCTCCACTCATAATAATATATTGTGCAAGGATACCATAGTTGAGCAACACGATGAACTTCGATAACTTCTGAGTATGATTGAGTAGACCAGTTGTCTTGTTAAACGGCATTCTCCTTTGAGAGTTTATAGATTTCTTTGTAAAAATCGCAGGTTTGCACAATTCTTGAGATGTATATAAACTATCAAGGGCCGGTAGATCTTGATGACAAGAAAGCGAATAATATTGGCTTGATAAGACCAATATAACACTAAATAAGATAAGCCGCCGGGATATGGCTCCGTCCGCCATTTTAACATATCGCCATAATATACAGCTTCAACTGGGAATTGTGTGCTAATTTATCCGTTGTAAGTGCCATATGAAACTCACTGTTGACCACAGCCTGTTGGGTGTAACATATGTTTATGCTACGCGTGCTTATTAAAAATCAAGCAAATTTTGGAATATTTTCGGATTTTACGTAGTTTAGCATCAATTGATGAATTTGTTACCTTATTATAAAAGTTTAATATGTTAGCTCTATATTCCACTACGGTTTAAGCCATTTGATATAGTAAAACTCACGGCATTTTTAACTTTGTGTTGGCAATTTTGATATGCGGAAGTGGCCTTGACCCCTATCGGGACATTGCCAACAGGGTCTGGGCCTAGAAATCAACAGCGGATGTCTGTGAGCGACTATTACCGCCATATTCAAATTTAACACAAAATTTCCCGCATTTTGATGCAAAATAGTTGAGTGTTTGGATAGATTTTGGCACGGCAAAATGCAAATCAGTATGCAAATTTGCGGTTTTCTGGTGGTGTTATTTTCGACGTGTGTACATGGCGTATCGGATGAAGAGCAAGGAAGCCTTCCAAAAGGGAGTAATTTGCCTAGCTGTACTTATGAAATAAACAAGTAAGTGAAACACCTTTGCTTGTGGTCAGTGTTGTGCAATGTACTTGATATTTAACTGAAATAAACTTGTGTATTTATTTTATTATATCGAAATGTCTATTTATAAATACCCGGCAATCGCTCTAATATGGTTTTGTAGTTATGAATTGGAAGTCTTTATGAGTAAAATTGTGTTTATGTATTAAACCTCCATATCGAAATATATGTAGTAAATTAAACCCTTAAATAATTCCATCTTTGGAAAGGGTAGCCCTTGAAGAATTAGGTGTTTACATGAGGCCGGCCTGAACTCAGACTTGCCTGACTTTAGTTCGGCTAGAGTCTGGCTTGAGATTTAGTTAACACTGGCCTGAGATTTAGTTCACACTGGCCTTCTCTGGTCACCTGCTAGACAGAACTGAATAATCCTAGCCAGCCTGCCTCCATTGCATTCCATTGAATTAACCGCTATAATGGATCCATAACTATAATAAGCCTGACAGCCAAGGCCACCATTATTATTATTATCTCTACAGTGCAAAATAATGTGTTGGTTGATTTTTGTTTCTTGTACATAATAATTCAGCTACTTAATTTACATCCTATCCAAGAAATGTGGTAAAGAATCACAGGATGTAAGGACGGAGACTAACATGACCATTATTGAGAAGATACTGAGAAGATACTGAAAGAGTCTTATCATAAATAATAGGATTATAAATGTTTTCAAGAAAAATATTTCCATTCTGCACTCTGCTTTCAAGAAAGCTGGAAAAAAGGGCGGGAGACACATCAAGGAGCTGACTGATATCTGGAAAAAGAAAAGCTACTCCTTTAAGATATTTTATCACGAACTGGATGCCAATGCTGTGATCTGTGAAAATGAGAAGCTTCACAGTCAAAAAAGGAAATTGGAGCTAGACCTAGCCGGCAAGCAAGCTAAGAAATTAAAAATTGAAGAAAAACTAGACAAGGCTCCCAAAGACAAAGAAAAAGATAAAAAATACTTTAAAGGAAAGTTCAAAGCACTGGCAAAAAGAGTAGCAAAAATGCAAAAGAAAGGAAGCAGGGGTGCTGACAAAAAAAAGAAATTTACTGACTACACAAGCAAGCCATTGACAAGGTATAAACATTTGCAACTGGATTTTGCCGTAACAGGTACAGACACATGGCTGGATATGAAAATTTTCTTAAAGATCTCAGTATTAGATTTGAATGGAAAATCAATAAAGACACAAACAAACTGGAGTATAGAGATCTCACAGGACCTGAAAAACTAGTACTGGTTCGAAACATAGATTTTCAGTTACTCCTCCCGAACTTCAATTTAACAAGTGATTTAAAAGTCCTTTGGAGTACTTTTATGCAAATTATAGATTACTTAAAACTTGATTATACATCAAATGAATCCGCTATAACAAACCTGGAAAATAAGATAGAGAAATGGTTTGAAAAATTTATTTTCTTGTACCAAGCGAAATATGTGACACCATACATGCGTGCCATGTATAATCATGTTCCAGAATTTTTAAAACTTTACCATAATTTAGCCTATTATACCCAGCAAGGAATGGAGAAATACAATGACACTGTATCAAAAGACTACTTTAGATCTTCAAATCACATGGGAGTTTCAGCCATAAAGCAAATTTTCTTGAAGAAACAAAGATTGCAACATTTGGAGGCTGCTGGATGTGAAAGGGTTAAACAAGTTCACAAGTGTGGGAACTGTTTAGCCAATGGCCATACCATGAAAACTTGTATGGCACAATGCCCCACATGTAATGCTTCTACTTTCTGTGCACATCTTGTTAAAGTTGAAGGGAAGTGGAAGCCCAAATGCACTATAATATAAAGTACTTGCCCATTACACTAGCTGCATGGATCAATCTTTAATTACTGTATAGACAAACAAAATACTCCCTATAATCTATATACATGTAGGACATATGGTTTGAACGACTAAGAAAAACATGGAATGCAATAATTTCATTTATGAGACAACATATTATTGTTTATAGTGTTTGAATATACCAAAATGTTTTAAATCATTGTTATTTTTCTTCTGTAGAGTGATAACAAAACAAAACCTATTACTGTGCTTATTATATAGTAACAGTAATGTATGAGTCAATTCGACGACTGACTATCCCCCAGGGAAAGCACCGGGACATTTGCATTTTTTTGAAAAAGCAAATTCCCAACGGGGTAAAACTGGTGATTGTCCATGGTCACTAAAATTGGCAAATTCCCCACCCTTGGGAAGGTACAATTAATGGAAACCTCACCATTTGTCGATTTTAACACAAGTATACACAATTTCTTAAAACTTTAATATTTTAGATTGTACTTTTATTGCTTATTTTTATTCGTAATTCAAATTTGTAAATTTTATTTTATAATCCCCTCGCCCGGACGGCGCCAAGCGCCGTCCAGCGCCGAAGGCGCTGGGGCGAGGGTGATAATCTTGACGGGGTGGTAGAATGTCCGGTCGTGTACAATGTCCGGTCGTATGTGGGAAGTTAGTTCTGCAAAATGTTTGTGCGGCGTATAAATATAGGTATCCATCAACCGGACATCGGTTGTCTTGGTTACGATGACGTGCTCATGGGGAAGAAAGTAGGTAAACAAGGATATTTATGGATCTAAAAGGATATTTATCTAAGGTCGTGAGCGGGAACATAATTTTGTGTTGTTTTACTCGAAAAAACGTGAAATGTACGTGAAATGAGTAATTTAAATAACGAATGGCAGGCAGAAGCTGCACGAGCAGAAGAGAATGAGAGGGGACAGTCGTTATTAAAAACAAAACCTCAATACTTATTCTGTAACAAAACCAACACAGCAAGAAGGATTGTGACAGAAACAAGTCAAAGCGACTCGAAGACGATATCCAACTTTTGTTAATACTACAGAATAGTAAGTGTTTGTTCATATTTTGAAATATACAGTATGTTTATTCTGTGCTTGATAATGAGCCTATATAGTAGACTATAGCTGTGTTTCAGTGTTTATACGACCTGGGCCTGGCCTACAATTTATAGTATATAAACAAGCATTACTGTATACTGGTCAGTGTTAATATATACACTGCTGTATAGTGAATAAGGGATAGATTGGAGTAGAAAGATGATACATGGATTGTCAAGCTCATATCCTCATAAAATGATTCTGAGTCCTGGACAGGAATCGAACCTGTAACTTGATTGCTTCTAACCATTGAGCTAGCGAGACTCAGATGGAGAGTGAAGCTGGTTACAAATTCGGTTGATATATAGGTATACAGTACTGCCTATGTAGCTTGCATTCACTACAGCAGTGTATATATATTTACACATCCAAGCATTACTGATAGTGACAACCCGCGATTTCCGGTCGAGTTCGATAAACATTATTTTTAATACATTAATATGCCTTTTCAGCATAGTTTTTTGGTTAGGGTTGGTAATTTGGTTAGGTAGTTATATTAGGATTAGCATTTCGTTGAATTATAAAAGACTCTTGACTTGAGTGACAAAGGGCTTTCGCTCGAAACGTTGAATGTCTGAGACCTGTTACACACTATTTTGGCAGTGCACCAACCTATAAAAGATCTGTATTTCTGCCTACAATGTACAGTACGTTGAACAATATTTTATCTTCAATAAAACAACCATGTCATGTTATCGTTTGTTAGTTGTATAGTCTGCATTGTGATTGTTCAGAAATCTTTAGACAAATTTTGAAATACTTAACCGAGAGAGTTGTACTATATACATTCTGATATTGGGAAAAGTTTTGGCATTATTAATAATACTAGTAAAAATACAGGATAGCCTGTTCAATGCTAACACTGGTATTGACGGGGTCCTGTTTCCTAACAAATTACAATTATTATTTATTACAAATATAAATTTATTACAGATATACTGTATTCATATTATCATATACAGTGTATATGTATGTACAATATGTTACAAAAACTAATTATAACTTGAAAGTTGTATAAATCCTACAAATGTAGTATTGTAAATTAAGGCAATAGATATTAGATAATGCTCTTACATGTATGCAATGAACAAATTCATTGAGATTAAAATAGTTCTTTAGAAATGGTGGTAAAATGCCTTCAAGACATTTCTTAACTAACATGGTACCAATCCTAGGGTTTCTATTAACCGATCAGTTTCATGTCCAGACTTAGGAAAGGTCAGTTTCTCTGCCCTGCATTGAGACCTCAAGAGCATCTATCCTCACCAACAATCGGGATAGAATCCCTAATACTGTATTAAAACCAAATTTGCACTATATGCACCCCTAGACATTTGAATGATAAAGAGAATGCACTTTCTTCCTTCATTCTTTAACAGTCTTTGGTGTCTTTTTATAATTGATTATTTCATGAATCACAAGGTCGGTGAGAAGGGGGGCAAAATAGCCTGGGACCTTGCAAGGGGCCCGGTTGTGTCGCCACATCAATCACTTGTGACTGGTGTAATCTGCAGACCAATGAATTGTTGCAACCATTTTGCATACCTAACACAAAGTACCAGTTCATCTCAACACTGTTCCCCAATTCCGTTGAATACTGTGAATTATTGAACGGAGGTGTCCAAAACAAAAATTATTGAACGCTGATGATGTCACTACAAAGTGCATAACTACAGTACTGTATTATAGTAGTAAATTAGCAACTACGCTATAAAAGTTTCAAACAGTAAGCGGGCGAGGGGTGTTGCGTATAACGTATTTCTAGTTATCAGGGTAAATCCCGCAGCTGGTGTTGAAACGTTGAAATTACAAAAGACCAAATACTCAGGTTTCCGTGACCAAGGGCAAAGTTCAAATTACGACGATCTTGAAACATACAAGCGTGAATAATTCAAAATAGCGATAAAAATGTTAATCACGAAATAAACTCCAAAATTGCACCAGGAAACAGATTATATAGATGACACGATTCTAGGATGGATATTCATAATAGACTGCAGACGACTGACAAACGATCACAAATACATAAGGTAGTTACTATGGCGGGCGGCGCTTGATATATATAATATAGATCAATAGACAATGAATTTCCAACGGTCTGTATGACCAAAAGACACCAAAACTTGACAGGTCAACAGGAACAAAGTGCGAAGATCACAGAGATAGTTTAAAACAAATCCATTAAACGGTAGACGAGATAATGACCACAAACCAAAATTCCCGATTTGTAGCGAGCACAACAACAAGCTGACGACCAAGACAAGGAATCCAAAATAAACGAATAATTCCAGCGATAGACAACACACAAAATATATCCTCAGAATCACCAAAACTTTATGATCAATTTAATACTATATTTGATTGACTTTGCACCAAGTAAGAGGTAGCAAAGTTTCGAAAACAACGCGCACCGTAGTGACGTGACCGTTATCGTTATCGTTCCTGACAGGAAAATACCGTATGCCGGACGATGTCTCTTTTCTTTCTCCTTTATTTTACAAAATCAAAGAGACCATTGCTAGCAGGGGAATAAAAAACTGGAAACCTGAGTCATCTCGTGACGACAGGTCAGCAGAAACAAATGAATGGGTGATTGATTCTACTAATTAAGATAATAATCTGTATAAATTGAAAATTAAAAAATAACTTTAATAACCAGAAACAAAATGGAAAAGATAATAGCTCCTACTAATCGCTATATGAAAGTTTGTGTAAACGTCTGAGTGATCTCCCAAATGGTTGAATATACTATATTTAATAAAAAGGAACACATCGATTCTTACTATGATTTAAGAAAATAATTTTGTGAAAAATCGATATCATTGTTCTCTTCTATTATATCAATCGTTATATCCGGCTCTTAATTTATCACTGGCCATATATAACAGTGGTATAAGCCAGCTCTATTCTTTAGAAACTCTTGGACACGCCGTGGAAATAATTATGAAAACTCTTTTAAAGTGACATTTTAACTTAAAGCTATGTGTTTTAAGATAGATAAAATGCTAAGAATGACAATTACTTATATTTTTCTCATCTTTAAGAGCTAATAAAAGAAAGAATGCGAAAGGAAATCGAAAGTTCGTCCGACTATCCACGTCTTCACTGAAATCATCTGATGATGAACAGCTCCATGTAAAAACAGGTAAAGTTGTTATTTATTATCATGGTCATCTCAGAATACTTTGTTTCAAGAGAGACCATAACGTCTTGTACCCTTTGTTAGTACTAATCGCGTCTCTCGTGAATACTGGATGAGGGATGATTAGTCCCAATCGTGATAATTATGGGTACGATGGCTATACACGTGGACAGTGTCACGCATAAAAGAACCACTATCATTATATAAGAACCACGTCAGGCTGAAGTGGTTCTTATATAATGGGTACTTAGTGAGAAATCAGGCCGAGTTGGTTCTTAACTGGTTCTTATTTCTAGTCAAAAACATTGTTCCTGGTTTAGTGTTTTAAATTATTTAATTCCAAGATTACAGTATTTATGTTTTTTCTCGCTACTGTAATAATATACATTGTATTCTAATCAATATACTGTATTACACTAATAATTGCTATTTAAAAGCCTCCAAATTTGATGAAATGTATCGTCGTTGAGTACTAAACAACAGATTATGCTTTTGCATTTGCAATAATATTAAATATTAAGTATGTACCTGCCCTTACAACATGCTTTCTACTTCAGCTAAAGTACACAAGTTAAGGTTTTTTAAGAACCAGTCTCCTTTGTCAGCCTGAAGTGTGCTTGGGTGCTTAATTGCCTAAATTTCATGCTGATGGTTCTTAATCCACTGGTTCTTTTATGCGGGTTTTTACTGTACTGGGCGTGTCTCTATTGAGACGTGAACAATCACTCGCAAACATTCGTGAGAACATTGAGATTGTATAGTTATTTGAGCATAATGCTGTTATAAAAGATCGTTTGCCAATAAAGGAATTATAAACGAAACAGACAGAAATCTCACTTAATTGCGACGAAGAAACAAATGCAGAATCTCTTATCGCCCGTAATCAAGCGCGGAAGAACCTCTGGTGCAATAACGGATTGCTTGCAGGTTAGTCGCACAAATAAAATCATTTATTGAAATATTTTATTTAACAATAAGGATGATAAATATATCATACCAGCACACAATGGAAACGTTTCATACGTTTTACAGCCTATTTGATTTGTTTCTTTGTATCAACAGCTTCAAATTCGTTTATAAGTTCTGATAAATCATCGTATTTTACGAGCACGAACGACTGGATTTTATTTTCAGCGCCATCTTGTTCCAACTGGCTAGGAAAACTCATGTCTCAGTGTGGGTTGCATCACATTCCATCGCCCTCATCAATTATTGTTAAGTTAGGATTAGGGGTTGAATTACGGTTACGATTAGGGGGCAGGCTACAATTAACGAGAATCACGTCAAGCTAAAGTCAAATGCTGTTTAAGGTTACATTAGTGATTAGATGAGGGTGTGTTTTGAGAGATTGGCTATCGCAGGACACATTTTAGAGTTCTGTAACTCACATTTTCAGTCAAGAAAGTCAACTAATTGCTGTTGTAATTGTATGAAAATATGAAACTTTCCTGTTTATAATGAGTTAGTAAAGATATACGAACCCAGGTCCAGGAAAACATAAAATAAACTTGAATAGTGAAGGTAAAAAGCCATGTGCACAAACTTTATACTTTTTAGTTTTAAGGGTTTAAAAGTGATTTACGTTCTGACATGGATTACTATATTCAAGATTAAGAAATGATATGTAGACAAATTTTGAGCCAAACCGTATATTTGTTTTTTTTTTGTTTTCGTAGGATATGTAATGTATATCTTCATTCACTCGCTATAAACGGGAAAGTTAACAATATCCCCCAATACCATGCAATTACCTATAACTAGGGAACTGGTAAAATGACAAAATATGAGAATTTTAAATTCGCTTATCTTTAACAGCTAAAAAGACCACACGACAGAAACAGGTTAGAACATGCTGCATACATCGTCTGAATCTGATGGTGAACGATCTGATTTTGAGACATATACAGGTAAAACGTGGTTTGGTTCACCTATTAAGATTTAACGCTTAATTACGAAATATAAGGTAAACGTAGCTTTTTGACATTAATTGTACTTTCTTAAAACGTTTAGTTCAAAAGAATGTTACAATTTCAGAGTCCTTAGCCAGGACGAAAACTGTAAACTGGGCTACACAGAGCTGCATTATTTGTGACGTTCCAACAGTCCTGGCCGAAGCACTTCGCTTGCGATCAAAATTATTAAAATCGGCCTCATATACAGGCTTTCCTGTCTGATTCGGCATGATTTTGTTTACACTATAACCTTGACCTTTTAAAACCTTGCTTCACGTATGTGAAGTGTTTGCCTGATACCATCCGTTACGACTTTATTTAGATTTAAGATCGTTTTTTTAGTTAAATAACATGAATGGGATGGGGCAGGTTTTATACCTTAATTGCGCTTTTTTGTGAAATAGCTATCAAAGAGAAAACATTCGGCAAAACTATTGACATGAAGTCAATTCTTAACTTTTGCATCTGAAACAAATTCTAAAGTTTAAACTTCAAAAAATTCAATTACTAACTTTGGCTGTTGAAACACAAAACCATTATTCACTTCCCGTTTAAGGAGACACCTGTAAACGAATGAAGTCCACGTATTTTGATTCAAAGGTGAATTTACATCAAGGTAAGTGCTTAAGTAGCAGATAATTGTTAAAGTGTCACTAAGACGAAAAAATCGTCTACCAATTTTGATCTTAGTTTATCATAATTACGAAATGAGGAAGAAAGGCGTTCTCGGTTTCTCAATATCTTATCCCGTTCTCGAGATATTTAGGTTTTCGACATATGCAAATTAGACAGTGTATGACGTCATTTTCTCACATAGACGTAAATAAAATACACAAAATGAGGATTATCTCTGCAAGTAATAGGTAGAAAGTTTTCAAACTTTGGACATTTATGGTAAGGTGGAATGTACACTCTACCGTACATATTATATAGTTGCCATGGAGATCGTTTGAAAATAAGCGTCTTTCGCATAATAAAATTAAATCGTAATTTTTATCACTTTTTAAAAAGAATAAGGTGATTTAAACCTCCGAAGTACAATATTTACGTGTCTACAAATATTCGTGTGTATGCATTACAATAAATGTTGTTTGATAAAGAAGAAATAAACACTTTTTGTTTTATAAACGACAGGTGCATATTTCCAAACGATCTTCGTGGCAACAATATAATTTGTGCAGTACGGTGCACATTTCACCTTACCACATATGTGTAAAGTTTGAAAACTTTCTACCTATTATTTGCAGAGATATTCCTCATTGTGTGAATTTTATTTTAGTCTGTGAGAAAATGACGTCATACACTATCTAATTTGCATATGTCAAAACCTAAATATCTCGAGAACGGGATAAGATATTGAGGAACCGATAACGCCTTTCTTCTTCATTTTGTTATTATAATTTACTAAGATCATTATTGGATAGACGATTTTTTCGTCTTAGTGGCACTTTAAAGTTTATGTCCCAAACCTTTACCTAAGTTACCCAAAAGCTGCTATATAACAGTCGAAATGTGGTTGGATTAAAGATTTATAAATTAAGATGACGATTGGATGTGGGAGAAATTATTCTAATCTCCTCAAGACTCCAATAACTTTGGCCACTTTTTAAATAATCTTCGAAACATGATCATGCACTGCATCAAGCACTCGTCAAGCTCCAAACCTAAGCATTTATACTTACTCGTTTAATTTGATTGCCATCGAAGGCAATATTAGGTTGATTTCAGCTTGATTTGAATTCAGCTTCTAGTAAGCCATACAGCATGCTATTGCAACTGTCAGGTCTAAAGGACAGTGTTGTTTAGCACATATTTTCTTATAGCTCATTTATTTCTTTATATCATCATTGTGCAAATGAATAATCAATGACACAGAGATCTTTGTACAGCGTTCTGATTTCAGTGTAGAAATACGAATCAAATATCTAAAAAGGTTGATGTACTGTCAAAATAGCGTTTAAGTAGTCTAACGTTTCGAGCGAAGCTAGGCCCTTCGTCAGAGAGTGAAACGATTTTACGTTTCACTCTCTGACGAAGGACCTTCGCTCGAAACGTTATATAACTTACATGCTATTTCAGCAGTACATCAACCTTTTTAGTTCTGATTTACTATGCTGCTTTTTTCTTTCGTACCACGCCGCTGAATTTATACAATAACCTGGACTCTGCGCATTTTCATTGGTTGTTGCCAATGTCTGATTAACATCCAATTTATACTAGCTAGGTACATGTAGTCAACGAGACGCAGGCGAGCCGGTTATCTGCTCCTATAGACATCGACTTGGTGCTGCAGTAGACTTCTATAGTAGTCTAACGCAAGTATTGCGGTGCCCTTGGCAGCGCTTTATATTCTGTGTGTGATTTCGTTCATTCGTTCGTGAGGAACAAATAGTAAGCGACATTTTTAACGAACGACACAGGGCAGCGCACTTTAGCACTGTATCATTATTTTAAATCTCTCACTGCTAGATTTCTCCCCTTGACGGGTAAAATCGTCCGGCGTTAGCCGAGTAAAATAGTCTGGCCTTAACGAGATTAAAATAGTAAAAGTCGATTGTGGCAGTTAAAGGTTAATTGAGATAGATTACACAATAGGTTTTGACTCTTTCACTGCCAAAGTTCTCCGCTTGACGGGTAAAATCGTCTCGCGTTAGCCAGATGCCTGCATCTTGGCGTTGCATGCCGTTTCCTCAACTCGGTCTCGTGGACCAGTTTTTGTTCTTGCGGCCACGTTGTGACGTCATCTGTGCATGTATAACTGAACAGAGAACGACAAAGTGGAATCTATACTTGTTACATAATATATAAAAATAACTGCAAAATTATAATCAGCTGAAGAAACTTTAAAATAATATGTTAGCACTAATTTATACTTTTTGTACCAGTTTCTGTAGACTGTGCCGAAAAAAAAGGCCCGAAAAAAATCCGAGATTATAATAAGCAGGCGGCATGCTTTTACTGTGGAGAATTATGCCAAAAAATATCCCGGCACTATTACAGAAAGCATGCTGGCGAGAAAGAAGTGGCCGCTGCCCTCTCGTTGAAGACTGTATCAGCCGAGAGGAAGAAGTAATTGGAAAAATTAAGACTGCGGGGTAACTATCACCACAACATGACCGTATTGGAAACTGGTGAAGGCGAGCTGATCATTGTGCGCCAGCCTTCATCTGGAAAAACCTGCAGCGCAGATGACTTTTTGCCATGCCCTTATTGTGTTGGATTTATTCAGCGACGGGAGTTATGGAAACATACTGCATCCTGCCCGTTTAAACCAAAAGATGATCCGGCAAAAAAACAAAAGAAAATACAGGCTAACTCAAAATTAATGATCATGGCAGCGATCACAAATGATAGCAACAACATGCTCAACCAAGTCATGGCGACCATGAGGACCGATGAACCATCATTGGTAGCAAGGAACGACCTGTACAACAAGGTCGACCTGTTACCGGTTGCAGAGGATCTCGATAAACTTAGAAAGTACATTATCAGAAAGATTAGCGAGAGTGCGAAAGCCATGCATAACCAGCCTCAATTGGACGATTGGTGTCTGTTGGCCCAATCGACCTTGACGAGACTAGTTATGTTTAACAAACGAAGAGGAGGAGAGGCGTCAAAGCTAACCATCAAAGGTTATTCCGAGAGTCCAGATTGGAGTAAGGCCAGCAGTTCCGAAATAATAAAATCCCTCAACCAGTATGAGAAAGAGCTGTCAAAACGGTAAGTAACAACGGACATTATATAAGGCCCCGTCCACACGTGTTAATTCGTTTTTGCCCATTCACACGTAAATGCCGAGTCAGCGTATTCGACTAAGTCTCCGTTTTCACCGAAAACCGATACTTTCGAAAACCGAAACGCGTTTGAGAGTGGAAACTTTTGAAAACGGTGCGTTGTGGTGCATGTGGACGGCCGAACACGAAGACTTTTGAAAACGATGTTTTACCCAGTCCATAAGGAGGAGTGATTTCAAGCTTAACGGCTTCTTTTTACGTCTTGAAGAAGCATATTTTACAAAGACACTCAACTTTACAAAGATGCTTCTTGTCATAATTCAGACTGCTCTGAAGAGTAGCGGTTTTGTTGGATAAAACCGAAACACTGTAGTCATTTGCTATACGTTAATTAGCAGCAAATCATCTGTCCATACAAAGATCTCTTGTTTACACTCTTCTACTCAGCGGTTTTCTGTCTCCTCTTGCTAGATTTTGACAGGGTTACATGGCAAGTTTTTCGTGTGGGTGGACCAAATCGTTCGAAAACGCTCGTGTGGACGCAAAACGTTCCCTGCGTTTTCATAAAAATGAAAACGGATCGATTTAAAAACGCATATACTGTACGTGTGGACGGGGCCTAAATCGCAAAGTTAATTGCTGAAATATCTATATTCTTTTGGAATTTTTCACTTTTCACTCAAGTAATTAATGCCAGCTGAGTCTAACATGTCAATCGAGGAAAATAGTTAATAATTAATACAACCATATTTCCCACAACCAATTTTACACGAAAGTTATGTATTCAAAATTTGTTTGGAACTTTTTTGCTCTTGTCGATTTATTTCGTTTTGTCACCATACCGAACACAACGTTTCAAAATTGAAAAGGCAGTGAAACGCGCAAACGACACAATCCTCATAATTGAACTATATTTACCTTGGCAAAATAAAACTATTAATTCGTCAAAAGACGTCGGCAATGCCTCAACCTCGTCCCCAGGGCCTTCGCGGCAAGATGGCGGCGAGGCGAAGGCTGGCCCTGGCAAAGGCTGGCCCTGGCAAAGGCTGGCCCTGGCAAAGGCTGGCCCTGGCAAAGGCTGGCCCTGGCAAAGGCTGGCCCTGGCAAAGGCTGGCCCTGGCAAAGGCTGGCCCTGGCAAAGGCTGGCCCTGGCAAAGGCTGGCCCTGGCAAAGGCTGGCCCTGGCAAAGGCTGGCCCTGGCAAAGGCTGGCCCTGGCAAAGGCTGGCCCTGGCAAAGGCTGGCCCTGGCAAAGGCTGGCCCTGGCAAAGGCTGGCCCTGGCAAAGGCTGGCCCTGGCAAAGGCTGGCCCTGGCAAAGGCTGGCCCTGGCAAAGGCTGGCCCTGGCAAAGGCTGGCCCTGGCAAAGGCTGGCCCTGGCAAAGGCTGGCCCTGGCAAAGGCTGGCCCTGGCAAAGGCTGGCCCTGGCAAAGGCTGGCCCTGGCAAAGGCTGGCCCTGGCAAAGGCTGGCCCTGGCAAAGGCTGGCCCTGGCAAAGGCTGGCCCTGGCAAAGGCTGGCCCTGGCAAAGGCTGGCCCTGGCAAAGGCTGGCCCTGGCAAAGGCTGGCCCTGGCAAAGGCTGGCCCTGGCAAAGGCTGGCCCTGGCAAAGGCTGGCCCTGGCAAAGGCTGGCCCTGGCAAAGGCTGGCCCTGGCAAAGGCTGGCCCTGGCAAAGGCTGGCCCTGGCAAAGGCTGGCCCTGGCAAAGGCTGGCCCTGGCAAAGGCTGGCCCTGGCAAAGGCTGGCCCTGGCAAAGGCTGGCCCTGGCAAAGGCTGGCCCTGGCAAAGGCTGGACCTGGCAAAGGCTGGACCTGGCAAAGGCTGGACCTGGCAAAGGCTGGACCTGGCAAAGGCTGGACCTGGCAAAGGCTGGACCTGGCAAAGGCTGGACCTGGCAAAGGCTGGACCTGGCAAAGGCTGGACCAAAAAAGGCTGGACCAAAAAATGCCGTTGATTGGTTGTAGCATTGAATTGAATTAAATGCTCACAACTGTCTCTATTGGTCAATAATTAAATTGTGCGGGAAAGCAAACTAAACATGGCGTCTAACGCAGGAGATAATGAAATGAACATGTTACTATGTTAGCTTAGTTAATCAGTTTGAAACTCCAAAGAAACGATATCCGAAGAAACCACTGATCTATATAAGAGGACTGGAAGAGCATCCTTTGTTTAAGCGCCACCGAAATTGAAGCCGGTTCAGTACCCCTATATTTTACTGTTGTGGAATCTTATAACCACAAAATAGGTGAACAAAGCAAACCTATTTTGATAGGGTACATGAAACTACAGAAAACCTTAAAATGTGGATAAAAATTTAATCGTAAGTAAATAAGTTTATATTTTGACGAACTTTCGAAGCCGGCCGACAGCACTATCTTAATACACTAACAAACGGCGATGATTGATAAGGAACTGCTTCGTAGGATAAAAATCTGAGATAATACCAGCGACGATTGTTGAATATTGTCGAGTTGATTTATTTAAAGGGCGGGATGACGTGAAATGTGGATAGGCTGCACTTGTATTTTTGGTCTATAGTGGACTCCATATTATATAATATTTATAGTACAATATTTGCTGTTGTGTTACAAGGTATAAAATGAAACCACTATGAAGGAACGAATTTGAAGGTGAAACAGTAATGCAAGTAGAATACATTTTGCCAGTAGCACTATTCATTAATAATATTGGGCCATCAACCTGTCAACATTGTTTACAGAGCTTGGTGATAACCATGTGCATGATGTTTATGGCTTGATCAAGATCATCACCAAGTACTATATGTATGGTCAGAATGTATGTATGTATGTATGTATGGTCAGAATGTGCCATCGGCATCTTGGGAAGGAAACCATATAGGATATGGGCGCTTTCTCGATATATGAACAACCAAAATACAAACCAATCCCTAATCCTAATGCTATATTGATGAGCAATTTTATATTTTGGTTGCTCATATACCAAGAAAGGGCCAGTATCTGTCTGAATCAGAGAGAAGCAGTACAGTAACCCTATCCTCTTCAACCATCAGCATGGGACGGATGGATAAAGATGGATAAAGGTTTAAACTGCATGGTGTAATAAGTCATAACAGGAAGCCATGTTTGGTAAACATGCTGTCTTTAATTATGCCACATAATTATCATAATATTACACATGGCTCCTCTAAATCAAACAACGCTTTCTTGATTTTTAATTTAAAAATAACCTCCTTACTGTAGCTACTATATTTGTCTTTGAATAGTGTTCACCAGGCACACCAGGAATATACTCACAGAAAATTAGGTTAATGATTTAAATAAATCATCCTGGTTGTTTATTATTTTCTGAGTTGTTTGCTAATTTGGGCATACATTATTTGTTTACAGCTAAATAAACGCCATAACATTCAAATATATTTCACAAATACGATCACAAAAATCGAAATATCTATTTCAAAAACTCAAATGTTGAAATTAGTGTTGCCTCTTTTCTGGCAGTTTACAACCTCAAAAATATTTTATAGTTTTCAGATTGTGTGTTAGAACGACTTTCGCTTATCAAAATGTTGTCATCTTGGTTTGCTAATTGCTACCATCGAAATTTGAACTCGCAAATTCCGTTTTTCCATACGTTTTTGGGCTAAACAACTAAAAATTGCTCTCCGAAGGCTTCCCGTGTCCTTTTCTTCTCGTGATACAAAAATCAGTATGATCCGAAAAGAGCAAAAAGCCTTTATATCGAAAACTATAATTCCGCTACAGTAAACACATCTACTCTTCCACTTATTACCGAGTTGAACGCCCGCCGGAACACTTTAATTATTGGATATTTATCGTTTGTGGAAGTGAGAATAAGAGGATAAATCATGTATTGGCCAGTATTCCATAAGCCAGGTTTCTGGTAAAGTAATTAGTTTACGACACGCTCGATGTTCATATTGAGAAAAAGTAAAAAACATCTCACTAGAGTCTCTCATGATTAACAGTAGACAAACTAGTGGGAAAATTTTCCACATATAGTGGAATATTTTGTCACGTGGTTCAGCCTTTGCCAGTGCCTTCGCCCGACGCGTCCGCCATCTTGCCTAGCACCGCGAAGGCCCTGGGGACGAGGTTGAGTTTGCCTCGGCAATTAGGGAGCGGTCATTAAGTATGTGTAGTGGGGGCGGTGGCTATTTGGGGGGGGGGATGAAGCAAAGTCTTTTTCCTACCAGGGGGCTTGAAACTACAATACATACAGCTAATTTAATTAAGGTTGTCCTCTGAAGGTCAAAACTCAAAACCACAAAACCTCGACCTCTAAGCGCGAAAAGGGATATTTTATAGTCGCAGCTTGTTCTAGTTATTTCAAATGGGATTTGAGTTACTAAAGCGTGTCAACAACATGTTTTGGGCCAAAATATCATTAAACACGTAACGAGAAAAAATAAGTTTGTTGGTATTCAATTGGAATGATATTGATATTTAGGAAAAAATATTTAAATCAATCAAATTTTCTTAAAGGTCGAGGTTTTGTGGTTTTGAGTTTTGACCTTCAGAGGACAACCTTAATTGAATTAGCTGTATATAGAGTTTATTAACCCATTAGGAGGTAAGTGTACATCTTAGTACTACACTCTCCCGAATAAAATTATCTGGCATATATTGTGCAGAATAAGATGTTATTAAAGTGAACCCTTGCTCGTTGAAGGGTTAAATATGAATGTTGATGTCTAACACACATAAAGCAGCTTCATTCAGCTGCTTTAAGTGTATTAATGTACAGACTATAGTATTAAAAAGTAAATAATTTGGATCACAACAGAAACAGTACATGTACAGTATGTATCTTTTCTATACCCCTCTTGACATTAAAATATCAAAGAGTGGTATGAAATTTTTTTAAATTATTTGAGAGGGTATCAAGTAATTTCTTGAATGGATGGATGGGGTACGAAACATTTTTCTAAATTTTGTAAATAGCCTCCACCCCCCATTACACATACTTAATGACCGCTCCCTTATTTCTGCCAGGCGCGTGATGAATTCACTGTAAATGGGCAATTACAGCGTCGGCAATTACTCAAGAGTTTGAGTATGCTGTCGTGGGTTGTGAATTAAAAGCCGTGGGTCGGAAAATATGCTAAAAATTTGGTTATAACGTAATGTAATGCAATTTTATGTAATTAGTTTGTTTCTTACCGTCATATAAAAATGGATGTTTGAAATGGTAAAGTCTATAAACCTTAACGGAAACTTATCATTTTACCGCATTTAATAGCTTGGCCAGGTTTATTGTGCACCGCGCTGATAGCCTTGCAAACATTTGTCATCAGTGCCGGACTTAGATTGTTTTGATTTTTTATGCATTTATAACTTATCATGTGCCGAACCTATGCAGAGAGTAATATAAGACTCCTAAAGTTTCCACTGGTTAAGAAAAGATGACACATCTTCATATCCTGCCAGCAAAAGATTGCACAATAAGCGCTTCTACTAAAAGGATTCTCAGTCACTCTAGAAAATTCAGTATTATATATATATATATATATCAGTTTTGCGTAGCGCACATGCGTAGGATAATATATGTTGTTGCCTCGTTCTACGGTAAAACTTGCACTGTTCTGTTCTTTAGTAAATAGACACAGTATACCTTAATACGCGCGACAACCGAGATATGCAATATCTGGTCACGTGCATGTGGTTAGTGCCAGTGGCTACTGCATGGATATATATATATATATCCAGTAGACACGAAAATAACAAGTTCTTTGTTAATAAAGGCCTTCTCAATATATTTTAGACAACCCCCCAAGTTACCATCAAGGGTAGTACTTCCTAAAAATACATTTTACTTTTCCAGATAACCTCATTATATACTGCCGCAATGCATGGTTTTGAAAATAGTGTTGTTTTTTTGGTTTATTTTTCACTATGATAGACTTGTTTGAATTAGGCATATTATTATAGCTTGACATTCTCACTATTTTCATTCCCTTCAGACTAAATATTGTGGAAATAAAAGGAAAACGGGGCAGAAAAGTTCCAGTGATTTTGACAAAAGAGATTAAGGAGAGCATTGACCTCCTTATAACCAAACTAGGGCAACGGTTGGCATACCGGACGGGAACCCGTACGTCTTTGCGAGAGCAAGCAGGCAGTCCTTAGGTCACATGCGAGCTTGGGACTGTATGAGAAAATTTGTTCAAGAATGCGAGCCGCCACTTTCCAATCCTGATGATGTGACGAGCACAAAAATGCGAAAATAAATAGCTACAATTTCGCAAGTGCTCTCACTGAAGGAGACGGAGGTGGATTGGCTCGCCAGGCACCTAGGGCATGACATCGCTGTGCACAGAGAGTTTTACAGGCTACATGAGTCCACAATAGAGATTGCGAAAGTAAGCAAACTGTTGCTTGCTGTTGACAAAGGAAAAACAAGCAAGTGGGCAGAGAAGAGTTTGGCCGAAATCAACATCGATGGTAAGTGTTATATACAGGGACACACACACATACGCACAAACAAGATGGTAGACAGATGGGTGGGTGAGTGGAATGGGTGGGATGGGTGGTATGCATGGTGGGTGGAATGGATTCTTTCCTAATACCTTCTAATATATTTTATAGAAATATCTGAGCCAGATTCGTCAGATAATGAAATTGATGACGTTGAAATTGATAATGGCGGTGAAACTAGCGCAGCCACAGGTATATGAAAATCCCTTTTTCGAAGCATACTGGAAAATCTTTCCACAAATAGAAAAAAAGTGAAAGATATGATGCAAGACCTAATTCTAAGCCTGTATATTTCACCAGTTGTTAGTATTCTACTGGAAACTCTACTCAGGATATGCGTTTTTAGCCAATGCCGGGGACTTAAAATCCAAAATTTCCAGCCAGTAGCATCTCAATGATCTGGCCGCCTCAATAATAAATAAGCTCTGTGGTTCTTGCAGTCATATATATTCAAAATCTTTGATGCCATGAATCCTGCCATCTTGGCTGGCTCATGTTCCTCCAAATTCGATTGCTCAAAAGAGAATTTTTTTTTTTTGGTTTCTCTGTCTAGGAATCCCCTAGTGGTCTAGTGTGCTCCCTTCTACGACTTTTAAAACCCTTATAGTTCAAATTAAAGTGACTGTTTTGTTTGCTCTGTTATATAAAGGTCGAACAACGCACGCGAAAAAGGCCAGTATGTATAATTTGGAAAGTGAAGATGGAATTACACATGAATCAAAATTTATGATCCTCAATTTTCCGCCATTTTGTTGACCACATTTTTCATATCGTAAAAACTCTATTGAGCCTCCTTTGTAATAAACTTCTCTATTAACGCTCTCTTTCCTTGTACTTAATTCAGACTTTATTTAAATATGTTGAATATTCTTTAATTCACCAATTACGACAGTTTCAAAGCATTTTGTCTAGTTCAGTTTTTAAGATTCAATGGTCTTTTATGACTGGCATAAAGCTTTGCATCGTCGTAGAATAATTTGAGTTTCGCAATGAAATTTATAATTCATAAGCCACTCTCCATTAAGTCCCTCTCTCGGTCCTGAAATTAATAGAGCTTTTAATTTAATAGAGCTTTTATAATGATACGTCAATAGTAATAAAAGCAAGCATTCCAGTTTAATATATACAGGTCAGTGCTGCAAATGGTGCAACCAAAGTCTTGTTGTTAGTGGCAGAATGGAATGCAAAATAGGGATTGATCGCAATCTTGTACCGTTATTGCTGTGTAAACGGGGTTCACATGTACTCAGTAAATCGTATTGTGGTAATGCAATAAAATTGTATCTATCATTTTGTTGACTTACATTACTTTCTTTGCTATTTATAGGAATATGTGTGCCCGATTCCTCAGATAATGATGGTAATGGAAGTGGTGGTGAAGCAAGTTCAGCCGCAGGTATGTCACTATACACTAAAACGAATTGACGAGTGCTCAAGAATTAATTAGTTAATTGATTAATGTAGTTTAATTACGAAAGCATGCACATGAGAATACATTTGTACAGTGATAAAGGAATAGATCATGGTTTTGAGAGGAAGCAGTGATAACGACCAGCCATAGGCGTACCTTTGGGATTGCGATCCCGATAAACACGTCATACTTCAATATACCCAATAAACATGTTTCGGTCTGGTCGCATGTAAAACCACATGTTTCGAAACATAAGCCAAGTTACGTGTTTAAGGTGGTGTAGTACATCCAAATGCTCTCCCCATCATATTGTCATTTATTTTAAAACGTTGAGAGAATATTTACCACCTTGAGCATGCTATGCCATTGTAAGCTATTCAAGCATGCAATGAGCAGTGGTTCCCGAAGATGAGGGCAGCAACCCTGGATTTCGATAACGATCCGAATGGGAATCAATATTTGTATAGGGAAAAGGTAATTTAAAATAGGGATTGTGATCTTGATATATGTATTGCAATTATATATGGATCGCAATCCTATGTTGTTATTGTGATGTAAAGGTTCTCGAGGTGGTTGGCAATGGCAATCGGTGAGCTGTCGCGATGATCGAATTGTATATAGCTGCATATAGAGATATATAAATTTAGAAATGTACAGTGTTTATTATGGTGATTATTAATACCGTAAGGTTCTAAAAAGAAACATTCCAGCATTACAATAAAAATAGAATTATTTAAATCAACTGCCGAAGCATGGAATAGAGAGGTTTAACGTATTGAGCAAACAGCCTTCACTCGAAACGTTAGACCTCTATATTCTGTGTTTCGACAGTACATTAACTTTCCTATATTAGTATTTTACTGTTTACATCATGGTAAATATATGTTTTTCCAAGCTATATTTAAATTTATAATCACGCATAACAAAATCATTGTTTTATAATTTACTATAGAGGAACCTTTGTTCAAAACTTAGCTGCATGTTTTCATTTGCTCTTTTATATAAAGTCAAACAAAAAAAAGGAAGAACCAACAAGCGTAGTTTGGAAGATGAAGGTGGAATAACACAATCAAAAAGTATGTTCAGATATCAGATTGTGTCTGTAGATAATTAAAGGTTTCTTATTCTAAGAAGCTGTATGCTGTTTCTGTCATGAGCAACCAACTTTTGTTTGCATATACGATGGTATGCATATCTGAAAAATATACAAAAAACAATGTCAATGAACTACACAAGGAACTAGATATGTGCAGGGTATGTATAAATGGCATTTATCCATTGCAACCTTATTGTCTTTGAGATTCAGATGGAGAGAGAAGGTTACAATGATGTACTGGTTCTAATGATATCAGTAATGCTTGGATATGTTAATATAATACACTGATGTACACGAATGCGTGCTGCATATAGGTAGACATATATCAATCGAATCAGTACATTATTGTAACCTTCACTCTTCATATGAGTCTCGGTAGCTCAATGGTTAGAGCGTCTCACCGGAAATCAGAAAGTTATTCCTGTCCGGGACACATAATAATTTTTCTGAGGATATGAGCTTGCATGACAATCGCATCCATGTATCGTCTGTTTACTCCGAGCTCTCCCTAATATTCACTACATCAGTGTGTATATATAATGCATAAGTCAATTCCAAACTTGACCACCCCCCCCCCCCCCCCGGGAAAGGACCCAGGTATTTGATTTTTTAAAGAAATATATAGTGCTAATTCCCGGTCACGGGGTAAAAACTGATTGGCCATTTCCCCTCCCCCGGGAGCACACGTCAGTCAAGATCAAAAATGTATATAAAAATCAAACATAAAGGCAAATCATTATTATAAACAGAATATATAAACAAAAAGGAACCCAGTAAACCGATTGCAAATATGGCAGCAATTTTATGAAAGCGAGGCTTTTCGGTAATAGTGCCCGATGACGATGTATGTTCATGTCTTCGAAGTAGGTGTCTTTTGTTTGTAACTTGATTGCGAGCAAGTCTTAATACAACTACAGCTGTATTCAAAGACATGCAGCAGTATATTAATCAAGTGCTGCGTAGGCAATGATTTAGATATAGTAAAGTGAAAAGGTGGTGAACTGCCGAGATATGTAGGAACGAAATACTGACGTTTCGAGTGGAGCCCTTCATCAGAATAAAAGTGTAATGAAATAAAATAAATCGGACTTGTTTGTAATATTTTGTACCGTAAATCGAAGTGTATCGTGATGGTAATCCATATTCATGGTCATCGTAATCCAAACTCATCCATATTCACGAGGAAACATTTACACCCATATCCTTTGCGTGGGGTTTCGGAGCGCTCGTATAATGTCCGGCCCTGGTGCACTGCCTAGCAGGAAAATTCCCGACCCCTGGGAACACTGTAAAAAGCAAATGCCTTGGGGTCTGCCGGTGGGGGTGGGTGGTCAAGTTTGGAATTGACTCATGCATAACACTAACAAGTATATACAGTAACGCTTGTTTATTGCTACAAAATTGTAGGCCAGGCCCAGGTCATATAAACACAGCTATAGTATGCATTTTTGCACCTTGAACTACTGTATCTATAGGCTAATTATCAAGATATATATTTTGAACTGCATGGATTTAATTCCTGTCAATATAGGTCGGTTGGTCGGTCTATCGGTCCATGGCATTTGGCACAAAAAGTTTAAAACGCCGTAAGAAAAGCCGTCTAATCTTAACAAAAATATAGACAAGCAATGGTAGAAGACACCGAATATAAAAATGTTGTAAAAAAGTTTAACTTGAAAGAAAAAAATGGAAAAGCTGAAACCCGCGTGTCCGTGTCCTTTGGCACAAAAAGACTCAAGACCCGTAAAAACTTTATTTTTGCACGGAGGCCATTCAATCTTTACCAAACTATAGAGCAGCAAGTCCAGAAGGTGTGCGATATTGCATAATTGGAAAACAATTCAATTTGTTGACAATAAAGTGACAATATTTGCATCCTTGTGCCAAATGCCATGCCGAGACCTGCATCTCCGTTTGTTCAGAAGCCGTTATTCAATCTTGAAAAGAGATGTAAATGACATGGGGAGCCATTTATAGACCTTGATTGTGTCAAATGCCAACAAAGATCATTACATGTTCTTGCGTAAATTTTAGCGTTCTGATTGGTTCAGTTTGCTCAGTGCACTCTACTTAATAAACTTTGTAAATAAAAACACAAAATAAAACTAATCTTGCAATGTAATCAAAATCAACAAAATAAAGACCTATCCCAGAAGTTTGGGTGGGGTATATGTTATGCAGAGAAGTAGCTACTGTCACACAAATTTTAGCTTGTTAATAATATACCTTTTATCATATGCCTATGGAATTTCACACATACACTGGAATCATGAACAATATCGTCCACAACAAATTTAAAGTGATTTGGGTAAGAGAATAATTTAATTATTGATTTTTCTAATTTTGATTGTGCCAAATGCCAACTTTTCTAAGAAACCTCTGAGCGCACATTATGTAAAATGGAGTCTCGAAATTTATACCTTTCCGTCTAGTATGTTGAATTTTGTGAGAAGTCGTGTTGCAAAGTGCACGAAATTGTTGAGAAGGTAACTATTATAAAATGTAAATATTATGGATTGTTGTGCAAAATTTGATTGTCTTAAGAAACAAGTTCGCACGTCAACATTATATAATGACGCTAATATGATAAATTACATGTCGCTCGTCAGGAAATTGAGCGTAAAATTCAATGCCGTAAAAACGTTTATGTTACTTTCAAACTATAAAAAGTTATTCCTAAGAAATATATCATAGATTTGTTGTATATATTTTATGTATTGTGTCACGAGGCCGCAGTTCCATGTACTTAATTTACATGTACTTTAACAAGGCACTCTTTGCAATAACATGTTGTGGTTTGTAAGTATTGTAATACTTTTTACGACATTGAATTATATGTTTAATTTCCAGTTGAATGATATTTAATTTATTATTTGTAGTAGATATTTGAGGTGCAAAAGCCTATTAGAACCGGATTAGCTTGTTTCACTCACACTGAGTACTTTAAAGTGCATATAAGCCCTACGGGGTTTTCAGTTATTCGTGTAGACCACAAAAAATGACCTGATAAAGTATTTTACAGTTTTGGATTTGGTCCTTTCGTTTCCGAGATATTGCTCTTCAAACATAGCCATTTGGCGTTGAAAGCCGCGCGTGAGAGAGTCCTGGTACTCGGGGACGGATTAGATTTCACAAACAAGGAATACATAACGTTTTGGACAACAACAAGTTCAAAAGATCATATATCAAGTGAAATCGCCGCGATATCACACTCAAATTCAGACTCAAATAAGTATGAAAGCCCATTGTCTAGTTCAGATAATATAATCGAGGAAGAAACTGAACTATCAGCGAAATATGAGGACGAGTCTGATGACGAGTCTGATGACTGTTTCATGGACGCCTACGCTGATGAGCCGTTGGCTGACGAAGAATGGCTTGCCGCGTATGAAAGAAGAAGGGAGGAGGACAAAAAACACTTGGAACAACTTACTCGAAGGTGGAATGGTGCTGAATCCGTAAAATCTTGGTACATTCATTGCGCCATATTGGTCATATCTTTCATTAATTTATTTTATGTACAGTATGGTATGGGTTTATTGTATAGCCTGTAGTATAGGTGCAACTAGTGGGAGAACTGTATTGATGTCGTTGTAACTGTAAAACCCTACGGAATGTTGTTGCTGCACAGAAATAAGAAATGTTCGACTGTTTTGAGCGACACTAAACTGATTGAAGTCGTAGGTTAACAGCCTCCGAGTCCGTGCATGACTGAACATCCTGGCTTTGGTCCTGTTTGTCTCAACAGATGAAGTTTGGAGTTAATAGCGGCAAACACTTTTCAGACACGAGATGGACGTAATATGAGAGGCCAAAGTATGTTAAAATATTTAGCAAACAACCTTGTCAATATTAAACTACACATAGACACCTATTATAAAATGGAATGGTAAAATTAAATATTGTCTATATGTAGTTTGATATTGACAAGGTTGTTTGCTAAATATTTTAATAGTTTGGCCTCTCATATTACCTTTCTTTTGATAATATTTGATTATATCGACGTCCGTCTCGTGTCTGAAAAGTGTTCAAACTCCATCTGTTGAGACAAACAGGACCAAACTCCAAAGCCAGGATGTTCAAGTTATGCACGAAACAGTCGAACATTTCCCTAGGGTTTTACAGTTACGACATTACAGTTCCCACACTTGCACCTATACTATAGGCTGTACAATAAACCAATAAACCCATACCATACTGTACATAAAATAAATTGATGAAATATATGACAAATATGGCGCAATGAACGTACCAAGATTTGACGGTTTCAGCACCATTCCACCTTCGAGTAAGTTGTTCCAAGTGTTTTTTGTCCTCCTCCCTTCTTCTTTCATACGCGGCAAGCCATTCTTCGTCAGCCAATGGCTCATCAGCGTAGGCGTCCATGAAACAGTCATGAGACTCGTCCTCATATTTCGCCGATAGTTCAGTTTCTTCCTCGATTATATTATCTGAACTAGACAATGGGCTTTCATACTCATTTGAGTCTGAATTTGAGCGTGATATCGCGGCGATTTCACTTGATATATGATCTTTTGAACTTGTTGTTGTCCAAAACGCTATGTATTCCTTGTTTGTGAAATCTAATCCGTCCCCGAGTACCGGACTCTCTCACGCGCGGCTTTTTTATGCAAACAACGCCAAATGGCTATGTTTGAAGAGCAATATCTCGGAAACGAAAGGACCAAATAAAAAACTGTAAAATACTTTATTAGGTCATTTTTCGTGGTCTACACGAATAACTAAAAACCCTGTGGGGCTTATATGCACTTTAAGGTCTGAGTACCAAACTTAGCAAGTAAAAATGTATGGGCTTAACCAGACACAGCTAGGAGTCAAGTACTGATGGAGGCTACAAAATTCATGTAAAACTGGATAAATATGTGCAGAACTAATGAGAAAATCTTTGATCCCTGCACAGAAAAGAACGTAACAATTGTCTATAAAATTTGCGTTTTCTTGTGTTTCTTTCATGATGATTTTGTGTAAATTTTATGACATATTTAGGTCACATCTCCTCCATATCCCAGGGTTGTCCCAACCTACAATGTAATGGACGACAAACAAACAGTGGAGCTAGATTTACTTATTATTGTTCCACAACCAACATCGGTATGTATTAAAAAGTGTGGGAGAAGTAAAAATACTTTACATTCCTAATTTCTATAGTTTTAGATAATATAATTATAAAAACACTGTCTGATTTAAACAATTTATTATAACAAGCCTATTGACAATGGGTACACTAAATATTTTTATTGACCTGAAAAATGGTTTGGTAAAATTATGCAAAAGGCTATTTGCAGTCATTCCAGCTGTCAATGATTTAACTAGACCAATTGGCAGATAATGGGGTAGCCTAGATTTTTTGCTCACACAATTATAACCTGTTAAAGTGTGCAAATTTCAGTTGAAGGCTTGTCACAAAAAGCATGATGTTATAGATTTTCTATTTGGCTGGATCACTCTTTTTAGGATTACGCTGAATTTATCTTGGATGAACATGACCTGACAATAGAAGAATTAAGTGCCTGGTGTCAAGTTCATCCAATAGATAACTAGAGCCAAGAAGTTGAGGACATCAAACCCAGCTAGCACACAACGTAATCGCAACGTTCGCAAAAGGTTGTGGTTTGGTTCTGACAACTTTCTGACAACTTTCCCACAGCATTGTTTTTCTTACACGTAGATATATTAAATTACATAGGTGTCATAAACCATGAAAGAACGTTGTAGCAACGTTGGGATCTAACGTATGACAGAAACGTTCATATAACGTCTCCTCGACTTTGGGTATTATATTACACACATGTGTCATAAAACATTGGGTTACCAGTAACAAAAATGTTTGTATAGATTAAATATCTTTTTAGTACAAGTGTATGAATTTGAATGTTGAATTTTTTTGATAGCAAACATTGTTGTTTGAGAAACGTTCTTATTCCGTATGTTACTCAAAAACGTTCTGAAAACGTTCACAGTACGTTGTGCGCGGCCGGAAATGCTTGGCTCTGGGTTTTCAGACAAATGGACGGATACCATGCTTTCACGCATTATTCAGTCAGAAGCCGAAGGTGTGATACACGTTTCAATTACAAGTTAGTCGATTCTTTGGTCTTAAATGCCTTATCCATCCGCGGTTATTAAAATCCATCCGCGGTTATTAAAATCCATCATCCTTTGTAAGGTAAGTAAACGTATAATCAGTGAAATATTTTGATCAGAGAACGCCGTTTCCTTATTTTAGTTGTTCTGCAATGCTAGTTCTCGTCTTAAATTACTATCACATATAGTTGTCAAACTGTTGACGCAATGACGATCGACATGCTAATTTTCAAAATGATTTGTGCATGTTCACCAGGGGGCGGATCGAGACTGTAGCAACTGTAGCGCATGCTACAGTCAGATTTTGAGAAAATGATAACTAAATTTAAATTTAAATTGCAATAACACTTTTCAGACAGCTTTTCCAAGGTTCTGTGGATTTTGGTCATTTTACGCGCGATATGCGTCGCATTACCATTGATTATTAACCCGCGATTGGGCATGCTCCTGTCACACCCGTGATTGGGCATGCTCCTGTCACACCCGTGCTTGCCTTGCCTCCCCCAAGAGCCTGCATTGCTCTTGGCTAGCGCTTGCCCGCATATAATGTCTAGCTATATAGCATCACGCTAAATGCGCATTTGCTGTGTTGCTAGTGTGACGTTGGCTACAGTCATACGAGAAAAATACCCGTAGCTGCTGTCGTAGGACTGTAGCGAAAAGCAGACCAATCAAACGCCAGATTTCTATGACGTCGGCTACAGTTGACTGTAGCCAACTGTAGCCGACGTCATATGCTCGCAGCTCTTGAATGATGTGATATTTACATGTAGTGCGCTACATTCGTGCATAGTTCGTGCAGCTTCAATGGCTCCATTAACAATGTTTTACAACAACTGTTGCCCTATTGAATACATTGGATGTAAAGTTATTCTCCGGAGGAAGAGTCAGATAGACTAATCATCCTTAAACGGTGCTGTGAGCATGTTATTGCGCGAGAAGTTGGGAAGAAGGATTATCTGCATGCATGTTCAGTTCCCTCGCAGCCGGTAAGCTCAAATCTGTGAATGATCATACTCATGCATAATAAATAATTATATGATTAAATATGCCAATGAATCTGTGTAAAACAAATCTAAAACGTTGGTTTACTGCCGAAATATTGTTTAGGGTCTTAGGCCCTTTGATTTAGAGAGTATTAATACTTGAATTAACTTGAGTATTCGATGTGTAAATTACACTGCTAAATTACATGCATTAATATGTCATGTGTATTATAATATTATATTGTAAATAAGTTTCGTTTTGCGAGTACGACATTTACGATGTCAATACTGTTATGTATGTGAAGTTTGAATTTGAGCATTGCATATGCGTTGTGATACCACTTGCTCCTTTGATCTTGTATATACTGTAGAGAACAACAGCAGATGGTAATTGTCTTTACAATGCTTGTTATATTACTGTGTGGTAGCGAGTCCCTAGTCATATATGTACCTCTGCTGTCTTACAAGCATTGAACTGCATATGTAATGCATACTCTCAATTTATACTTCCCATTGGTTGAGCAGCAGTGTATTAATGCATTTACAGATGAAGCAAATGCCTTTGCTATGTGTTTGTCTGAAAATGCATGTAATGAATCATTTGACAAGAAAAGATCGATCAAAGGCTGTTGTTGCAGAAGTTTACAATAATGTCCATAACTCTCAATTTCCCTCATTTGTATGTCTTCTTTCACTATTGAGTGTGATCAATTAAACTTCCCATTGAATCATACTATCCAATTTCTAAGAGCCAACAAAGTCCAGATGATATTAACCCTCAAGAATAGGTTGATTCCCTTGCTTTCATGTTCAACTGCACCATTTTACCAAGAGAAGCAAATGGGATGATATTCAAATTGAGCAAATACACCTTTTTATGTGCTTCATTACATGTACACTATCTCAAGACAACAGTAATTCCTACGACTAAAGATCATTATGTTTCCCTTTGCCAGCCCAAATAAAGTGCCAATTAATCAAGAAGAATTTTTCATTAAGCCATTGTTTAACATATTTATTTAACATTATTTAAGCCATTATTAACTGATTTTGCCCAATCCTGACCACAGTTTGCTGCTCTACCAATATGATTTTCAACTGTCAATGTTTTCTGGTCACTATTGCGCTGCTCTACCAACATGATTTTGAACTGTTTCAATTTGTGCTTCCTACAACCATTACGTTGCTGCTATACTGAGATGATTTTGGGCCCTTTCTCAATATATGTCGCATCAACTCAAATCAGTTTTAGGATTAGGGTTGGTATTAGGGTAACCCTAATCCTAAAACCGACTTGAGTTGATGCTATAATAATTTTACAGTTAGGATTAGGGATTGGTTTGTATTTCGGTTGTTCGATCATATATCGAGTGCCTGATTTTTTAACTAATTTTGCTTCCTGACCAATATTAGACTGCTGTACAGTACAGTACCAACAAATTGTTGAACTGTTTGTGCTTCCTGACCACTACTGGTCTGTACATTAACAGCCATGGTAGTGATTTTGCCTTCTTGTGAATGTGATGTCTTGCAGGGGCTGCATAATAAATTAATTTTACTGTCTTGTGCAGGAAAATAAATTTATCAAGCATCTGCATTGTATAAAATCTTGCTTGAAGTAGTTGATTTTGCTTGTAGTGTTTATTGGAAGTTAACATGCATGTGATAATACGGTTGTTATCATAATTGATTCTTTACTTCTGCTTCAAATTTCAACTTCACATGTTGCAAAATTACCTAAAAATATATACTCAAATGCAGGAAATTGGGTTTCAGAGGTTCTAAAATCTGAAATTTTCCGGGGGGCATGCCCCCGTACCCCCCTAAATTGGTACACTTCCGTAATATGCTACAGTCACTTCCGCCCCTGTCGCTTCACCTGTCGTATAGAATAGGAATGATTGGAAAGCTGTGAATGTGTTTAAAGTATACAAACTGTCTCTTATAGAATCGTCAAGCTACTTGTATGAATGTGGCAGAAGATGAGGAAGACAACGTCTGAGAGCATTTTACTAATATAATAAGTTAATTGCTGTTAATAAGAAACAATAAAAAGCATTTGTGGGTTCAGGACTTTCGGTTTGATATTTTGTTTTATAATGTTAAGTTTTCCAGGTATGCTAAACAATTGTTGCACATATGGTCTTAAGTATTGGTGATCTAACAAATATATCTGAAAATCTGTACGTGGCGACACATGGAAAACCTATGAATTGAAAAATCTTCGTTATAGAAGCAATTTCTTAACGATTCTTTCTTAGTGATTCTTTTCTTACCGATTCGATTTCTTAGCAATCGCGGCCAGCGGTGAATGTAATACATATTACATTCACCGCTTGGGCCTTGGCTGTGATTGCTAAGAAATCGAATCGCTAAGAAAAGAATCGTTAAGAAAGAATTGCTAAGAAATTGCGCTTCTATAACGAAGATACTTTCATGATGAAAGATTTTCAATCACATGTTTTCCTTCATTGTGAAAAGTTGTGTGAATGTTGTGTGAACGTTATAAGCGAACGTTCTCAGCGAACGTTATGACGACGTATAGCGGAGTCGGTATATATACCCTATACATTCACCAGCATTACCTTTCATCTCATATATACTACAATCGCGTGCATAAATGTTGAGACACATCAAATATTTACATAGAAAATACAACTTAATTTTATGTTATCCCCTCCCCCCGTTTCAATGTTGCTCGTTAGTAATTGTCAAGTGTTAAGCACATCAAATATTTACTCAGAATCAACATTGATCAGGGGGAGGGGGGTTGAAATATCAAGTTCTACTTTCAGCCGAAACGTGAAGGCGTGGCTTCCGTTGGTTAAAGTGTCTCAAGATATTTTGCTCGCGATTGTCCGAATTCACTAACACGTATTTTAAACGAATAAAGCATGTTGGCGAAAGTTAATTCATTATTCCATATATAATTTGTTGAAGTTATTTGGTCAGCGGTGACCTTGAACGTTCATAAACATGCGCAGAACAGAAAAACGTGGCATGTACGTTTTGTGATGTAAAACAACTGTTGTATAGCATATTGTGTTGAAATAAACAGTAAAATATAACCTGGTCCTCGTCTTTTATGACATTATTTGGTGCCGTGACCAGGATGGATGAAATTCAACGAATTCAACGCTCACGCAAAGGATACAGAGCTCAAAATCATGGATTAGTCAGAAGCCCCAAACGCCATGCAGATTGCTTCGCTCACCGCTACTATTGAACAACTGGCAAAGAAGAAAACAGTATTGAACGAACTCAACCAGAAAATTCAAGATAAAATTGAAGACCCAGATGATCTTGAATACGAAATAATCGAGGCAGAGGATATCGAAGGCGAAATCAGCGAAAAAACTGCTCAGATAAGTACCTTTATTTTGTCTTCCACTTCCGTTCAAAAACCCACTGAGAATCCACCTCAAAATCAAATTCCTCCCAGTACATCATCACAAGCCAGTACTTCATCACAAGCCAGTACTTCATCACAAGTCGCTCATCAACCACCACTATCTAATCAAGAATCGCCAGCATATACCCACCAAATTGAGAATGTTGTTAATTCAGAAAACCCTAATGCTGATAGTGGTAACCCTAATGCTGATACAATGTTGAACAATTCTCACCTTAATCAAGTACCACCACTCCCTCAATCCAACCCTATTGCCACCATAAGTCATGCTACCCGCCTCCCTAAGTTACACCTTCCAACCTTTTCTGGAAATCCTATAGACTGGCTTACATTTTGGGACTCATTTGAGGTAGCAGTTAATTCAAACCCAAATCTTGAAGGAGTTCAAAAGTTCAACTATCTAAGAGCTCAGCTAACTGGAGATGCATGTAGAGCCATTGCTGGATTCCCACTTACTAACACCAATTATGCACAGGCAGTTGACCTCCTTAAAACCCGTTTCGGAGAACCACAAAAAATCACCAGTACCCACATGCAAGCTCTTCTGAAACTACCCAATCCCACCAATGAGCTATCTAGTCTACAACAATTTTACGACTCCATGGAAACTCATGTAAGAGGACTTACATCTCTTGGTAAATCTCAGGAGTCATATGGTGATCTTCTTGTTCCTATAATCCTTGGCAAATTACCTGATGACCTCCGACGAAATCTTGCTCGTGAACACAGCAGCCCAGAATGGACATTCTCACAACTAAGAGAAGCTATTAATAAGGAAATTAAAATCGTTGAAGCTGGGATACATAATCTGGAAAACAACAACTCCAAAGTCAACCCTTTTGGCTCTGTTACAGGATCATTTCTCACACACAACCAATTTGGAGCAAGTAAATCTCCACCTCCTGGGTTCAACCCACCTCCTCCAAAACCAAAGAAATGTGTATATTGCAAGAAAGCTCACTCATCTAATGACTGCAGTTTCATTACTGACTGTACAAAACGTTGGACAATTGTGAAAGAAGACAAACTTTGTTTCAACTGTTTGGGTCATCATAAATCCTCAGCTTGCCAATCAAAAAACCGCTGTCGCAAGTGTAAAGGGAAACACCACACCAGTCTTTGCACCACCGATCTTCAGAAAGACCCCACTCCACCTCCACCATCAACCAAGAAGAATGAGTCTCCTCCTAGCAATGTTGTCCATACCACCATGACTCCCATTACCTCTTTGTCTATTCCCACCAATACCATAACCCTCCTCAAGACAGCCATAGCAACAGTTGGCACCCAGCAAATCTACTGCGAAGCAAACATCCTCTTTGATGAAGGAGCACAAAGATAATTTATCACAAGAAGTCTGGCTACTCAACTGCAACTACAGCCCACAGGAAAGGAACTCATTAGTTTATCAGCCTTTGGTGCCCAAACATCAGCAGCAAAGTTCTTAGAATCCACCATCATCAATGTCAAGACAAACAAGAATGAAGAAATCCCACTATGTGTACTCATAGTTGAAAATATCGCAACACCCCTTCAGCTTCACTCACGTGACAACATCAGCAGTATACCGCATCTGCAAGGCCTTCACCTCGCGCACCCTGTAACCAGTGATGAAAACTTCGAAATTTCTGTCCTTGTTGGAGCAGATCATTATTGGGATATCGTTGAAGATAAAGTCATCCGTGGCAACGGTCCAACAGCTATGCAGTCCAAAGTTGGCTACCTATTATCGGGACCACTACAAACTGCCCATCCAGTTAATTATGTTGCTAACTTTATACAGTTCTCCATGTCATCTTATCAAGAAGAATACGACCTACAACGATTTTGGTCTTTGGAATCAATGGGTATTAAACCACCAACTGATGACGACCCACATAAACAGTTTCTCACAGATTACCAACGATCATCTATCACTCGTGAGACCAATGGTAGATACAACGCAAGATTTCCGTGGAAAGAGGAACACCCTCCACTCCCTTCTAACTACACTATATGCAAAGCCAGGACTAGATCGATGGCACGTCGCCTAAGCCACACACCAGAGTGTGTGGAATCAATGGGTATTAAACCACCAACTGATGACGACCCACATAAACAGTTTCTCGCAGATTACCAACGATCATCTATCACTCGTGAGACCAATGGTAGATACAACGCAAGATTTCCGTGGAAAGAGGAACACCCTCCACTCCCTTCTAACTAATAGCGTGCGCTATTTGTGAAAAAAAATTACATCAAAGCGGTCACACGCTGGCTCGTGCGAGAGGACTGTAAAATTCTTCGTGGCAATTTCGTATTGTATAGGCGATAAAATAATTTCAAATATGCCCAAGCGTGTTAATTACATTATACAGAACAGGGAAGTCGTACAAGATTTTAATAAATAATAAGCTGAGAAAAAATATATTCTGTTAACAATAAAACGAATTGTTAGCATTGATATCTCTGTGTCTCTCTCTCTGTGTCTCTCTGTGTCTCTATCTATCTCTCTCTGTCTCGCTTTTACATGTATGAAGCTGTTTACTCGAATGTCCCAACGATATACACTCAACAAATTAATATATTCAATAGTTTCAACTTTTACTCAAATATAGGTGTATATCGTCAACCGTGTCGATCATGCTATTCATAGAGCTATATATTTACCGGGATCTTATAATATGCTCAATAATATTTTTATCAATTATATTAACATTCACAAGTTCTGGACTTGCTCCTTGCGAATTGTACAAGGTGGCAAAATATTTCCCGCAGACTCTTTGGTCCTCATCGGCAAATTGACTGTTGAAATAAAAAACTTTCCAATGCACCGACATCATCTCAGTCTCTCTTTCGTGAATATCTCCGTTCACAAACCATGGTGTGCTTTCCGGTGGATAAAATCGGCCTGTCGTTGTAAAATACCAGATCTTTCGCTCAGTGGGTTTTCCCAACACGTGAAAATTAATGCCATACCGAAAACGTACAGATAAGATGTGTCCAGGGGCACAGTTATTGCAACATGACACACGTTCAGTGGTATCTATGTTTTATTTGTTTTCATGGCATCGTGTTTATCAACAAAAAACTGAATACGCGAGCTATCAATACTGCATTGACCTGTTAGAGTTTCACACCATTGCGACCGTGCTCCATTGTATGGAAAACGGCGATTACCCCATCTCGGAAAAAGCCGTTAAACGGGTACCAAAATCTTATAAATAATTTTCGCAGTGAAAACACGAGTTTGGATGTTTGGACATATCAATGTCTCTAAAATAATAACATAAAATTCAACGAAAAGATTACTAGTTAAGTTAGTGCAAATAAGACTTTTCGTTTTCAGACAATCGCGTGCATAAATGTTGAGACACATCAAATATTTACAGTATTTAATACGTCACCCTTTGGAAAGCGGATAGAAATACAACTTAATGTTATGTTATCCCCTCCCCCCGTTTCAATGTTGCTCGTTAGTAATTGTCAAGTGTCAAGCACATCAAATATTTACTCAGAACCAACATTGATCAGGGGGAGGGGGGTTGAAATATCAAGTTCTACTTTCAGCTGAAACGTGAAGGCGTGGCTTCCGTTGGTTAAAGTGTCTCAAGACATTTTGCTCGCGATTGTAGAACTCATGACCAAGCTCTTGGCAACCGGCTATCGTGGCCCAGTCGGGGTTAGGGCACTGGACTAGTTTCCCAGGGTTGTGGGTTTGATTCCTGCCGAAGGCTGGGTTGTTGCATTTTTTGCAACTTGTCTCAGTCAGGTCTTAATTGACACTCGTAATATCACTATCATAATTTTCCTCCTGAGTAGAGTTTAATTGGTCTCTACTGTGCTTTGAGAGTTTTAGATCTTCAGGATAGCAAAATATGGAAAATATTGCTATCGCTGTTGCAGATGCCCTGCCTGTAAAGGCCAGGGCTGCATAATATGGTGGACCGCGGGACCATTGGTCCCAGAAAATTTTTGAGGTTAGCAGAAAAAAATGGAGGGTAAAACTGTGAAAGGTTAAAAGTCTCAAAGGAAAAAAGGTAATTAAAGTTTGAAAGAGGATAGACAAAGAAAGGAAAAACAGAAAGGACGAAAATGAGAACAAATTACATAAGAGTGAATAATAAGCTGTAGGTAGTGAACTAGTGATGTTTGCGACTTGCGAGTTTCCAATATACCGGCACTCCAGGCTCCAACAGCCTGATGCAGGTGACATTATGGTCGAAGACAGGAAGACAGCAGCCTCAGCAGATATTAAGACGAAATCCTCTATGCAGTTGTTATAATTGATTTCATCTAGTGTATAAATAGCACAGAGCAATGAAAGTGACTCTTTCCAAATCTAGCTACTTCTGAAAACATCACTCCAGTTATATATGAATTAAACAGTCAGTAAGTGTGGTGATTTCTCACAATGTAGTAAAAAAAGCTAAACAATATGTGCCAATACAGTACTGAGTACTGTATACCTTCAACTTGACAACTTGATCTTTAATACTGGGCTAAATGTTGGTGAAAGATTTCTTATGAATTTCTAACTGAATATAGTAATACCCGTACGGCGTACACTGTTGACTGTTCAGCCAAAGGATTTCTGCATTTACACTGAATTTAAAACGTGTTTTCCACATTATTTTGCACGGGAACTTGTGAAAATGGTATGAAATATAAATACAAACTTTTAACTTTTACTGTAATAACTGTATTAAAGTGTAAAAGTGTATTAAAATCGATAGTTCGATACAAATTAGTTTGTTGTTTGGCTTGGTAACCGGGCAATAATGAAGCCCTGGATAGTTCTTACACGAAGTACTGCACTGCTCACACAGGAAATAATCACAAAAAATACTCAAATGACATAAATGAGCATGGAAAAGCATACCAATTTACAAAAAAAGACAAATTGTAATAGCGAAAAGCGGGTTTTAACATGCCGATTCATTTTAGATTCTAAACAGGAGTTACTCGCCAAAAACTATCGGCAACACTTATTATCTCTTCATCCTGCAGAGAATCCACAAGACCTGTCCCCTTTCGGGCAGTCAAAACTAAGTTTCTTCTCTTCTAGTTCTATTAATACACTTGAACAAGTTAAACAACCAGAAGATGTGGAGCAGAAGTTGAACTGATAGACCAGCCTATTGAGAAAGCTTCGAAGTCTTTTCTGGACGATGTCAATGTTCATACTGTTACGGGATTATCTATTAACAGCGAAGATGAAGTCAAAGAAATTGACGATAGCCAGAAACTTGACGTCATTATGACTGACATTCGAGAAGTGAAAGACAACTTAGTATTATTGGTGGCAGCACAAGGAAAGAGCTCTGAAGGCGAAGATAAAACCAAAGCGGTTCTCAACACGACGAGAAATTTGATGAAGAGATGGATACTTTGCTTGCCAAGGTTACATTGGCAAGATCCATGACTGAAATTGAATTAACTGGATTTGTCTACGATTCCAACAAAAACGAACTGCGCTGTTCTGTTTGTGCAATTCCCCAATCAGCACCGGAAGATTCAGCACACGTTCACACTGGTTCACTAACAGGGATTTTTGCATATGATCAGAAAACTGGCCTGTTATTTTCAGATGAAGAAAATCTTCCTGAGGAGTTCAGAAATCTTAAAAAACATTTGAAAAGACACATCAAGAAATCAAAAAACACCTTTCCAACGCTGTCAAAAGGAAAGGGAACAATTATGAGGCAGGAATGAATCTAAAAGGTCGGGCCTGCATGAAACTATATTTGAGAGGTCGCCCATACACAGATTACGAACACGATGTTTTGAATTTAAAACAAGCCAAAGCCAAAATAGGCCATCTGAATCACTCTAGAAACTTTCCACCATTACTCAGACTACATGTTTATACTGTCGTCAAGAGAAAACTCAAGTCATTTCTAAATCAGAAACTTGAACAGACTGGTCATAAGCCACCTTTAGCGTTATCTGCAGATAAGGCAACATATAAGCACCGTTCAAGGCAATTTCTTGGTGGTGTCACCATCAGCCCTGAAAACCTTCTTGCAATAGTCAGTTTCGGGCAGCCAGTGGTTAAGGATGGTAGTGATGGTCAAGCTCTTGCACAAAACATGAAAAAGGGTTTGGATGAATTTGGTGTGGTCGGGTGCCAAATTGAGAGTGCTGTTTTTGACGGTGTGTATTTCCATTGTAGCATTGAGAAGCATTTCAACAGCTTATACAGATTAAAGGACGGTGACATCCTTTACAGCCATGATGCATTGCACAAAAGTGGGCTTGTCGATACTCATATGTGCAAAAAGCCACAATTTGCATGGGTCGCTGATATTACCCAAGTTTGTCAACAGTTGTTTCATTTGTTTAATTGGGGAGCAAATTATGAAAAGCTAGTAAAAGCGACAGCATTGTGGAAGCTACACCTCGGAATTTGGTTGGATTCTCTGAAACACGATTTGCAAATAGCAGGAGGCAAGTGTATGTCAATATTCTTCACGAGTTCCCTGCGATTGTGTCGTGCCTGGAGGAGCAAATCACAAATGGAGTCATACCCACGTCTGATGCAAGATCACGAGAAAAAGCAGTCAAGGCCAGGGAGCTGAAAGGAAAAATTCTGAATGTTCATTTCTTGTTGGTGTTATCAGGTTTAGCTGATGTCTATTCCCAATTTGGTGTTGTGGTCAACATATCGCAGTTGGTGCACTTACTGCCCCATGAAAGGTTTGAACGTTTCATGAAAGCTGTGGATCTTTTCCAAATAATGGGACAATCCCTTTGCGATCATCGTAAATGTGATTCATTAGCGCCCGCAGGCAGAGACCAGAAGTGCTTGTGGCCAATGTATCACAAAAGCAAAGAAACACTGCAAGAGAGAAATGAGATTAAAAGCATTCCCATTTTGCTGCAGCATGCAGTCCCATCAGCTGGCCTACAAAGTGAAACAAGACGACAAAGTGCAGCTACCAGGAACAACAAACGTGATGCAGAGGAGAGTGCAGATAAGAAAATACAGTCATTGGTGGAAGAAATACACCAAGGACTTAAGTTTGAAGTGTATGATCAAGAATCCATATGTGTTATAGAAGCAACGAAAACAGTTCTTGACTTACCTACAATGGGCAATAAGTTACATGCACCAGATGGAGGTAGCATCAAGGTTTCAATAACAAAATTTCCTTCATTTCTGCGAGCTGTGAATGAAATCCTGATACGATCTCTAAAAACTGTTCCAGACAACATTCTCAAAGAACAGTACAAAGACTTTCTTAAAAGGTTGGAAAAACTTACAGCTGCATACACGTCATAACAACTTAAAGATCTCGATCCGAAATATCTCATAAAGAAATTCTTCGACCCAAAAGAGAAGTTGTTTACTAACATTGAGATGATAATGCAAGCCATCGCTGTTTGTTGTGTGAAACAGTCGTGCGAGTCAGTTCTTGAGTCATTAGTTTCGCAATACGAGAATCACTTCAACAGCAACAGAAACATGGGAGAAGATAATGTTAATGAAGAGTTCTTTATTTCAGTCAATGGCCCAAATCTTGCTCATTGCAATAGTGTAATTGAAGAAGCAATGGACAAATACTGGAAACAAAAAGACTGGCACTTCCACAGGACATCACTAACGGATCACCTGAAGGACTTTGATGGTGATTCTAAAGTTTTACACCGATTTTTCAATGAAAAGAGCAAGTTCCCATTCATGGAACATTGAATGACTGGCGTGGACAAAAACATCATACTATGTTTTTACAAACGAATATATGCTATCATTGCTAAGTAATTTGAAAAAAAATTACACATGCATGATGCAACAATAAACTTTAAGGCATAAGTATAAGTTATTAAGTTGTGTATTTTACTAATTTTAGTGAAAATCAATATATAAAGGCTAATTTACATAAGGGATAATTTACATCATAAAAGTCTTAGAATTTATTCGGTAGCCACGTTGAAATACGTCTATTTTGAAACTGAAATGGTGGGTAGAATACACTTAATCTTGTTTAGTGGTGATCAAATTTTTTAAAACATAAGATTCCCAGGCGTTTACTTGCAGAAAATATTTTCGTTGGCCTTGTGGTCCCAGAAAGTAAAATATTTTATGCAGCCCTGGTAAAGGCCTACCTGTATTATAAAGAACTCTTTTGCATTTTTTACAGGCAAAAGTTAAACGAGAATGTCCAATTTGTAAGCAATAGAGGAGCAACATGATAAGCCATGTCAAAAGAGTGCATCACAAATCACACCAGGAGGCACTTATTCTGTCCCAACGTATTAGAAAGGAAAACAAAACCCAAAAAACTCATAGTTAGTTGCATGCCCTGCTGAGGACTGTGGAAAACCAGTTAAAAGGCTTGATAAGCATTTAAAAAGGGTACACGGTCTCAATCGTGGATCATCTAGATTTAGTCGGTAAGTAAAATTGTGCAAATATATTTAGGATCTCAGAAACAAAATGAGAAGCATAATGCAAGCAGTGTGGTGCCTCTTGACAATATTTTGGTTGACCCTTTGTGTTTCGCTCACGAATATACAACCCCAGATTGTATCCCTAGTAATCCAGTAACCCCCAATGATCACGTTACCCCTTGTAATCCTATTATCCACTGTAATCCTGTTACCAACTGTAATCTAGTTATCCTTAGTTATCTGGTTATCCTTTGTAATCCTGTAACTCCTTGTTATCTAGTTATCCTTAGTTATCTAATTATCCTTAGTTATGTAGGATAACTAGATTACTAAGGATAACTAAGGATAACTAGATAACTAAGGATAACTATAAGGAGATGAGATTGCTATAAATAGTTGCCAACAATAGCAACTGGTCGTGCTATGCTAATTTGTAAGCATTTAAATATTTTGAAAACAATACATTTCTAAAGATTTGAATTTACAAATCATTTGAAAATTTGCATAGCATGACGAGTTTCTTTGGTCAGCTTCACTACGGCGCAAACAGGTAATACTGTATATCGAAGAATATTAAAACACTAATAGAAAAAACACTGACACTATGTGGTTACACTTATTTGACATGTTAACTGTGTCAAATTTGAAGCCTTTCTGTTGAGCATTTCTCAAGTGGTGCCATATTGACCCCCTTCTGTACTTGACAGAAGGGCTTCAAATTTCAGAAAAATGGTGTGTTAGATTAACAAGTAAGCCTAACCACATGGTGTCATAGTGTGTATTTTTTTAAATTATTATTAGTGTTTGAATATTCTTTGATATACTGTATAACCAACCCATTAAACGTTATCCTTTCTTAAGGTTCAACTCTATTGGTTTAAAAGCCAGACGGCAAGAAAAAGCCGATGACCTATCAAAAAGATAACAACAAACGAAAAGGAGGAAGAAACGAGAATGGAAAAATCCAGGAAATCTGAGAAAACTACAGTGGTTCGAAAACTGAAACTAACCAACGACTCTTCTTCCTCAGACGAAAACGAGGGAAACCTATCTCCTCCCAGAAGCTCTGGTTTACTGGAAGAACCAAGTGCACCAAAAGTTGTAGTGAGAAATTCAATTTCACGGTTAATCGAAACCCAACCTGTCCTCGCCCGCTATCTTGACCACATGCTCACCATCGAAGGTGGACGACGAGGGCTGAAGCAATCCAAAGAGGAGCAGTGGCGAGTCGGCCGCCTTCTCTTGGAAGTCGACGAGTCTATTAACAACGTTCGCCTTCTTTGGACAGAGGAAGAATGGTCCATATTCACTGCACATTTATTGAAGGAAATAAATTCCTTAATCAGCCAAGGAAGGTGGGCACACTCAGGGCCTACCTCACAGCCCTGCTAACATTTTATAACTTTGTCTTAACATGAGCTTCTACACTTTCAATGCAGTTTGGTATCTCTCGTCAAAGAATTCCAGGGCAGGGTGTCAAACTGGATGAAATCCTTCACTGAGGAATCTGCAAATCGAAGGACAGAGGTCCATTGTGAAGATTTTGATCTCCTGCTGAGTTCACAAATTTGGAACTTGTTTAATTCGCCCCTACACAAAGGATTCGAAGAGAGGTTCGATAAGCTGGAAAACCCCGAGGCAGAGTTCGTTGATCTTCGAGATTATTTAATGACAATGCTGCTTGTACAAAGCGCACAACGTCCTGGCGCTGTGTGTGGCAATACATCACCTTAACCAAACGCCACAAGACAGCAGGTTTGTCATAAGTCTTGAAGTATAAAAAACTGTTTGAATTTCAGTGATATATACAGCACATTATAAATAACAGTACAGTTCGTTGGAGATTCTAAAGATATTTTTGGTTATTTTGAGTGTATTTCTGTATATAGCATTAAAATTTAAAAAGTTTTTTTTAATGGAAACCCTGCATATTCAAGCACGTTGGCTTTATGATATTAATAATAATAATAATAATAATAAACTTTATTTAAAGAAGGTTAAATAGTTATTATTACAAAGTATATAACTCAGTTTAGCAATGCTAATCTTACAATGCTAATCTTACTTTAATATTAAAATATTAAATTACAAGAGATAATAAATACTAAATATATTGCATTAAGTACAAAGTTATAAATCTTTCAGTAAATAATTATACAATTTAACTTTAAAAACATTAAGAGATGTTGACTGTCTCATTTCTTTTGGAAGTTTGTTGTATGAAACAGCTCCGCTGTAGACTAGGCTTTTTCTTGTTATACATAAGTTAGCTTTAGGGGTAATAAGGTCTTGCCTAACTGAACTTCTGGTAACTTTATGCATTCTTATTGACTTTGAAGTATTGTGGCAATTGATTGTTTAATGCTTGGTAGACCATAGTTGGTTCCCTAAATTTAACCCTTTCTTGTATTGGAAGAATAGAGGACATTTTGAATAAAGGACCAGCAGATGACCATTTTGTTTTGTCATATATTATCCTCATTGCCATATTCTGAAGCTTTTGAAGACGTTGAATATGGTTTGATTGTCCCCAAATAGTGTTACAATAATCAATATGTGTTTGTAAAATGTTATTCTGATGCCAGTTGGTAGATAGACTTTAATTCTTCGAAGAAGTGATATACCTTAATGAGGTTGCCAGCTACTTTGTTTACTTGGGTTTTCCAAAGCAAATGCTTATCAATGGTAACTCCAAGTAAACTTTCATGGGTAATATTTTCAAGAGGGCAATCATTACAGTAGATACTCAGGTCATCAGTGTATAATTTTGCAGCTTTTTGGTGGGTTGTTACGATCATCGATTTAGTTTTTTGATTGTTGATTACCATACTGTTGTGCTTACACCAAGTATCAATGCAAGACATTTCTGTAGTTAATTGGTTATTTAGCTCACCAACTGTCTTGGCCATGGCATGAAGTGTAGAATCATCTGCGTATAAGTCTAAGTTGGAATCTATATATAAAGGAAGGTAATTGACGAGAATAATGAATAGAAGTGGTCCGAGAATACTTCTTTGAGGTACTCCATGTGTCACAGGTTTGACAGATGACGCACAGCCTTTTATATGAACACACTGGTTTCTGCCCAGCAGATAAGATCCAAACCATGAAAGAAGTGTAGGGCTGCAGTGATAAATTTCTAATTTCTGAATTAAGATATTAATGTCAATCATGTCAAAGGATTTTCGAAAGTCAATAAAGACCAGGCCATTTAACAATCCTTTGTCCATATTGGCAGTGAAATTGCAGTAAATACGTACCTAAAATGAACAGGTTTTGCGATTGGCTATATGGAACAAAAGTGGTTAGGTTAGGACATTGGTTTCTTTGTGGTTGATTCTATTGTTTTGTTTTAATCAACCAATCACAAAACTTGATAGTATAGGTAGGTGATGACCCTCAAATTGTGGATAAGCTTGAGAAGGGCAGTCTCGCATGAATGATTTCGACGAAAACCGGATTGGGCATTGTGTAGGAGGTTTTGTTCAGTTAGAAAAGTGCAAAGGTTGTCATGTATGTGTCGTTCAATTATTTTACTGATCACACATGGGATAGATATTGGTCTATAGTTGTTCTTGTCAGTGTGTGAACCAGACCTGTGAATTGGAATGATTTTTGATGATTTCCACCTACTGGGAAATGTTCCAGTTAAGATACTTTTGTTAAAAATAGAAGTTAATGAAATATATATCCCTGGGGCAGCCAGTTTAAGTATTTGACAGCTAATGCCATCCAATCCTGTGGATTTGTGAGTATCCAGATTTAGAAGTGATTTGTAAACATATTCTTGATCAATCAAAGGAATATCAATAGACACATCAGTTATTTTGGAATTGACAAAAGCTTCAAGCTTGGCAAAGTTAGGCAAGAGTCGATGGAGAGGCAGATATTGTTGTACAATGGAGGAGAAATAGTAATTAAAACAATCAGCTATGCCCTTCGCATTCCAAGGCTCCTTGAAACCAACCAGTTCTAAGTTTCAAGTAAATTATAAATATAATAGTCTGATGTAAAACATGATTTAAAAGAATATAAATATACATACATCAAAGCCTTGTATATCGTAGAAATAAGACACAAAGTTGCGATATATAAAAGATCAAATAGTATAGTGTTTTTTGTATTTTCTGTTTAATTTATCGACTCTCGACCCTCGACTTTTAGTTACACTCAAGAGGAAATGTGACAAGTTTTCCTTGGCAAGTTTGACAAGCTGGCAACGATAGCTGGCCGTGTACATGTCAAGGAAAATATAACAAGTTAAAAAATATTGACCATTCACACTGGCAAATAAAACTTGTCAAGGAAAAATTGTTGAGCCATACACACAAATTTCTTTGGCAAACTTTTGTCAAAGAAAACTTGCTAGTGTGAACAGGACCTTTTGACGTTTCATTTATCAATAATTAAGTAGGATTGCTGCGGATAATATTAAAAGCGTTGGGTCAGTGTTGAAAAAGGTTTCCGAAACGATAGACTTCCTTAAGTTTAACTTTGTTTTGAGACATCGACAAATTAATTGTTATTGTATGCATGCTTTGTAAAAGCTCCTGACTATTTGAATATTGATCAATAATTTTTAGGGATAGTTGAATTTCTTAGATTTTTGATGTCACAAGGGCCTGTGAAACCGTTTGTCTGATCTTTCATTCATCGATATATAATGAAACAAATATGCATCTGAATACGAAATAAATGTAATTAGTCCACCACACGCTTCTGAGTTTTGATCTTCCTAAGAGCCCACTCTCTCCTGCCTTGCTCCAATAAAGTGAATAAACAAAGGAGAATATCTCGTCATCTGTTTAGAAACAAATTACGTTTATATAGTATTCATATGCAAACATTATTTCATTATATATTATTGTAAGTAATTTACATAAACATACAAACTGTAAGGTCAGACAAACCATTTGTGTGGGATGCTGTGATGTCATGTCGAAACGTGTGCAATGGCTACACATAGACTAATATAGATTATATAGTGTAAATTAATAAGATTATATGTATTACAAAACGAGAAACCTAAACTGCTAAACAATAAAAAATGTCAGAAACTCGATTGTTAGGAGAAACTAGCAAAATCTATATAATTCAGGCTGTTTTTTATTTATTTTTATTTTACCTAACTAGCTACGTAATGGGCTTTCGACAATATTGCCTGATAACATAATATGATGACAGACATGCAACTGGCCTATAATAAAACAGCAGCCTCTTCTCGTTCACCCTTAGCCTGCGTGGTAGGCGTTCCGCTTGCGGGCATGGAGAAAGGAACGCCTGCCGTAATGGTTAAAAAAAGCGTTCGTTGTTTTCAATTCAATTCTAATTAAAATTAGTAAGATTTCCCAGTTGCCCAATATTTTTTCCCAAGAAATTAAATTTGAAAATACAATTGCAACGGCACACAAGTAAAAGAATACCACAAATCTTATTAGGAATTCAGAGCACCAACAACTTGAAGCGAAATATATTTAGACACACAGTAAGCACAGCAAATAAATTTAACACTTAAATTACAGTTGACAACAGTTTAAAATTAATAGAAGTCGGTAAATTCCGGCACTCATTGAGTTGGATATAACGACTAACTAATAATATATAGCTACATTTAGAAACACGGCTGATGCACGTACAGCATATATTCCGCGCATACACAAAGACGAATTACAAAACAAAGTGTATTTATAGTACAATGCCGCTAGAATATTAAATAGTTAGCCCAACAATTTGATTAATTTCTCGTTTGCAAACGTAACATTCCATAATTTCCAGCTGTATTTTGACTACTCTAATATTTAGTTATGCAAACAAAACAGAAATGTTAATTAAATTTTAGCTTGAAAGCTCTTGTTTACATTAGCTGCATTTCAGTCACTGATTATTTAGCCAAGATTTTGGAGACCAAAACCGTTAAAATTTTGCACCTCCAATAAAATTAATTTTAAAACATCAAAATAACTGATACTAGACTGGTTAGATACTGTCCATTGCTATGCTATTTATGATATTTGCAAGAACAGGAAGTAATGAACATTTAAAAAGCAATATTTTAATTCTTTACAGCATAAATAATGGGGTCCTATAACTGATCTGGATATTGTGGAATTGTCAAATTGATTGACAACCAAAGAATCTGCATGCGAGATTCTAGCCAATTTCCAACCATTGGCGCCTCTCAGCATGTATTTTACATAGCCACACCCGATCAATAGGCTTATTAGAAACCAAGATTTTGTATCTAAGGCATTACTCCCATCTGAATTTAAAGATTGGATACCATCACAGGCGACTGCTAATGGTAACTGTCTGTTTAATTCTGTGTCTATTTGGTTGACTGGTGATGAATCATTAGCAGGTGTTCTGCATCTGTTAACGGTAACAGAATTATTTGCAAACTGACTTTTACACTACTCATCTGCAGTTAGTAGAGATGTCTCTGGTTTCCGGTTATTCCTTGTCAGCAACATTTAATATTTTTTTATGAGTGACAAGGAAGCTGAAAAAGCATACAATGGAAATGCGGACAATGCATCTCGGGCAGTCAAAGTTTTGGCTAAGTCAAGTGCGAAACCATTTGTTTTATCGAGTCAGTTACACATACTTGCTCTTGCCTTGGTTATTTCTAAACCAATTTACTCGGTCTATTCAGACATTCCATCAAGTCGCTGTATCAAGAAAGACTTGAACGGTGTGTTTTATCACAGGAATATTTAATACTTTTAATACTATATAATACTTTTTCAAAAATACCTGAACCTTCTAATATATCAACTAGACCATCTAAAGTTGCACTAACTTTTAACAAAAGCTACAAATCTGCAACATCGAAGAGGAAGAATGAAATTTATTCTAGGACGAAGGTACAAAGAAAGAAAAGGAGTTTGCAAGAAATGGCAGTTTGACTGAAACAAAGGCAGTAGGATCAGGCAAAAAAAAAAGTGAAGGAAAGCGCAAATCTTATGTTTTATTTTAAAGCCGTAACAGTCAAGGCTAATAAGGATGAAGAAAAGAAAGGTATAAGGGAAAGTAAGGATTCAACACCCAAAAAAGAGCCTGAGGAACTGGAAGAACTACTTCCATTGATGGGACCAGGATTTTAATGGTACAGGGAGAAAGGCCAATATGGCCAGGACAGAAGGCAAGGCTAAAATGCAGGTAGCTGGTATGTAGCGGTTTCTAACGCTAACCCTTAGAAAACTCGTTGGGCGGGGATTAGGATCTTAGTTGTTTTGGGGTTGTTTCCAGTCATCTCTTCAGATTTCCGACCTTTTGAGTATACTAAAGAGACACGACCCACCCACTGGGCCGCTACCTGCGTTTGTCGTCTGTCGCCAGGACAGAGGAAAGAACGAAAAGAAGTGTTACTATGCAAGGCAACATAATGGGAGGGCTTGTAAGGGGTTCTGCAACAGGAACACTAAGTACGAATGTCGAAGAGCTTTTTGAGAAGTTAAGTGAAGGGGGGTTGGAAAAACAGCCAAAACATGTAGGTGCGATGCTAACTTTAGCTGAGCACATCATAAAAAATTGGCCATTGGTAGCAACTCAAGATCTGACAAAGCTATATAGAGAAACGAAAGGGTTAAAAGTTTCTGCCCAAATATATCTCAATGGCAAAAGATATATAATTGAAAATTGTGGGAAAGTAGCCCTGGAATTAATAAACTGTCCAAAAGATCGAGAGAATGGACCCAACTATAATTAATGAAAAACTTGAACAAGTTATAGGCAGCGATTATGACATCATGTCACAATATCTCGACTATAAACGGGGCAGAGATACGTTGAAAGCCGTTTTGACGAGAATTACAAGTGTTAACTTCATGTCAAAGTTGGCGAACGTTCAAGACAAAAGAAGTTTTCAACGTTCACAACATCAAGTAGCTCCGATCAACTTGCAGTTATTTGACGAAATGAAGAAAACAATTGACCAAACCAACGACTCTTCTATAACGGGTGAAGCTGAAAGAAGAAAGAAACACACGACGCTTCAAAAGATAAAAGTGGTAGGGGAAGACTTTTAAAATCTGAAGAATTTCCTGATCTTGCTGGTGTACTAGAATTTGTTTTTAGTGATGGAGATCGCATTGATAGAGCAGGAGGTGGTTTAGACTGACTGGTCAACTCATAATGTCAATCTTTCGATGGATCACACCGATTTACATTCGCAATGATCGGCTCGAAAGATGCAAAAGCTAAAGTTCATGCAGATGTATCACCCGTCCAGAAACCAGGTAAAACATGGTGTGAAATAACTCGCCCAGATCATGACTGTGATGGATTGGCTCACAATGCTATTACACCCATGAATCATCTTTTTATGGAAACAGAGTTGCAGTTTGAAGAAAACGAAGAATATTATTACACCGTTAAAAGGACTGGCAGCTACCTAAATATTTCATGCTTTGAGCCTGAAACTGTCCAGAGGGTATTTAACGAAATATTTTATTGTTGGTCAACCCTGCACTAGTGCACTTGAAACCCTGCACACGAAATTCCGACAACGGAAAGTTAAAGGAACATTTCGTTTTTATTGTCGATAATGGTCTGTCGGAAGCCTCATCAAATTCCCTGGTGAAAATGTGGTTGGTTCGTCTATTCCAATAGCTTAGTTAAACTGAAATCGATTACTCAAAAATCATTTGCTTAATATCACAGCAAACGAAATCCAGTGGAACGCGTTCATGCTGTTTCGAATCGCGCGTTGTCCAACAAAGTATTTTCAAGTACTGCTGTACATAAAAATTACAATGGAGATCAGCGGCATTTAGAAAACATGGCTACAGAAGCGAAAACCTGTTTAGCACAGGCTGAGTAGAGTACGGTGGAAGGCCGACCGTTGTTCAGCGTGGGATTGGAACTGAAGAAAATTTTGTGTTTAATGATGAAGACCATTGGAAAGAGTGAGTGTCGAAAAAATGAAGACAGCACCAGCTATCACACAGTAAATAACGACTTGTGGAGAGAGGCAGCAACAATTTGTAACCTAGATTAAAATTTTCTGGGAAACTACAGGGAAGATTACCAAATACTGCAAAACACACTGGATGAAGAAGCAAAACGAACTTGTTGGGAAGACAAGTATTCTACAAAATATTTTAACCCAGACATTCAGCAAGACAAGAATATTTTTACAAAACAACCAATCACTGACTATGTAAGATGGCTAATGACAGGAGGAGAGTTGCATTACATACCACTTGGGTTCAAGTGTCCAACACAGAAATTATTGATGAGACCCCAGGAGCATCTCTCCCATCAAAAATCTTAGAAATGGCTTTCAGTTTCAAGGTGTTTTCACATGATTTTGAGATAGTAGTTCCACACATTGCATTTCTAAGTTGGTGTACTGAAGATGAAGTGAAACGATTTTTTGTGGAATTTAAGGAAAAACTGGACTTGAAGTTCGAGAATGACAAGGAGCGGGAATACTGGTGTCAACAAGAACTCCACAAAACTGAAGACACAGCAGCATTGAAACTTCGATGTCGAAAAACTGGTATATGACTTGAAGTTCGAGAATGACAAGGAGCGGGAATACTGGTGTCAACAAGAACTCCACAAAACTGAAGACACAGCAGCATTGAAACTTCGATGTCGAAAAACCGGTATAGCCACAGAGGAGAAGAAACATGAAATAGTGAAGCGTTTGGTAGAAAAATTAGGCCTCGAAGTTTCACCACCACTTGAATGGCAAATCTCATCACTGCCATTGTCATCAGAAATTTCAAAGAAATCAGTGTTCAGACTACAAGAGATTCTGCAATTGCACAACACACTGGACGATCTTGTGCTTAGGGTACGAATGGTAATAGCAGGCAAAGGACACCTTTATTTTTATAAGGAACTTAAAGCCATACAAAACTTAATTACTGCTAAGGACGTGTTGATTATTATAATATTTAGAGCCAAGAGTCATTCATAAAAGAAGAAAATTTCCAACTCCGTCTAGCGCCACTCTCATCACGTCCCAGAGACAGCGCTTCCGTTTTTAATAAGCGTTCATTGATATTCCTGACAAAATAACTGCTTGAATAATTCTTAGATCCTTTGGAAACAGAAATTGGGCTCTACCGAACAGATAAATCTCGTACGGACCGCTTGAAAGCAAAGCTGGCAGCTATAAGATTGGTAGGTGCCAAGATACTTGCCTTATGGGATAAAGACGAGATTGGTGATACTGGTTGGAAAACTGGTAATTCTGGTATGTACATATGATATGATCTATTCACTGAAAACCGGGGGAAAGCAGCCAATTTCAGCTTACAGTATCAAATAAGAGTTCGTCTAGCATGCGAGTTGCGAGTCTGTGAGTTAAAAATCTGCGAGTTGCGAGTCAAAAATCTGCGAGTTGCGAGTCAAATATCTGCAATTATTTAGCAGAAAACAATACAAAAACAAATAATCTTTTCCAATATTTGAGAAAAGAATCTACGCTAAGATAGTCTAAGGAGGGCCGTAGCATGGCAAAATTATTGGGGGGGGGGGGCAAGGTAGTTTTTGAAATATAGGGTTTCTGAAACAGCATTTCCTGTCTTCTGTGAGTAATTTGTAGCAAGTTTAAACGGTTTTAAACTGACAATATTATCTATCTTGTTCAAACAACAGAAGCATTTAAAGCAGTCTTTGGTCTCTTTATTATTTTTTCTTTAACATTTACTAGCAGTTACCATGACAACACGTTTGTTATTTTGATATTGTAATAGAGTATTGTATTTATTTGTATATCTTCACGTTATTTTGTTTTATAGAACTATTAGGTATTATTAGCATCATATATTCATATCTTATTTCTAAGACCTTTTATATTATAACATTAATTCTAACCATAATTCTAACCCCACCTTAAATCTTAATCATAAATTCTAATCTTAAATTTAACTTTAATTCTAACAATAGTCTTTAACATCATATTGTTTCCAAGGCTGGGCCTGTGGGCCTGACACTCAGCCCCCTCACTGCGATTACACCTCCTCCCCAACCACTACCCATGGATGACATATCATGTCTATGTACTTGGATCCAAATACATGATTTTAACTTTTATGTTTATTATTATTTGCTTTTAATATACAAATATTTGACAACCCTCATGGAAAGGATAAGTATCCTTGTGATCTCCTAGACATTATCAATGATTGTCACCATCACCCTGTAAGGGAAGATGTTATATCATTAATTATAACCCCTATTATAATGATGATTCCCACACCATTCTTTCCTACAATTCCCGTTGATTGATTATGTACAATCGATCCCCTGCAGGTACAAAAGACCACCATGGACAAACCATTGGAAAAGGTTCCATTGGATTCTCTCTTTCCTCCTTCTCCGGAACATATTATATTGGACAAGTACCCTTCATCCCCTGAGGATCTGGTTGCCTTTACGGTAGAGGAATTGGGTGGCTTGGATGACATAACCCCGGAAATTGAGCAGATGCTCCTCCTAGCTAGTCCGATCACTGCCCCAACAATAAGACCTCACACCACCCCTACCCCAGCCATTAATGACCTACCTACTACCTCCTTTTCCTCGGTTGTGCCATCTTCTAAGGGTAACCCTGTAAACACACACAAAAGGCACCTTAAAAAATTGAAGAAACATAAAAAAACATCGTCTATTCCAAAAGGGCTTCAAATTAACATCAAATCCAAACATCTTAATACAACATTACAACGACAGTGGAATGAATGCCTACAAAACTGTTCCAACAAGTTAATAGATATACTCCTAGAACACCACGAACAACAGTTGACTGCTATTAACAACACACTGTCCACGGATGTACAGAGTGAACCCCAACCCCCACCATCTACCCACTCTACATCTACTATTACACATACCAATATTGATATTCCTTCGTTGATGGAGATAGTTACCATCGAGCCTCCATGCTGCACCTCCGGCCGGATTCCTTTTTTGTTCGAGGGCGGTCCACACGGGGCCACCAAATTACGGAGAAGATATGCACCATACCCGAAATAATTGAACATCCTATTGGTGAGAGAAAGGCCATCAACACCTCCCTTGGTACCAACTCTAGAAAGTATGTAAGAAAAAATCTAGATAAAAAAACAGCTGCGTAAAAAAATTATTGAATGTACTGACCAAAAACTTATTATTAACTTAACAGATCACACCTTGCCCATACCGCTTACCTCCATTCTACATAAAGGCTTAAAATTTATTCCTACACCACCTACTAGAACACAAACTCTTCCATGAGATTCCGGCGCTGCATGTATACCAAATTTTATTTCTGTGACCAACCCAACAACAATCCTTTTCCTTTTAAAATACCTAGTACATGGGACCCTCCCACACCTACCAATTACAACCTGGTAGCATATATGTCATCTGTGCTCTATTCCTTACGTAGCTCCTGTGACAATATGCACCAATTCCCACCCACCCACCCACAACCTTGCTCAGTCAGAATTATAATTTTTATAAAAAAAAACCCATTACTCCGAATTTGTTATCAAACCTGCAGATAAGGGAGGTGCTATTGTCATCTGGTCCTCCAAAGACTATGAGGATGAAGCACTTTCCCAATTAAATAACACCATCTACTACCAACGCATACATCTCGATCCTAGAACAGTTATTTCGGACCTTTCTAAATCTATTTTAAACTATCTCCTCACCCTTACCAAAACTAACATTATCGATCATAAAACCTTTAGCTTCCTTAAACCAGACATTAAACCATGTATTCCACTTTTCTATTTACTACCGAAAATCCATAAACCTAATGTACCAGGCAGACCCAAGATCATCTCTGGCTGCAATTCCCCCACAGATCGCCTTTCCGCTTTTGTTGACTTTCATTTAAAACCTATAGTACAGACACTTCCTTCCTACATTAAGGACACTAATCATTTCCTTAGAACTATTTTTGACATTAATACACCTCTACCAACAAACACAATTCTAGCTACTATAGATGTTAAATCATTATATACAAACATCCCTATGAATGAGGGTATTCACGCTGTCATCCAAGCCCTTACAACATTACACAACGAATCTTGGCCTCTCCTTCCTGTTATAAATAAATTTCTTGAACTTATCCTTGGTCAAAATTATTTCACTTTTAAAGACAACCTATTGCTACAAAAACATGGTACAGCTATGGGCACCAAAATGGCCCCTTCTTTTGCAAACATTTTCATGGGAGCTCTGGAAGGTTCCATCCTTAACTCCCTTTCACCTGATCTTAAACCTTACATATGGAAACGTTTCATTGACGACATTTTTCTTACTTGGACGCATGGCGAAGACAAATTTACTGAATTTATGCATATACTTAATTCTTTTCATCCTACTATTAAATTTACATTTACATTCTGCTACAAACAGGTTAACTTCTTGGAGACCACAGTTTACATTACTGATACCCTCACCTTAGAATCCGATCTTTATGTTAAACCGACAGACTGCTTTCCCCTCCTACACCACGATTCTCATCACCCTGATAGCTACAAGAGGGGCCTTGTTTACAGCCAAATGCTAAGATATCGAAGAGTAATCACTAGTGACCAGAAGTTTCAACAGAGGACTCAGAATCTTAGAGTCACTCTTCTTGGCCGTGGTTACAGAGATTCAGATATCTTATCATCCCTAAATAGGGCTGCCACTTACACCCAAACCCAGTTACTTCTACCCAAAGAACCTAACAATACTTCAGTCATACCTTTCATTACTCCCCATGATCCTGACCGTTCCCATTTACCACATCTACTCAGACAACACTGGTCCTACATTGAAGACGACCACGAGTTTTCTCAATTATGGCCATCCCCTCCTATTGTTGCTTATCAACGCCATAAAAACTTGAAGGAGTATTTTGTCCAATCTAAATAGCGCTCCATCGAGATGACGTCAGTACCGATGTTTGTCCGCTTTTACCAATAATTATTGCATCCATAACAAAAGAAATAGCTCATTTGCAATCATTTGTGAGTCAAATTTGGTTTGTTTGTCCGCTTTTTGAGCTATTAATAGCAGCCAGACTCTACGCTATTCTGATGTATGCACGTGTGTGTGTGTGTGTGTATATATGTATGTATAAATGTGTGTATATATGTATGTATATGTATATATGTGTATATATGTGTATATATTATATGGTTTTCTCAACTCTTTTCTAATATATATATTTCTATGTAAAATATATATACTTTTCACAAGTCTTTTCTCTCATCTTTTCTACTGCAATTTTGTTATGTTGGTGGTCTATTATGTATCCATTCTACAGAAGGGAGACGACTAAATGTCAAAACAGGTTTTGAATTTGATTAAAGTTATAATTACCTCCAAGTCCAAGCTAAACACCATTTTCAAGTCAGCATTCATTCATTGGACATTATCAACCAAGATCGAGGGCTAGGCGATTTTGGTGATATATATTCCACAACTACAATGGTTGCAATATCTACAATACATTATTGTTATCAATATAAAGGCTTTACCAAGATCTTGGGGTCTACTTAAAGATGTTTTATTTTGTCCAAGTTCAATCCAATATGAACATTTCCACATACACTTTGAGCAAAGATTATTCACTCAATGATGTTAAAGAAACAAAATAATCAACATGGGGATTTTAAAACATTACTTATATATTACGATCAACGTGAATTAATGACTATATACCTCAAAATATTCAGCAAAAGATGCATGGTCAACTGGACAAAACTCAGGATGATCTACAATACAACATCATTATTCATCAAACTTTGTTCATAAAATGGCTGTTTCTATGAACGGGGTGGCAAATACCATATGGAAGCTTTGGTATATAAAGAGAGAGTTATCCATCTCCTTGAATTGTTTGTCTTGAACTTTTAATTCTAATATATTATATTCTCGATTATTATATACCGTATTGGATCTACATTTATCCACCAATTATTTCGAGGATCACTTTAATCATAATTTTTAGAGACTCATACGATTCGTAGCGTAATATCGTTTGTTAGATAGCATTCGTTTATCACCATCATTCTATGTTAATCTGATTGCAGTTTTGTGAAGTGTTTGTAAATATGTAAACTTCTCCCTTTCAATAGTCTGTAACAGTCAACAAAAGTTTCCTTCGGATTTGATATTAAATATTTATACATACAGGTATTTACTGTATATTAAACCGCATGTCTTTCTCATTAAAATCTAGCGCTTCATGAGTTACTATTTACTTACCATTTCATCATCAGTAATTTTCTCCCTTACATTCGAAACAAATCCCATCAATCGCCACTTCAATTCTATTCAAATTTTAAACGATTAAACTATTCGTATTTAACAACACATGGCAATATGTCGCCACAGAATAAAATCACATCGATTCCAACCCAGTCTCTTCCCTTCCCCACAAATTACCATGACAACCGCATCTTTCCAGTTTCTGGCTTACGGATTTTCAAACCTGACTTTGGCGGGCTTTTCATTTGCGCTATAGATCTGGTAAGTTTTCAAATTTTTACTCTCATTCACATTATTTTCAAGTTACCTATAGTTTTACCATGTCTATTAACATATTTTGTGTACACTTTACCTTTTGTATGGGTTTTTATGGATAATTTTACATAAACATATTCCGTCCCTGTCTACATGTACTGCATGTTAGTATTTACCACTCGGCGTTTTACGACAATTTTATCCCTTTCACCAAGTTAAGGTTACACATTTTTTCACATTACATTATTTTCTATCACTTATTTTCTACTCTTGCGGGTTTTATAAACATTTTGTTTTTACCAGTTATTATTTTTATCTTTTCTTTTAAATCGTATGCGACGACTATATTATCTCCTGTTAACCATGCACTCTTTCTCTCCTCGCCGCATTTCCTTTTCATAAGCGAGCATGTCGTTCCAGGACCTGCTAGTAGGTTAGAAACATGCTTCCCTGTCATGCTTGGAACCTGACGATTCATGACACCGTTTTTCCGCTGGAAAACATTGGGTAAGGCGTCTACAGCTACCTTCGCAAATGTTGACGTTTTAGCTTCTTTTGTTTAAGCACCCGGGTTTTGCATATGCTGTTCCTTCTTTTTCTCCATCTATTACTGTCTAGAGTGTACTATTATCTATCCTATCTAATATTATCTATCTTATCTAATATTATCTATCTTGTTCAAACAACAGAAGCATTTAAAGCAATCTTTGGTCTCTTTATTATTTTTTTTCTTTAACATTTACTATCGGTTACCATGACAACACGTTTGTTATTTTGATATTGTAATAGAGTATTGTATTTATTTGTATATCTTCACGTTTATTTTGTTTTATAGAACTATTAGATATTATTAGCATCATATATTCATATCTTATTTCTAAGACCTTTTATATTATAACATTAATTCTAACCCCACCCTAAATCTTAATCATAAATTCTAATCTTAAATTTAACTTTAATTCTAACAATAGTCTTTAACATCATATTGTTTCCAAGGCTGGGCCTGTGGGCCTGACACTCAGCCCCCTCACTGCAATTACACCTCCTCCCCAACCACTACGCATGGATGACATATGTCTATGTACTTGGATCCAAATACATGATTTTAACTTTTATGTTTATTATTATTTGCTTTTAATATACAAATATATAAACCAGATGTCGGTTTATAATTAAAGAATAAAACATGTCACTTTGTCAAAAGCAACGACCCTAAAGTAAAACCGACAGTTAATAGATCTTTGTTATCATCAAATATCCTGGCGACCAAATGCGGAGGTAAATATCCAAAACAATGCATATTGTACAACGCTAAGACATGATCTTGAATATGCTTCCGAAATATGGCACTATAACATCGCAAACTGTTTGAACAAGGAGATTGAAATTGTACACTAATTTAAAGTTCTAAATTTAAAATTGTACAGTAATTAAAAGTAACTAACTATGACCTAAGATCTAATGGTTTTTATAACCATTATCTCTGCAAGACAGAACGTTTTATGAACCCTCAGAATGTTTTATGAAGAAATTGTATATAACGCATTTAACTTTAATCTTATTTACTATTGTGTAAATATACTATATTAGTTATTTAGTTAATTTTAACCCATGTAATTTTACATCTTTATTCGATACGTTTTTTAATTAAATACACATGCACTGAATAATTTCCACATAATAGCCGACTTGATCATCGAGAATATACCTTATAATACTGAATGCATAATAAATGGTTATCAAAGTTTAATATTATTTTATGTACATTTTATGTGCATGTGTTTATAATTCAAAATATTTTCTATAAAAGGAAAACTCCAAAAGATTAATTTACAAGCAGATGAAAACACAATGATTAATTTGGCAACCTTTATGAAAGGACTTTGTAAAAATATTCCATTTGATATAGATAGATAGATATAAATAGATATAGAATAGAGTGCCACAGGCGCAAGTATTCTTGGGCGGTACGGGGGCATGCTCCCGCGGAAATTTTTGAATTTTAGAGTCTCTCAAATGGCATTATTTCCTGCATTCTGAGGGAGATTTAAGACAATTCTAAAGGTCATAAAATAACAATGTTTCTCTACGAGAAGTGGGCAAATAGTCAGTAATTCAAAGAAAAATATTTCATATCATATTTTCTTTGCTACTGCGTGATTTTTCCATGTCGGTTAGGGGGCTTTTTTATTATTTTTATTTTTCCACTCTGAAACACGATTTCCTGCATTTTGAGGTCAGTTTTACAACAAAATATTATGATCATAAACAAGATAATTTTTGTCTACCTTTACTTCCTTCACCAATATCTGACTTTTCTGGAAACTATAGTTGCACTGGTCTGTGTGTGAAAGTATGAAACTTGCGGGGGCGGGTGGCACTTGCTCCGAGGTTAATTCTGGTGCAGTCTAAAGCATCACTGCTAATTACTTATTTGATTTTCTAGCTAGAATTGTAGCAAAAAATATTGGGTGGGAAGTGAATAGACTTTTTATGAAAATTATTACCCAGCAAATACTTTTGAAGATAACCATATTATAATAAGTCATGAGACACAGAAATTGTACAAGTAGTACAACCATAATTAACAAACATGAACTAACGTTTAATTACCGTAAAACCGTTGCAGGTAACATCATTAAATTGGTTAGTATCACAATTAGAAACAATGCTTAATACTGAATGATAAACAAAGTGATCAGTTTGTCATAAAGACTGATCACACACCATCTGATTTAACTATTTTCTATTTTAACATTCTGGTATACTTCTCAATTCGAATTCCTCACAGTCCAAGTTATTTTGGTCTAAGCTAAAGGTAACTGTTGATTTTTAGTGTTATATGATCAATTATCTTTTCATCTGTAGCACTCATCGACAAATGTAATAAAGGATCAGATATTTAAAAAAAATATCTTGGTTCTTGGATATCTTAATTAACGTACTAAAACTTCCGAAATAGTTCAATCGGCGACTGTTAGAGCCAACGAACTCCCTGCCAACAGACACAAGATCAAGGGACTCCGTTTGCGATGTATGAACGTACAGTAAGAACAAGTTGTTGAGGTGCTTGTGTGTCATCGAACTCCTCAAGAAAGTCTTGATCCGACGGAGAGAAGAGAACGATCTCTCGGCAGTGGCACTTGTCACGGGAAACGTGAGGTACGCTCGGAGAAGCTTATCAACCTCACCAAGCATGCTCTTGACCATCTCACGTTGGTTAAGTGTGTCAGCAATGGTCCTCACGTTTGTCACCTTTTTCACACGGATGGCAGAATCAGAAAAGGCGGTGCGGACGGCGTCTGGCAACATCAGCAGCTAGATCTTCAAACAAGCAAGATCAATCTTTATTCGGAAATACTCGGCAACAGTTTCAGGGATTTCGGGTACATCCTTGCCATTAGCAGCATCAACCAGCAGCGATTCCACCTCACAGACAAAAGCAAGATCAGTTTGGTCAAACCGCTTGTCTATTTCCCCACCGACATGGTCAAGAGCTTCAATGTAGTCTTGACGATACCTATCTTTAGGACACGCGTAGCGGTGTGAAGATGCATTGAGGTGTAGTGTGTTCTCAGGAGATGAGCACCTCTGATCCCTTCCGCAACAGTTATGTCTTTTGCATGAAGGTTAATTGCTCAGCTGCAGAGAAGATCCCGTATCCAAGCTTCAAGCTGAAGAATGTTTCGAAAGACTCCATCTGCGTCAATAAACCTTTGGCTTTGGCAGCATGTTCATCATGGCCTTGTTGAATAACTTCAAGCACTGTCGCGAGGGCCTCGTAATTCTTCATGATGCTGTCAATGGCAGAATGGCGAACAGTCCACCGAGTAGGACAGAGTTTCCTCAGCGGTCTTCCTCGGCGCTTTCCTCGGTGAAAGCTTGATGAGTTTCACAAGCTGGGAAATGAATTCCATGCAGTTGTGCAGTAGTTCACAATTCTTTGACACTTCCTGAATGCACAAATTCAAGCTGTGGGCAAAGCAGTGGACATACAGACAATGACCTGTCTCCCTCTTCATAAGAGCCTGGACACCATTATGCACACCGCTCATGTTCGCTGCTCCATCGTATGCTTGACCAATGGAAGAAATGGCTATCGGAAGGGAAAATCTCACCAGCACATATTTGATGACATTGAACAAGGTTAGAGCCGTTGTGTCCGGCAGCTGGACCAAGCCAAGTGCTGTTTCATGGACATCGTAGCTTGAATCCACCCAACGAATTGCAACGCACATCTGTTCGTTGTGCGAGATGTCAGTAGCTTCATCAGCAATCAGCGCAAAGTTGCCTGCGGTGTAGATGTCTTGGAGCAGCTGTCGTAAGATTGCCTTGCCACATATAGTAATTATCTCGTTGACGATCTTAGGAGAAATGTACTCTCGCTTTTTCAGCCACGAGCCAAGTAGTGCACAATCTTTGGCCAAATACCGAACGCACTCCAAGAGCTTCGAAAACATGGATCGGTGGTTTCGCTGCTCTGCACTACGTTGTTTGTTGAGCTGCGCTCCAACATCGACTGCATTGGACTTGGCAGCGACCTTTGTCATCGCCTCCCGGTGCATTTCACTTTTTTTATGCTCGCTGAATCGCTGTAGTGCTTTCTTCCATTTGCAGAACCCCCTTCTACCAAAGCCAATTTGTAAAGCTTGGTGAAGGTTATCAAATATTGGCTCCTTGCACTGCAGCATACATGACAAAACACTTTGTACGACGATGTGCATGCACTGATCCATGGATGTTTCTTGTACCAACTAGCTTGAATGGACCATTTTCCAATTTTTCTGTCCGTGTGGTTTTTTTGGATAACTTGAAATCCGTCGGATGATGTGCAGCATCAAAATTAGAACAGCAGCACAAGTACAGGGTCGACGTACAGTAAGCTTTGCGAAGATTCCTTGCCGTGCACCGCAGCTGCAGTGTCAGATTCTGTGACTTGGTGCGTTGAGTCGAAGGCGGGTTCAGTGCTTGCAGTCAGCGGGGCTTCCTGCAGCGATTCCTCATCAGTTTATGCCCAACATGTCAACAAGTGGATTAAAAAAGGTAAGAAGTTTATCTACGGCACAGGAGCTACGAATGGCCATTGGTACACAAACACCAAACCGAAAGCCCATAGCGTAGCCAAAGCAGAAACGTCAAAGGTCAGATTAGGGAATAAAGTCGCTAAACAAACATTTGGTGCAATTACGTTATCTTTTAAAGATTAAATTACATACGTGCAATTAATATTTATTTTGTTCTTCGGATTTCTTTATTTCTGAACCAGTTAGACATCCTTACGACTTTATTTCGTAAAGGAAACCAAACTTCTTATACAGACTTGTTGTTCAAGGACATCCTAGCGAGAATGCCGAGAAGCAAGCTTTAAGCATTTGTGACACGTAACCTTTGAGTTTGTGTTGACTGCAATGCTAGTTGGCGCTTGCGTATCCGTAGCGCTAACCGTACAGTTAATGGGAGTTATCTTTTTTAACTTACCAACTTCAATCGCTGTATCTTGCGGCGGAGCCGGGACAAAGAAAGATCGGACATTCCTCTGCGGCGTCTGTGCCATACGAGTAGATAGCCTGCAGGTATGTAACACTTTTTTCAGGACGTCTTACCCCTAGATGTTAGTTACCAGGGCGGCCGTGTGAGCTCTGTGCGCGCGCATGTGAACCGGAAATACGTTTTTGAATAGAGAAACCGTGTGCGCATGTGAGCCGGTAATACGTGTTTGAATAGAGAAACCGGGTTTTGACAAGTTTGACTGTTGTCAGACAATGGTTCAAATTAATAAAGATATTATTCTAAAACTGTTTAATGAAACAAACGTGCAATGCTTACAGCCATTTATTTAGTAACTGTCTTTGTGAATTGGTTGAAGAAACGTAAAGAGAACCATGGCACATCTGTTTAAGCAACTGTATGTCGACGAACTTGATTTTGAAGACATTCTAACTATTGAACAGCTTATCGATCTCGTTTCTTGCGAATTTGTCCATCGACAGGTTGAACAGCTGAAAGAGCTAGCGACATGTACCAAGGAGATAGAGGAGGTGGATGGCAATCAATGGATGACAACGAGAGAGCCTTGCGAAATATCGAATGAAGACACTCGATGGATGACCTACATTGACCAAGCTATTTTAGTGATCGACCGTGAAGATGTTTGGAGAGCGATCGTGGAAGCCTGTAGATTTTTTTCGTTTGCTAATCCTACTTTATACAGACACTATTTTGACAACTTATTTAATCTGAGCTGGTTTATGTGGTCTAAGATGTACTCTGAGACCAAAAGAACAATGCACATTAATAACGTACTGGACTATATAACATGTGTTTGTAAACTTAAGTACCATTCAACTGTGTAATTTATTAGTTTGTGAATAAAAAAGTTTTAAAACCTATTGCATTGGTCTACTTTGTTCATATACTGTACCTTGTTGTTTGTGGTGACATTGGTGTACGGTTTAGAGAAATTTTCCAAATGGGGTCTTGTTATAGCAGATCGCAAAATGACATAGCCAAGAGGAATAAAAACCATAACAGACAGAAAATGTTTAGAATTGGTGTTAGCTTTGGTCGTAACGATTTAAATTTAGAAGGTCATCTGCAAATGGGGTATAATAGTAAAACTATTAAAAACTATGGATGTGTTGAGAACGGTGCCAATGTTTCGACAGGACATAATATACCAGACGTTGAGCTTTCTGAAGCATTAATGGCGCAACAATCGGATGTTGTTGTTGCTCCAGCCGAGTCGGAGACTTTAATACCAGAAGAATAATACAAGTCAGTTTTCCCGTCTACTTTATTATAAAACAAACTGAGGCAATACAGAATGTCCAATATTAATGAGTATTTGTCAAGTGTTTATTTTGACGCCAAACGTCCTGGTGGTTTTGGAGGTGCTGATCGTTTGTACCACGATGTAAAGGAAGAGGGCAAATACAAACTCAGTCGAAAGCAGATTCATGAGTGGTTAATGAAACAAGACGCTTACACTTTGCACAAACCGGTTCAACGAAACTTTAAAAGAAATCGTGTTCTAGTTGGTGGTATTGACGAACAATGGCAAATGGATTTGGCGGATATGCAATCAATGATGAAATTTAATGACGGATATTGTTTAGAAATAACTAATGAATACGTTTTAGTATTGCATGTTTATCATGTTATTATATTTAGAAACTTTAATCGTTTAGACCGAACTTTATTATACATTATTTAGACTGAACTTTGGAACGAATCGAGCGCTATTGGTATTGTTATTAAATAGTTGTATCGCGTGTTTAACAGATTAGCATTATGCAAAGATAGACAAAGACTATAAAAAGCCGTAAAGTAATTGTAAAGTAATTGTAAACAAGTTAGTTAGTCGTTATGCACCAGTCAATATAAACCCCCGCACTCCCCCGGCCGGGACATAGCGGGGCATTTGACTTTCACACAGGTCAAATACCGTATAATGCCCCGCATTCCAGGGCAGTTTTTTTATTCTAATAGCAGAAAAAGCCCCGGTCAAATGCCCCGCCATTTTAAAGCCAACACAACATTCAAAACAAAAATTTAATGAGAACTGTTAACACAATTTTTCATACTGTGCCAGAGGCCTGGTAATAGCGAGGTTTCACAGAACATTAGAGGCTGTTTTTGAGGACAGCTTTTTTCTAATGTTCGAATCTAAAGCCCAGAGATGCATTGCCAACCTCGCTATTACCAGGTCTCTGGCAAAACTATTTCAGGTCTCTGGAACAATTCTGAAATTACTAATAATCCAAACAATCATCGCATAGCCATGGAATACTTGGGATTTGCACACCCACACACTGGGCATGGTATTCACTTATTTTGCACTCGGTGTTTGAGCATTTAAGTACAAGGCCACACTCTACTTGTCTGCAGACACAAATCACCTCTCCGCCAGGAGCTACAAAATATTAAAATACGGGAATGATTTAAAATGACAGCAATGTGGTATTCAATTTATTTTTTACTTGCCAAAGGTCATTCTCCTCAATATCTACTTGTACACTGTATCTGTGGTAGCACTAACCTTGACAATCTTCACAGTACCATTGTCCAGGTGGCTCCCTCTGTATTCCTATGCATGGAAAATGAAACCACACAATGGGGCATTGTTCATTCTCACATGCAATCATGTTGCCAAATTCTTCTTGCTTGCATATACAGAAAACATCTTTGTCTTGTGTTACATCACTTGGGCTTCCTATCGTATAACGAAACAAAATTAAATAGGAAATTTTAATGAAATTTGTTGTTTGTCTGGAGAGCACCGACATAAAAAACTACTGAAAATGCTTGGAGAGTACCGTGTGCCATGATTTAACTGTTTACTGTCAGCTTAATAACATACCTTTTGATTGTGGCTTGGGCACTTTTGTAGACAATGTGCAGCTACTTTCTGTATTCTTCTTTTCTGTAAGGAAAGCAATTTGACAATGAGCGGATACACACAGATGTATTGAACCTCTATATTGGTATTTATAGAAGAATGAGAATACATTATGCATCATATAACAAAATATATTATTTTAAATTTATATCTTTCATACCGTTGACTGATTGCTCTATTTACAACTTTTCAAAATAATGTGACCGGTCTGACAAGTTTGATATCATAGAAAATTCAAAATTCGTTATAATCGTTGATTTCATCGTCCAGATTATAAATTTTACTAGAATAAACCTTCCAAAAAGTACATGTAATCATAATCATATATAATAGGCAGATGATACAGTATAATACTTTACGTTACAGTAACTTACTAAATGACCAAACATACCTTTCTTTTTCTTTTCCGCTCTGGTTCTTGCAGCTTTAATTGCTCCATTCTTCCTTCTTTCATGGACTCCTTGCAAATGTTCAATCCAGAATTTGACATCTTCCACAGGAAGTAGAGTTTGTCTTGCCAGCTCCGTAATTTTTGTGTCAGTTACTTTAGCATTGAGCTTCAGAAGTTTGTTGAATTCGTTCTTGATAATTTCAGAAGGAGGACTCAACATGCAGTCCTTTGTCCCATTACTTGCAATATGTGCAATACACTCATGTGGAGGAAGGAAATGACCAGAGCAAGTTTTTTCACATTTGCGACAATCACCACCCCATGGTTGCTTTGGATCTGGAATTGGGATGGGAAACAAAGACAACGGAGGACCACCTTGATACCACAGTTTCTGTTGCCGATGTCCATGTTTACATACTGGGTGGATACAATCATTCTTAAAGCAAGGGATCAGCATAAACGCGTATTGTGTTGGTAAATTCTTGACCATGTGGTTATTTCTAACTGTCCATATACTCTGAAAATTCTTGTAAACATCAGACTTGGTGTCAAGTAGATGTTTCTTTGCTGAATCCTTCCCATTCAGAAATACAAGAAGATCAGGTCTATCATCATTGTACGCCTTTGAAATTTCATCATTTGTGCCTTTAATTAAAGTTATTTCACTTTCACCACACGGTGCACCACTAACTCTGTCGATGAATATGTCTGTAGCTGCGTCCAGGTTCATTGCTAGTTTAGCTTTATCCAGTCCATGATCATTGAAGTTTGACCCACAAAGAGTGGAGGGAATGAAGAGATTGGATTGTGCAACAGCTAAACAACCATTCTGTAATTCCACCCGATTTAAGTAAGAACCACCACTATGTCTTGTGGTAACAACAGTACACTCAGTTGCTTCTGAAATATGTAACATCGTCCAGTGAAATTGGACTTCCTTGTGCACTGGCCCCTCATCGCCAGCACCATCAACTCGAACACAGTGTACAGTTTTTTCTTTTATCCAAGCCTTCAATTCATCATTCTCTTTAAGCATTTGAAAGTCACAAAAATGTTGCGTTGGTGTCTTTTCAAAAAGATGGTGAGGTTTAACCACACCTACGCACTTCTCTGCCGTGTTCGTAGTACTCATAAACAAATAAGATGTGGTTTGCAACACTGAAGTATACTTGTTTACGTAATCTGTCCTGGTTGTAAGCTCTGGCGTTTCACACAGTGACGTTGCCTTATGTTGCTTATGAGTATAGGTGGTGTCGAGTCGGAAACCTGCTTGATCGTCACGGTTTAAAACCATCTTGTCTGTACCATTCGATAGTTGAATGAGGTTTAAAGCTTTATACACGGAGTTTGAGTAATGCGCATCAGGATTCAGCTTCAAGGTGAACCCTTTTCTTGCTCGACGTGATGTTACTTTGGCTACCCCTTTGTATCGTCCAGCTGAAATCCGTCGTTTATTACGAGCGACACACAGTTGGACAACTGTCCCGTAGCCGAATTTGGACTTGTATTGTTTCTCCAGATGTTTCTTAATGCGTCTGTACGTAACTTTAGGGCCCTTTTTTCTTTCATTACCATCAAATGTAAGGACACCAGTCCTTCGCCACTGGTCTGCGCCAACTCTTTTACTTTGGACATACTCTTCAATATCTCGTCCAATATTGGGATACTTTGCCAGAGTACGAGAGACTTTCTTTGAACTTTTCCTTCTTAATATTTGTCTAGTAGCGATTTCTTTACTTATTTCTCTCTTCGCTTTTCTTTGGATGATTGCTCTTTGTTTTTTAATCAAGGCTTGTCCTTTAGATGATTTAACATCTTGTACACCAACCCATGCTTCTGGGTCATCACTTTCAGAATCAGTTTGAATTTTATCATGATCAATTACATCTTCCTGCTGTCTTTGAAGAAACGCTTGTCGGCTTTGTTCCACAATTCCGCTTTCATAATCTGTTAGATCACTTAAAGGAATGAATTCACAAAACTCCAAAAGCGTATGTTCTAGTACACTAGAGGTGTAATTCTGCAACAATTGCTCAAGTTCAACAACAAAAGCAAACCAGTTGAGGTTGTTCTCTCGAAGAATTGATAATAAACGATCATGCGTTGGTACTGCATTTACCACGGTTCTTTCCATGGAGAAACTGTCAGGATCAGGCAGGTGCTTCTGTCCATTCAATTCTTCACCTCGTAAACTCTGAAAACTGCTTTCTATGCTTGTATTGCCAGTTGTGCCAATTAAGTTCGTTGTACTAATACAGCCACCACAACGTTTTTCTTTGGAAGATCTTCCCATGTCAACTTCATCATTTACAACCCCTTCGTTGCAATCGCCACTAATACCTTCACCAGTTTCCTCCACACCAGCATTATCCATGTCTGCATCATTGCCACAACTGTATTCCGAAATTTCGTTATCAGAGCTACTCTCGCTTTCCTCTCCGACGTAAATTCCAAATGACTCTAATGTAGCCTTTTCCTTGATATTGGCAAGTTCCATCACTGCTTGTCTGATTTCAGCTGCATCTTTCAACGCATCTTCCACCTCCTTTTTAATGCATGAAAAATTATAAACGCCGTACTCTTGCCTCGCTTTCTTGTTCCTGAATCCATTCGATTGACAGGCGACGAATTTTATTAGTTTTCTGTCTTTTTCCGTTGAAGCCAGTGAACATATGCCTTGAAGAATGTCTTTTGAAAGGTATTTTTCGGTGTTGTCACCGATTTTCAGTTTTACCATCCATTCTGCGAATACACAATAATCGACATTTGGATTGAGCTCTGTTACATAAAGTTTTTGTGATCCTGGACCTTTCAATTGTAGCATAACTATTGCAACAGGTAATTGCATGAGGCGTCTTACTGCTTTTTTACTTGAGTAAACTGTCCCAGGAAAATTTGTCTGGAATAATGGTTTCAGTTCCACAATACCTTTATTTAGAACATGTTTTGCACATTCTACTAGTTGACTGCACTCCGTACAGTTTGCGTGGTGATGAGATTGACAGTGAAGCATTCTCGCTGTAACAAATTCACACAATGAAACATCATTGATCACTGACCTATATATACCATCTTTTACTTTATACAATTGTTTATCTGAAACATTACCAACTGCCCACTTGTGATACCGCGTTAGAAGATCAAGGGATGTTCGGGCACAATCTCGTTGATCTTCTCCTGGGATAAAAAATTTTCATTGTTATCTTGTACTTCTGCAACATCTTCTTCGGTACCAAACTGGTTGGGCACTTCATCCACGCTCTTTTTTGGACATTCATCGTCATCAGACACCACGGATATGGGCATTTCCATTTCTCCAATAACTTCGACTGCCATTTTTTCACCGTGATCAGGCTCCACATTCACTGAACTTTTCTCTAAGACCTGTTGCTGTTGTTTATTGAATAGCTGTTGAATATTACCATAATTATTTGGTGGACAAGGAAGGGTTTCTGCTGCTTGTTTCGTTTCAGGTTTTGCTTTAGTAGACTTGGACATGCTATTCAATGCTTTGGCTTCCTTTGCAAGCAGTGAAGTCAGTTCAGACTGGCGTTCCCTTTGTTTGCGACGCAGCTCCACAATTTTCTCGGAAATGACCATTGCCTGATTATATTGTTGGGTATTGCTGTATTTTGTGCGTTGCTTTTCGCCAAGAGCCAACTGATCTTTAATATCCTCAAGATCTTCCTTCAAATACGATATTCTTTGAGATCTTAAAGAAGAATTTATTTTTGGGCGTTTTGGCGTCGGCTCTTCATTCTGAAGTGCTTTGGATCTTGACTTTTTCTTTTTGTATCGAAAGCCATCGGCATCTAACTTTGTCACTGCAAGTTTCGTTAGTTCCTTCTTGTCATAAACAAGAGCAGGATTTGCAAGACAGAGATCATAGGCAGCATTATTTATTGCCATGTGGTAATTTAGCAATTTATCATCTGGTTTTAGGGCATAGATTTTGCTAAGCTCTTTCAATCGCTCTTCATTTGTCAGAGTAAACTCTTCTTCAGAAATCTATGAATTAAAATTGAACAACCAAATTTGTACAATATGGATGGAGCTTTCATCAGTATGTTCAATTTGTTGATAGTAAAATATACACAAACAACTCAATACTTTATCTATTACAAAATGTCTATTGGTGTTGATACATTGAAATTGTAGTTACAGTATGTACAGTTCGTACATGTACTATATCTATACAGATATATAAGTACTACATTTAGGGGCGCGATACAGTTTTCAAACAATCATAACAGTTATAACCCTTTATTATAACAGTTTTACATTCTTGAATCTCGTATTTTTAGAATATATGTAGGCGATACATTAACCTGCAACACTCTCTCTCCAATGAGTAAAATTGTCTGGTGTCAGACTAGAAGAAACTAAAGTGTGGTTGTGGCGCATTGCGACTTCACTGCGATTTCAATTGTACTGTAACTATGATGGAAAACATAGATGTATCTATGACATCAACATGCATCTGGAAATTCACAGTCGACATTGCCGCTCTATTTTTACGAATCGTATTAATATGATGGCAAAGATACTCAACAATTAATGTGCAAGCTCACCAGCATGCACCTCTGCTATAACAATACTTTGTCACCAGAGATGATATATATTTTAATAAAAAGTGTTAAATAAATTTGATTGTAACTATCAAACATGAACAGAAAATTACTTATCTATTCTGAGACAGCACCTATTATTTTTAGTTAATCCATATTAAGCACAAGGGTCTCCCTTTGAGTCGACAAGTAAAATCATCTGGCATTAGACAGAGTAAAATAACAAAGTAGGGCACATCAGGGTGCAAAGGACTGAGATGAAAATTGACTCGTAGAGTGGCAAATTAAACTTACCTGAAGCTTTGGGCCAGTCTTAAGGATACCTCCTTCAAACACCAATGTTGTTTGAGCTTTCTCTTTGGCAATAACAGATGTAATAGTGGTTACATTCTCAGTGTGTGGTCCTACACATAAATCCATATTTTGCAGTTAGAATTTACAGTTAATGCTAAATTATTAAATAGGGATGCACTGGAACTTGCTTCCGGCCGGTTAATTCCGGTTCCGGCCAATTGTTTGGTCGGAACCGGAACTTAGTTTTCCTACTATTTACAAAATTCAACACCTATGTACTGTAGGTCCTATTATCCACCCATATATTACACACAAACTCGCTATCTACTCTGTTGGTACACGCCTCATACTTCACATATTTCGTATCCAAAATAGGAACATCCGTTTTCAAGTGTCAAATTTACGTCATCCAACTCAGAGCCCCATGCCGTATCTGAATTTACTCCAGTCGATTGTCAAAACATCCTACTTATTACTATATTTAACACTGGTGCAGGTCCCATCACCTATCTTTTTATCAAAATAATATAATTTGTTAATTGTAATTGTAATTTACACACTTTTGTCTTGTTCTATTTAAAAACTTATAAAATATTTTAATAAATGTATACATTACCTGATGATTTTGTTTTGATGGTCACATTGTCTGCCTATTAAAAAAAACAACCAGTATTTAAAATGTGAATTCATCATTTACTTCTACAACAATAAACAGTATAACCCAAATGTTGAAACCGTATATTATTTCAATTCTGAACTTTGTCTGGATATTGCATAAATTCAATAAGATATATTTATATTATAAATAGTTCATGGCTACCCTGTACCTTTGTTGTTGTTATTGTTTTGCCCTCGGGAAAACAAATTAAAAGTTTGTCTCCTGATATATCGTCCGCTTTGTCAACATCGACATACTCCTCGAATTCTTTGTCAAATTTTTGAATCAACAGATGGTCTGTACGATCTTCGATTGAAAAATTTTGTTTAATTTTTTTAATAATGTCTTCTTTTGGAGACTTCCAACATATTATTTTTCTTCTCTCTCCATACTGAACAAGTATCTATATTAAAAACGAAGATATACATATTTATATATTTATATATGTATAGAAAAGCACTGACAAATGCGCGCATTATCATGCAAATATGATTCACTTGACTGGCCTATTAAAACGAGTAACGATATTATACATATATTAAAGAAATAATATACAGAAACAGCATTTTCAAATCTTAATTAAACTAATAACGAAAAGATCTACCGCGGATGGCCTGTTTATTAAATGTTAAACTTAAAACTAAGAAGGATTACTAACCTTTTTCTCCACCGCGAGGTCTTGAACGTCCTCCATGTTTTACATAAACACGGAAATTTCCATAACAGTTTATTCTCCGGTAAGGTAAAATGCCCCGGTCATGTCCCCCGGTAATTTTTGTATGCAGTGCAAAAGTTGTAAAATACCCCGGTATGCGCGGCCGTTTTTCCTGTCAAATCACAGAAAATTCCCCGCTAATGCCCCGCTATGTCCCGGCCGGGGGAGTGCGGGGGTTTATATTGACTGGTGCATTAGTCGCTTAGTAATTTAGAAGTGAAATATTATCGTCATTCGTATGAAGTTTTAGCTGTATTTGTTCTCGCGAACAAAATTGGTAGCAGGAAATGGTTTACATTTGAAGAAGGAAGTGTGAATCATGTCGAAGGACACAGACGAATTGGATATCGATCGTGAGTCGGAGACAGGAGAAGAGTCACTGGCCATGACGAAATTCGCCTCTCAAATAGAACGGTTAAAGAAAGAGAAGCGAGTGAAGAAGATGCAGCTTACAAAGCTCTACACAAGCCTTGTTCGCTTGATGGCAGACGGAGAGAGATGCCGGGAGGCTATACTAGAGACTTTGGAGACTTTCGAAGCGAAAAAGTACGAAATTTTAGATATAATCGAGGAGCTTATTGCAACATACCGGCAAACCGGGGAGGACCAAAGGGCTGTTAAAACCGAAGATGAACTTGATGTCGTTAGCACTGGTGCGGACAAAGATATGGCGTCGGTGAAAGCTTATTTATCAACTATGCTTCAAAAGCCTTCCGCATCTGAATCGGAGTTATTGGGCACAGTTAAACGAAGTCAAGAATGGCGAGCTAGAATCGAGAAAGCTGACATTTATATGGACAATATCGAGAACAGTCAAGGCGACGGGGCTCGCAAGGGGCTTGGCAAGAATGCAAGACACGAAGACAAGATTTCCCGAGACGATTTCAAAGATGATGATTTGATTGGTCATTCATTATTTCAAAGAGATAAATCTACCTGGCAGTCACCAGTCAATAATAACAATAAGTCTATTAAATCAGGGTCGTACGGTGGAATTGACCGAAAGCTGCAGTCAATACATATACCGAGAGAAAACCAAATGGGGACAAAACCAAATTTGAATATTTCTGGGCGGCATTTTCAACGATGGTCGACGACACTGACGAACATGCAAAATACAAGATGATTCGACTGAAATCGTGCCTCGAAGGAAAGGCCGAAGAAGCGATAGTCAAGTTGGGATTTTCAGAAGTAGCTTATGAGGAGGCGAAGAACACCTTGAAGCGAAAGTTTGGTGGTGATCGTCGTCAAGCCCAGAACTATCTAGATGAACTGAGAAATATGGTGCCATTACGAGAGCGAGATCTCGAAGATGTTGAGAAGTTTACAGATCATTTGGCCAGCACTGTGGTCATGCTTAAGGAACAACATCGTTGGAGCGACTTGAAACCAAATAGCATGTTATATACGTTGGTAATAGAGAAAATTCCTAAACCGATGCTCTCTATTTATTTTCGCTGGTCGCAAGAAAATCATCGCGATGAATCGTTGGAAATGTTACGTGATTGGATGATCGACGAAACAGAGTACCGTGTTCGTGCCCAGGAAAGCAGAGAAGGCCTAGCATCGTTCAACCAGAGGAGGCCTTACGAAAAGAAGACACAACGCAGTTACGCCACGATGCAGGGAAACGAAAGAAGTCGATTTGAGAATCGCGTGTGGGATTGCTTCAAATTTACGAAAGATTGGACTGTGGATCAGCGATGGAAATTGGCCAAAGATAAACAATTATGTTTTCGTTGCCTCTCTGGTAATCATCATGGCAAAGATTGCTATAGTTCGAAAGAATGTGGGATTGATGGCTGTAAGAATACTCACCACAAGCTACTTCACAGACCGTTCAATTTGAAGTTAAACAAGAACGACCGAAAGGAAGCCAGTACGAAGGCCGCCGAACGATCGCTCAAAGTTGTGCCAGATTCCACAACCGTAGGTGAACAGAAATCAGATCACGACGTAGTATCGGATCAGTGCTCTTATACGACAACTTTAGCATCAGCCGAAATGTCCGAAGAATCGTTATCCTTTCGAACAGTGCCTGTTTGGATCAAAGCAAATGGCAGTCAACGCCGTTCTCGATGACGCAAGTAGTGCATCCTACATGAATGAGGAAGTTGCTGGCGTTCTTGGTTTATCGGTTCCATATGAACCAGTGACTGTTCAAGTTTTAAATGATAGCGTTGAGACGTTCGATTCAATGCCAGTTGAGGTGATATTGGAAAGTTGTGACGGTGGTGTGAAAGTTCCGTTTAGTGCCTTCACTTGTCCACACCAGATTACCGGAAAGTATCGAATAGTAGATTGGAGAAACCATCAAGCCCGCTGGTCTCATTTACAAGTGTGCAATTTTCCCGAAGCCGCGACGGATTCGGTAGTTGACGTGCTGATTGGGCAAGACCATATCGACCTACATTATTCCCGCTGTGATGTTAAAGGTCAGCCTGGTGAACCAATGGCACGACTTGGACCGTTGGGGTGGTCCTGTATTGGTCGTTTGAACAAGAAAGACAGTTGTTCAATTCCTAGAACGAATTTGGCCTTCACTTTCTTTACAAGACCAAAAATATTCGATGAGATTAATCATTCATTGAAGAGATTCTGGGAAGTGGATTCCATGGGAACGATACCGCAAACGAAAGTTATGACAAATGAAGAGAAGCTCGCATTAAACAAAGTTCGACGATCACTAGAGAACGATATCAAGTGGCTGTACCGTGGCTGAAAGATCATCCTACGTTAGAAAACAACTATGAAATGGCGGTTAGTCGGTTAGAGAATACAGAGAAAAGATTGTTGCGACAGAAGGCTATTGGAGAAGCCTACGAAACAACTATTCAAGCCTATGAGCAGAAAGGATACATCCGTAAAGTGGATCAATCGAAAGCAACGAAGCCTGATGGAAAGGTGTGGTACCTTCCGCACTTTCCAGTGATCCGTCCAGATAAGGCGACAACAAAAACACGGATCGTCTTCGACGCGAGTGCTAAATATCGAGGAACTTCTCTAAACGATGAGATTCTACCTGGTCCCAAACTGCAGAACAGTTTGTTCAATGTCCTTATGCGTTTTCGCCGTTATCAAGTAGCCGTAGTATGTGATATAAAAGAAATGTATTTGCAGATCCGAATTCCGGTTCAGGATCGTTCATATTTCCGATTCCTGTGGAGAAACTTAGAGCCAGAACGTGAACCAGACGTATACGAGTTCGAGAGAATTGTCTTCGGCGATGCATCCGCTCCATTTCGTGCCCAGTTTGTATCACAAGAAAACGCAGAGATCTACAAGAAGGAGTTTCCACTTGCCGCCGCGACTATTAAAGAATCCACCTACATGGACGACTCGTTGGACTCAGTTAAGACCAACGAAATTGCGATCGAATTGCATCGACAACTAATCGACCTTTTGGGAAAAGCAGGAATGGAACCTCGAAAGTGGTTGTCGAATTCTCCAGTCGTGCTTGCAGTTATTCCGAAAGAACATCGCGCCGCTGAAATCGACCTGGACCGACACAGTCTTCCGGTGACCAAGACATTGGGTGTCCTGTGGCTGGCGTCAGAAGATGTCTTTTCCTTCCAAGTTGTAAATCGACCAGTGGAAACACCTTTGACAAAGAGAACAATCTTGAGCAAGGTATTGACAATCTTTGATCCGTTGGGATTCCTTTCTCCCTTCATCGTTCGTGCGAAGATTCTTCTCCAAGAGTTATGGTCCAAGGGATTAGATTGGGACGATTCAATTGATGCAGATGTTAATAATCGTGTAAAAGAATGGTTCGAAGAGCTCGTCGTAATCCAAACCATAACAATACCTCGATGCCTGCAGAATTCACCTAATGTGAAGTCAACGATGCTTCTTACCTTTGTCGACGCCTCGAATGACGCTTATGGAGCAGTTAGTTATTTTCGAACTGACCTCGAAGATGGAACTGTTCGTGTGGTCATCATTGCTTCAAAAACGCGAGTATCTCCTCTTGCACCAATGAGTATCCCTCGGCTCGAGCTGATGGCGGCTGTATTAGGACTTCACCTAACAACGTCTATTGCAACCTCGTTGGGTATGTCAGTGTCGCAAGCAAGATTTTGGAGTGATAGTATGAACGTCCTCTACTGGATTCGTGGAAAAGGAAGACAGTTCCGTCCATTCGTAGCTAATAGAATTGGAGTGATTCAAAGTCATACGGACCCCGAACAGTGGCAGCACATTGATACTAAAGAAAACCCTGCAGACATGTGTGTTCCCGAGGAGTTGGAGCCCGAGAATTGAGCAAGAGTGAATTGTGGTGGTATGGTCCGAAATTTCTAAAGATGAAAGAGTTGGAATGGCCACGAAGTATAATTGAAAAGGGAAACGACGTTCCTACCGAAGTGAAGAAAACCTACATATCATCTCAATCACCACGGCCATCGAAAGTACGGTCCAGTAGCGACACCTGGAAACTTGAACCAACGAAGTGGTCAAATTGGACGCAGCTAACCCACGTTCTTGCCTGGGTTCTAAGATTCGTGAACAACTCTCGAAGCCATAGTGAAAATCGGCAAGTCGGTTCACTAACGCCTGACGAAGTGGAAGAAGCCCAGCGAAGTTGTATTCGAGATGCTCAAGGAAATGCATTCACTGAAGAGTTTGTAGCAATTCGTGAAAGCAAATCACTTCCACAAAAAAGTCGACTCTTGAAGCTGATGCCGAAGATCGATGACGATGGACTGCTACGATGTGACGGTCGGCTGAGTTACGCGGAATTTTTACCTTACGACGTCAGATTTTCAATTATTCTGCCAAGAGGAAGTTGGATAACGAAGTTAATCGTAAAGCACTACCACGAAATCGGTAAGCACATTACAGGAACTAATCATACGCTTGGAAACGTGTCAACGAAATTCTGGATTGTTGCCGCCCGAGAAGAAATTCGCGAATGGGAAAATCAATGCAACGAATGCAAAAGCTGCCTCACAAGTGATGGCTCCGATGCCGATGACGCGGTTTCGTTTGCCTCTGAAAGCATTTGCTCGAATTTCGGTAGATTTTGGTGGTCCCTTTATCACCGTGCAACGAAGAGGAAAACGAAGAGAGAAGCGTTGGTTATGCCTATTTACGTGTTTCCTCAGCCGAGCAGTGCACCTGGAGATGGCCTATGGCTTGGACACGGACAGTTTTATGAGGTGCCTAACCAGAATGACGAGCCGTAGGGGATATCCACAAGAAATTATCAGTGATTGTGGTACGAATTTTGTTGGTGCAGCTCGGGAACTACGGGAATTGGTAGATCAACTCGACAAAACCAAAATCCAAGGGCAGACTGTCGATCAAGGGATCAAATGGCGATTTAATCCACCGTTGGCGCCGCACTTTGGTGGAGTCCACGAAGTTATGATTAAAGCCGCAAAGAAAGCAATCTATACCATTCTTAGCAACGCAGATGTAAACGACGAAGAGTTGATGACGGTGTTTCTCGGAGCAGAAGCTTTATTGAACTCCCGTCCACAGCTTACTTACCAAACCTCCAATCCAAAAGACGAAACACCTCTCACGCCAAATCACTTCCTCCATGGGCAGTCTGGTGGTAAAAGTGCCCCTGAATCTGTGGACTCAGTCGAGTTTAATCCAAGACAACGATGGAGGCGAGTCCAAGAATTGATTTCACATTTCTGGAAGAGATGAATGAAAGAGTGCATGGTTACCACTACTCAACGTTCGAGCAAAGTGGACAATCAAGAATCGTGACCTAGAAGTCGGAGATCTTGTACTTGCTATTTCTCCTGATCAACCACGAGGACATTGGCCGTTAGGACGTATTGTTGAAGTATTCCCTGGTAAGGATAATCATGTGCGAGTGGCAAAGGTTCAGGTTGGAAATAAGACGATGGTGAGATCGATAACGAAGTTGGCACCGCTAAAAATCGATTAATTGGAGCTGTACGTGTATGTATGAACTTGTCAGTCTAAAGCCTGTCAAGGAGGGGAGAATGTTTAGAAGGAACTAATGAATACGTTTTAGTATTGCATGTTTATCATGTTATTATATTTAGAAACTTTAATCGTTTAGACCGAACTTTATTATACATTATTTAGACTGAACTTTGGACCGAATTATAATCGAACGTTATAAACTGTTCTAGCGGAACGAATCGAGCGCTATTAGTATTGTTATTAAATAGTTGTATCGCGTGTTTAACAGATTAGCATTATGCAAAGATAGACAAAGACTATAAAAAGCCGTAAAGTAATTGTAAACAAGTTAGTTAGTCGTCAGTCGCTTAGTAATTTAGAAGTGAAATATTATCGACATTCGTATGAAGTTTTAGCTGTATTTGTTCTCGCAAACACATGCTGTTTCATTTATATGCCGACGACACCCAACTCTACGTATCCTTCTCTTGCAATGACGATCTTTACCTCAAACGCACTATGATGAACATTGAGAATTGTTTATCAGATATTAACAATTGGATGACTTTGAACAAACTCAAATTAAATAAGGAAAAAACTGAATTACTCTACTTCTATTCCAAGCATAGCCCCCAAAAGACCTTTACTCCACTCCGATTTGGACCAGACCTCATTCAACCATCTAATTCCGCGAGAAGTATTGGCGTTATTTTTTTTTTAACACCATGTCGATGTATGCCCATGTAAACTCTGTTTGTAAAACTGCCTTCTACCATCTTCGTAATATCGCTCGCATAAGAAAATTCCTATCTATAAAGACCACCAAAACCTTAATCCATGCATTCGTCACAGCAATTCTCTCCTATACGGCCTTCCAAAAAATCTTATTAAAAAACTCCAATCTGTACAACATGCTGCTGCCCGTCTTATCACTTTTTCGTGCAAACGTGATCACATTACTCCTATCTTTATGGATCTTCATTGGCTACCAGTTGCAGAACGTATCAAGTTTAAAATCCTCATTCTTACATTCAAATCTCAGACCTGATTACACGCTATATTCCACGAAAAACTCTCCGCTCTTCATCCGAAATTCTTCTCAACCGTGTCAATTTTAATCTACTCTCTTATGGCCATCTATCCTTCTCCGTTGCCGCTCCTAAACTCTGGAACACTTTACCTAGAAGCATCAGATCTTTCCCAAGTCTTTTTTATTTTTAAATCCAAAATCAAAACATCTATTTAAGTCTGTCTTTAATTAGTTTTTGAGTTTCTGTAAAGCGCCTAGAGCAGACCTGGATAGGCGCTATATAAATAAATATTATTATTATTATTATAAATTAATACAGAAGCCCAGAAGTGCAGCGCACAAATATATTTTGAAACGTACAAATATATTTAAAAACGCACAAATATATTCAAAACTTAAATATTTTCGAAACGCAGAAATAAATGTTGAAACACATAAATGTCTGGCAGCCATGTTTTGGTCAAGTTGTGGTACGTGTATGCAAATAAGCTTCAAGTTTTACCCGTCTTGCAGAAAAGGAAAGGTCGAAGATAAAGGCGAGCATAGCAGGAATGCAGCATCATCCTCGAATCAGAGTAAAGAGTAAAAAACAGCCGGCCAAATCGTCATTTAAAGAATTTGAGCAAGAAAAATCAAGAGAGGGCCTCGAATTTTAGACCGTCGTTGAATGCGCGTGTTGCGGACATCACGAATAAGCAAGAGGTTTACATTGGGATTATGGAATTGAACGAGGAAGCGGTGGGGATCCCCTTAAGAGGCAAAAGCTTGCCACTGAAGATCGCGAAAGAGGTCGACTACGATACCCTATTGGCATCGGCGCTGAGAAAACGTCGACTGTGAACGCGCATACAAGCTGGTATATCCAGATGGGCAATCCGCTCAAACCATCCCAGATTATTTCGAACTTTTTACGCTGGTCAAGTATAAGCAAGGGCTTGGAAAAAGGTAGGCTAAGACTGTACTTGTGCCCACTTTTTCCTACGTCTAACAGTGCAAAGGTGGATGATGAGCAATGCAGTGATACTAACAGTGATGGAAGTGTTGGTTTACCCCTAGGATTAGATAGATGGATAGTTTAATACAAAACAAATGCAGCCCAAAAGGCTGAATTACATATTCGTTAATTATGAGATATAAAAATATAAATTTGGACATATATATACATGGATAAAATACTATAAAATACACTATACTATAAGTCTCTATTGTTTCACATTTCTTTTAAGGCTTGATGTAATGATAAATGTTTTCTTAAAACGTTCTGTCTTCCACTTTGGTATGGAGAAGGATCTGTTGCGTCTTAGAGAATATGCAGGGTTGTTCTTCGGAGGGAGAAGCTTTTTCAGGCGATTGTCCTTGTCTTTTACAATGGAATCAAAAACCTTTTCACAGATGGATTCGTTATAGCTTGCAATCGTCGGGATTCCAAGGAGACCCAGAGCATCATTGTATGCCACACTAGGACAAATAATAGGAAAAGCTCGTTTCTGAATGCATTGCAGTTCGAGTTTCAGAAACGCTGGCAGAGCGTAGTTAAAGACAGGTACCACATCAGTTAAGATAGATCTGACACATGTAGTGTGCAACACGGTTGGCTATAAGTGCAGTGCTTTCTTTGCCTTTGGGAACGATCTCAGATATTGTTGTGTCGTCAACATATTTCCATAGATGGCCATTTAAAGTGCTAATCTCCAAGTAATTAATCAAAATGAGAAATAACCAAGGTCCCAGTTTTGTTCCCTGGGGCACCCCTGATGGCTTTGAGCCCCACTAAGGAAAAACACCTGTTAGAAAACTTGACTCGCTGAGAGCGGTCGGACAGAAAGTCAATGATCCAGTTGATAATGGCGTTTGGCAAGTCCAGTTTACAAAGTTTATCTAGGAGAATTGAATGGTCTATCAAATCAAATGCTTTTCGACAATCGAAAAGGATAACCCTTGCCGTTGCACCGTTTCCATCTGTCTCCTTGGCCCAAATATGAACCATGTGTATTAAAGCCTGAGTAGTAGAGGACTTTGGAACCGCGCCATATTGATTTGGATCAAGAATCTTGAGAACCGCCGGCTTCACATATTCAACTACAACGCATTCCTGCAACTTTCGATAAACATGAAGTTAGAGAGATGCTTCTGTAAGTCGTTTACAGGGATTAAAGCCATGAGACCAACAGAAACCCATCACCAACAGTGTATCCAGAGCATAATAATGAAGACTCATTCTATTCAACTGATTTCCTGTAAGTGCATTTACCGTAATTTCTCTATTAAGGGGATTATATTTTTCAAACTTGTTTGAGGAGGGCTTAATAGAGAGAGGGGGTCTTAATTATTTTCTGCTTCCAAAAAGGGGGCTTATTAGAGCAGGGGTTTAAACACGGAGCGATTGCATAAAAGGGAGACGTCCCCCTGCTTACGCACAACAATTTGAAATGGCAACTGTCAAGTCGGCAACGAACTGCATGGATTATCCTTCATTCAGGATTTGTTCACCCTCAATTATCTATATGAATTAAAAAGCACTAGTGTCTTTATTATATATGGCCAAAACATAAAGCCTTTTTGCAAGTCAATACAATAAAAGTTTAGAACTTTAGCAGTATTTGTCTGGCTTTTCACCAGACATTTGCTGGGTTCCCTATTTTCACTGTCTAGCATCGTGCAAAAACAAAGTTGTTTGTCTCGTCAATTCGTCGTTGGGAAATAATGTTTAGAATATTATTTGTGTTAAAACGGTCTTACAATTACAAGTGTGGATATATGAATAAAAAAGCGAAGGATACATATATCGTGATAATCTGCATTCAACAACAACGGTGAACCTAGTTTTTTGGGGGAATTGAATACATCTCTTTTTTGTTGCTCCCTGTGATTTCTATTTCAATTATTGTTCGCTAAGTTTTTGCAATAATTTATACTGATTCTTGATGAAAATATTACCCAAACTAAATGACTGGAAGTTGAATATTCATGATCGACTTTTCTGGCTGCATTTCGTTGCATGTGGTAAAGTTCACGAGGTCTTTTACTGCTTGTTTTTAACTTACCCAACAGTCTTGTTGATGGTCTATGGTTATTTATATAAATAAAGTTTGTTTCCAAAATCTTTCGTCACCAAACTGTTTTTTGCTTCTGGTGTAATTGACATTTTTCCGCACGTATGGACATTCGTCTAAAACATGTTTCCATTTTCAAATAACATTTTAGAAAATATAACACAAAGACCACCTATATTGTCACACATGGTCTGTGTCCATAGACTCATAGAGTTCGAAAGCTTAGCCTATACGGTATATTACGGGATGTTTTTGTAATTGTGTTTTGCTGTGTGTTATCCCATATTTTCCAGTCTTTTTTCGCCTTATTGAAAGAGTAATGATGTATTACATTCAAATGACAAATTCGATGTTTAAACAAGGGGCAAGTCCAATTTAATATTAAAACAAGTAAACAAGCCTTCCACTCTTCAGTCAAAGTGTGCACCGGAAGTAATATTAGTCGTGTGGGCACCTCAGCCTTTTATGTGATCGCTCCGTGTTTAAAAGAGCAGGAGGCTTAAGAAAATCAAGAAATTACAGTATGTATGACTCATTTAGGCCACGAAGATGGGGGAGGCCTATTTAATTTTTCAAAGTTTCTAAAAACAAACTCTGCTGGAGTTTATAATATTTAATTATTTAAACACACAATGCTAAATGTACAGTTATGAGGGGGCTATAGAGGGGGTTTATTATAAGGACTAAGTTGAGGGAGGGGCTTGATAGGGATGTGTGTATGTGTGTGTATATGTTTGTATATGTATAATACTAATCTATTTGTGAATTACTGTACATGACTTTTATACATGTACATTCATATGAATTTTGGCATGGCCAAATTAGGGGTTTATGAAAAAATCCAAAAATGTGTAACTTGGTTAAACCCAGGGAATTTCAGCAACTCTTGCCACACATGCTATAGTATGTATCATCAGCTGCTGTTTCTATATGTCCATTATACCACGTTACTGCACTATTAATAAATAACTAGCACTTTCTCGACTGTGGGTATCCTACATAAGAAGGACACCACAATATTTTAGCAAATTTTAAACAAATTGATAATTGTCGTCCCGCCGGGGACTTTGGGCGAGTAGACGACTGGCCACCCCGTCTTCTTGGCATCACTCTTTGCTTCACCAAGGCTGGAAGATAATCTGTGTGGTGACTGTCCAAGGATTTTATCACTTTTTCAGTTCAGCACTCTCCCAGGATAGTGGTCTTACCACATATATTTTTGTTTCACCATCCTCTATTTCGCTCTCCTCACTTGACATGTAGTCAAGTCTCATAACTTCTGCCACCTTTGATTTTCTTGCATCTCCCCAATCCTTTGCAGTTAAGCTGGATAGATGCCTTCCTAATTTAAAAAAACAATATTAGAGTACTGTCAAATATATATAAGAGAGAGATATAAAACTTAAATATTGTTGTTACTCAGATTTACCTACCTACCGTATCTACCGATTTATATCTCTATATATTTATATCTGTATAACTATATATCTCTGTATCTCTATATATCTTACATTTATATCTATATACATTTGTATCTATATATTATATATATTACAGTGATTCAGTACTGAGAAAAAAATTAAGACAATAGTTCAAATATTATTTTTCCAATTCTTGCATTTAGTCTATCCCAGCAACTGCCACTGACAAAAATGGAAATCAGGCTTTGTTGTTCGAAAACGTTACACCATGGGAGGAGAGGGAGCATAAGCACACCATTTGTCAGCGGCAAGCAATCATCTTTTGTATGATCCTTTTATTAGTATTAAGGTCAGTAATAGGATTTTTACTTAGCTTTCTTGTATCATGGGCATTAGGATCTAAGTTGTGTATTGGGGTTAGCATGCAGTTCTATGATGTACATGTATAGGCATCTCTCACAGATACTAAAAAGAATCGTCCAGAAGACAACCCATACGAAAAAATCCTATAGGAATTCCTATAGGAATTCTAATATAATTCCTATAGGAAATCCTATAGGAATTCCTATTAGATTTTTGCCCAATTTCCTATAAAAATTCCTATTGAATCCTATAGGAATTCCTATTGAATCCTATAGGAATTCCTATTGAATCCTATAGGATCTCCTATTGAATCCTATAGGAATTCCTATTGAATCCTATAGGAATTGAATTCGCCCATATGAGGAGAAAAACAAATTAAAAATTGAACTTTTTTATTAGACAAAAAATAAATTTGCAATACTGGAATAACTAAATAATTATAATTGTTGGCCACACCAATTTAATTGTTCGGGGCACAAATCTGACCGACCATGTTGATGTTTTTGTGAAACCAAAATAAAATTTGTACCTATTATTTACTTTGATCAAAATCGGTTATTTTCTGCTACTTAATATTATCATAACTAATATAACCCGACATTAAGGCCCCCACCAAACGACACACAGTAGACAAATTAAATTTATAATTCACTAATTAAATTTTACTCCCATTTTTCCCCCAACCAATTGACCCTAAAATTGTGGAAAAAATCTGTGCCCCAACGTATCAAATTGGTGTGGCCTAAGTAACAAATATATACAAAAAAACAACTTAATTTATACTACAAATAAAAATGGATATCCAATCTATATACACATTAATTTTACTTTTTCAATTTATGGCATTTTTCAATGTTGTTTAATTTAGTCTTGATATGTGTCCGGACCACTTTGTCATTGACCAGCCGAAATCTTTTCATTATTAGTTCTGAAACAAAGAATGTAGGAATAATGAATTTACTAATGTTATCAATTTCAAATCCAATATGCTAATTTTAACTTACCACATAGAGCTGTGACCTTTGCTTGATCAAGGCAGGGTTTTGCCACCTTGTCTCTATGAGCATTGGAAACCTTTCCAGTCATGGAATGTGTGGCCAGCACATCTCGAGACCATAGCATTTCCATGATGGAATACACATATGTTTTAATATCACCAATGGCATCTAACAACTTCCTTTGTGATTGTGGAATGCTAATTCCTGGATGAATCTCAATCTAAATTACAAATGTAATCTAAATTAGCAATACGGTAGTTAGTTTACAAATACCCTAAACTGTTTGCAGAACAAAAACAATGCAAATTAATACTTTAAAGACATTGACTTACAATCACTCTGTCTGTGGCCTACAACACATTAGTCACTATACTTAAGTAATAATGTGAACTTACTGTTGTGCTGTCATGTTCAGACATTTCTTCATCAACATTGGCAACGCTTGATGACGAGGAAGGTAATGGGGAAGGTAATGGGGAAGGTGATCGAGACTTGGTTTGAAATGATTTTGAAAGCGCTGGTCCAGGAACAAATCTAGATACTGCTAGAGATTGGTTAACATGAGATGCATGTGGTGATTTGGGTGACTTCTGTAAGGAAACGGTCTTTAATCCATCAACAGTATCTTTTAGTGATTCTATGATACTGGGTAAACCTATAAATTCAGTAATAATTAGGGGTTAGGATGACATCTGAATGGGTTGTTGGGAGGCAGAGTGAGTTAGTAACACTTTATGTGGAGGTGCCCCTAGCCAAAATATTGACACTGTATTTACTTACACCGAAGGGAAGTATTATGTTTTGTTGACACTGCCTGGATGCCCTGGATGCTACCTGAGGCAAGCCAAATTAATTAGGGTAACAACAATGAGGAACCGCCTGATGACGTACATACATGTATAATGTGAAACCACTATATTTCATCAAAATTTAGTCAGGGCAATTTGATTTTCCTGCTTTATATTATAACATCTCAATAGTTTCTTTTGGTGTTATATTATAAAACAAACAAATAGTTTTTTCATTCATAAAGCATTATTTTTACAATTACACTCTGAAAACAGTTGTGTTACAACACAAGTTTTTGTCCACTTTGTACTATCCACATACATGTAATTATATGCCTGTGTATTTACCTTTCAAGTTATCAACTATCATCTGCAGTTTCTGTAGTTGTTTTTTTAGATCTTCATTAGATTCTTTCAGCATTATCACTTCTCTTTCAAACCCATTTTCATGTGATGTTACTGGTAGTTCCTACAATAAGATAATCAATTTTTGATCATCACGCTGTCAATAAACCAATTTTACAATCAAATTTTTAAGAGCACAACAAAATATCAAGCTTGTAAATGGGATAATGGAAAAATATGTACTAAGGATTTTTGGTTTAGGAAAATTTCGAGTGTTGGAAAATATACATTTTAAGACCAGACTGGGACAAGTTGCAAAAAATGCAACTTCGAGGCCTTCCGGCTGGTAAACCTTGTGCTATAAAGTTTCAGCCTGTCCTTCTGTTTTCATACTTTACTTACCACTAAATTTCACGATCTTCGCAGGATATCTCTCAGTCTCAGACTCGTTGATATCCACGGATGCCTTTGTTAATGTTTTGCGCAATTTAGGCCATTTGACGATGATTTCCTTCGACGAAAACCAATCGTCGTTGTTGAATAAGTTTTCGTCCTCGCCAAGAATCCACGCGGACTCTCCAACTTCGCATGATGAATCTTCAAATTCAAAAACTGCCCACTTCATTGTCGTTTAATAATGTAACTGAGTATTATCAATATAAAATTTGCTTATAGTAATTAACTGGTTAAAAGCAACGCTAATTTGACAAGAAGATAATCGACCGACACTAGTAAACAGTGACTCAAAGCAAAACGACGCTATCCCATGATGCCTCACTGGCTTCCAAAACTTTCACTTTTTCCGCCCCCAATCCTTGTGTACAGCTGACTCGGTTCGACAAATCTCACCTCCGACCTCCGAACGGTCTCCGAAGTAGCCGAAGAACATGTGCGGATATTTATTGGAAGCAGGTCGATCGGTTGATCGTCTTGTCAAATTATATATTGCGCTTATTTAACGTCGAGTTTGCCTTCACAATTGGAAATGTATTCAAGAGGACCATATAAACGCTACAGGATAGATCTAGAAAGCGTTGTTCCACGACGAACAGACTACTATAATAGGAGAGAAATCAGACAACAAACGTCTCAAAATGGCGGACTTGCTGCTGGAGATGTGGAAGATATCATTAACCACGATGTGCCGGTGAGTGTAGTATTGCATACCTACGACAACAGTGCTGCTCCACCGTTTTATGTATTTTCATTTTGATGTGGATACAGTGATGAGTGATGTAAAGTATTACTTTAATATACCTTTACATTTTAAAGGTTCAAATAGAAGAGAATCTTGGGGTATTGGATGCAACACCAGTGCCAGTGGTAGAAAGCTTGGGAGATTTTCAAACTGAACAGGTCTCATTTTTAATTTAACTGCATGAAAGTATGTTTTCATTGTTTTGGCCTTTTGGGAAATTGGTTATTGTGGAATGATTTTCTTTCCTGCGAACAAGTGTAACAGGAAATTTTGGCCGTCACATGCACATGCAGTTTGTAAAATTATGGCTGAATAGACCTTACCCACTATGACGTTTGATGGCGCCATTTGACTACTACTACCAGAATGCTTTGCAAGTATTCTCTTTCTACTTAGTCAGGATGCTGGCAAGGCATTCCGGTATTAGTAGTCAAATGGCGCCATCAAACGTCATAGTGGGTAAGGTCTATTAACACATGCGGCTAAATGCAGGAATTGCTCCGACCTATCATCGGACGATAAAAATAGTAACAGCAATGTCAATGGTATAGAATTACTCTGACTATCTATACGCTGATAGCATATTTATCTATATCTGAATAGACCAACGAAAACCTATCGCTTGAATTTAATAAAGAAAGAAAGAATGGTTGTGTCTTGAACTCATATGTTATAAATATTTTCGCACAATTTATAAAAGATTGAAGACTTATGATTTCAACACACGATCGAGAATCAGAAATATATTTCAATGCCACAAACAACAAGAATGTATGTTTAAAGCTATTCCATACTTACATGAGTGCTAAATAAACTTTTACTTTCAAAAAGGTTGATTCCACACTATGAGCGCTGAATCAAATGGTGTCCGCTACCGATTGATCCGCTGGCCTAGCAACCCACGCGGTGTGACAAAAATATTTTTGATTGTTTTATTTGTGTTTGTTCTTCGAATTTTTGAAAGTAAAAGTTTATTCAGCACTCATGTATGTACGGGATAGCTTTAAACATATATTCTTGTTGTTTATGGCATTAAAGTATTTCTGATTCTCGATCGTGTGTTATTGAATTCATACGTCTTCAATCTTTTATAAATCGTGCGAACATGTTTAGAACATACGAGTTCAAGACATAACCATTCTATGGTCTTCTACCTTTATTAAATACAAGCGATAGGTTTCCATGTATTCCGTCGAATACAGTATATTACGTTGGTCTATTCCGATATAGATAAATATGTAAACAGCGTATAGATAGTCAGAGTAATTCTATACCATTGACACTGCTGTTACTATTTTTAATTTTTTATCGTCCAACGATAGGTCGGAGCAATTCCTGCATTTAGCCGCATGTGAATTAACCCTTCTGCCACTTCAGTCTACACTCATCATTGGCCAAAGCCAGCTATCAGATGACTTTACTTGACAAGTGAAGAAACCCTGAATCTAGCAAAATCATTAAAAATTAAAATCTCGAAATATGAAATGAAATCTACAGAAATAATCCATATTGTATGGCAAATTGTCAACTGAATTTAGCAGTAAAGTTCACTGCTGAAACTGTTTGTTTGTATCTCAAATTTTCACTCAAGGAAGCTTGAAAATATAACTGTTTTCCCAAAATACTTGTACTGAAGTTGTCTGGTCACCTAATTGTGTCAGTATTTTCAACAAAAAATGTGTTGTTTTAGGAAAGCGCTTCTGTCACTGGTAATGATGAAGATACTAATGAATATAACACTGGTAGCGATGAAGATAGCACTGAAAATGTTGATATCGATGAAAGGGAAGAATTGCAGGTACCAGTGTTAAAATATTTATTGAACTCTGAATGCTAAAATGGCTTTAAACATAAAACTGAAACATATACATACTGTATATTTACAATCAAGAATATACAGTGTATACATTTTAAGACCAAACCTGGCATAAAAATTCTCCACTGGCATATATAGATATTGTCAACTTGGCTCTTGGTAACAGGCGTTGTAGCTCAGTGGGCAGAGCACTGCACTAGTACGGTATTGTAGGGTCGCAGGTTCAATTCCAGCCAGAAGGCCTTGAAGTTGTATTATTCGCAACTTATTCCAGTTTGGTCTTAATTTTCCTTCACTAAATAACCCGTATGTAGTTCCATAACACGTACATGTATGTAGTTCAATCAAGTGAAATGCCAAATATTACTTGTATTTATAATTAAAGTCATTGGGGTTTGTTTAATTTTAGGTTTTCAATATTGAAGATGGAAATGTGCCAGTACATCCAGGTACTGATATAACAAAGGCGCAAAGTATGCTAATGATAGTGTCATTTATTCTGCGACATAACCTCACTGATGAAGCCTTGAAAGACCTACTTAGCATTTTGGATCTGCTCTTTCCAAGCATGTTTCCCAACAGTAAATATAAGTTTTACAAAGCTTTTGATGTTGAAGAATGTGAGGTAAGATCGACTTTCTCTGCAAATATAAATATTAGCAGAACTAGTTTACTCCTAATCCAAAAAGTGTCATGTGACTTGATATGCAAGTTAAAATTATTAGTGTGCTGTATTTGGGTTCTGTGTCTCGTGCCCAGACCTCTTTGCTGAACTGTATGTAGTCGATCGCATTAAAATCACGCTCAATTTCAACAATGTTTGATGATTCTATGATCGACATAACTCGTAGATGTTCGTCTATTTAATCGCCAGATGTGGAAACTATCCGAATCAAATGTTCGGAACTAACAAATGGCAACATGTTCTACTTTATGCTGAACTTCTAGCTGTATTTTATGCTGCATTTATAATGTCAAAATTGAATGTGACAATTTCAATGCCATATATGCATCTAATTTGAACAACATTTCTTGAAAGCGCAAGCCTTGCAAAGTTATAAATTTTTCATTCAAGCAACACTTTTGCCAATCAAACTTCACGTTTGTAATATTTGCTGAATTGAATGTGTTATCTGGCGGTCGTACAGTCATATTTCAAATCAAACAAATGAACGGGAATACCCTTCTAATATACCCACTGTTCCTTGTTGGCTGGACATGGTTTTTCGTTTACTCCTGCTTTCACATTTGCTAAGTTTGCATTATTTAGCTGTTTTTTATGTTTTGTATTTGCAGGTCCATTTTTACTGTCCACTATGTAATTTTTATATGGGAAAAGACTGTACCAGCCGAGATTGTGGGAATTGTGGTAAAGAGTTTGTTAGTGAAAATTCTATGAGGAATGGTAACTTCTTCTTGTATATTCCACTTCAGCAACAACTAACAAACTTATTAATGGACCCAGATATTCATTCCTTACTTACAAACCGCAACCTACAAGACATCACCCAGTCCAACATAATATCAGATATTACATCATCAAAGCTGTATCGACAACTGATACAACAACACAACTTGACGGGCAATGATATCAGCATTACATGGAATGCCGATGGGATTCCAATCTTCAAGTCATCCAAGTATTCCATATGGCCAATACAATGTATGGTTAATGAGTTGCCACCTCATCTACGCCCCAAAAATGTCCTGCTTACAGGCCTGTGGTTTGGTCACAGCAAACCAGAAATGAAAACATTTTTACAGCCTTATGTTAATGAATGTCAGCAGCTAGAAGAAACTGGTTTCTTTTTCAAGGATGAACAGGTTCCCAGGAAAGTTTTCTGTATGATATGCTCTGCTGATTGCCCTGCCCGTGCTATGTTGAAAAACTGCAAACAGTACAATGGTGTATGTGGCTGCGACTGGTGTGAGCATGAGGGAGTGCCAGTTGTTGTAAATGGTGGTCCACCCACTCGTTATTAACCACACAGAGGTGATCCCTGTTTACGCACTGCACAGCGGCAAGCAAGGCATGCCTTGCAAGCTGAAAAGGATCAAGAGCCTGTAAAGGGTGTTAAAGGGTTCAATCAGCTTGATGTCCTGCCAACCTTTAATCCAGTTGAAGGCTTTACACCAGAGTATATGCACTCTGTCTGTCAAGGAGTGGTGCGGCAAATGTGCAACATGTGGATGGACTCAGGTATTTTTTTATAAACTTTGCAAATAACATTTAAGAGAACAATGCTTACTTAGTCCTTAGTTAAACTTAGTTATAACTTAATAACTAAACTTGTGTTTTTTCTATCCTTCCATTATGGTTGCTTAATGTTAGACAGTTTTGGGACCAAAGTTGGTGTCCGTCTTAGAGTGTCCGTCTTTACACTGAGTTTTATGTAGGGAAAGAATATATGAACAGCTTCTCAGAGAGAGGTGTCCACCTTAGAATGGTGTCGGCTTATAGAGGGTTGTTTGTACTGTGAACATTTACAGTATTATTAATATTATTATTTTTGTTGTTATTATTAGGTAATCATCAGGAAGCTTACTACCTTGGAAGAAGAGTAGGAGAGCTAGATGGGCGATTGACAGCCATTAGTCCTCCATCTGAGGTTACCAGATCACCTCGATCAATCAAGGATCGGAAATTTTGGAAAGCTTCCGAATGGCGAGCTTTCATGTTGTACAGCTTGGTGATTTTGAATGGAATCCTTCCAGCTGTCTATCTTAAACATTTTTTCTTGCTTGTTCACGGAGTGTATAGCCTTTTCGGTGTTCATATTGATGAAGCAATTCTTGGCAATGCCAAGGCATGTCTTCTTAAATTTGTCATTGAAATGGAGAATCTATATGGACTAAGATCATGTACATTCAATGTGCATCAAATGGTCCATTTAGCAGATGGTGTGAGGAATTGTGGACCACTATGGGCTACATCTGCCTTCACATTTGAAGCCAACAATCACAAGCTGTTGAAAATGTTTAGTGGCACCCAATTTGTTCCTCAACAAATATGCAATGCATATGTTTTGTCACAACGGATAACAGTTATTGCCATGGAAACGTTCAACGAAGATACAAGTCCCAGAATAGTTCAGCTCTTTCAAAAGCTCTCTGGTGTGTATTTGCCAACTAAAAGAAGACGAATTCTACAACCAAATGTTGCTGGGTTGGACACTGGAAAACCAGTTTATCTAACTGCCAGACAAGCCATAGCCATAGGCACTCTGATTGGTAAGGATGTGGAGAACCGAACAGCACTGGTCTTCAACAGATTTATCATCAATAACATTCTGTATACGTCCATCGCCTACACAAGAGCCCACCGTCACAACGATTCGCATATTGTTATAGAACACCCGGAGATAAAGTATTGTGCTGTGGAAGGATTGTATGAATTGAAACCAGATGTAGATTGCAGATGTGACCACAATAATCTTCAATACTGTGAATGCAGAAAGTACTGCATTGTTTTGGTCAAAGCATTTCAGTCCTTAAGTCGACCCTTGTACTTGGATGCTGAGTGTGAAGTGCAGTGTGACTTCTTAAAGGAGTTCATTGACACTGACAGAATGATTGCAATTCCACCAGCAAGAATTAAGAACAAATGTATCAGAATGAAATTGTTACAAAGAAACTTTGTGTGTGTAATGCCTTGTAGGTTTTATGGTGACTAAGTAATTTCATTAATAATTATAATTGCATTTCTATAATGTTGTAACATAAGTCATAACTTATGCAGTTATGTTATAGTTTTAAAATTAACCCATTCCTGTCTAAGACAGCCTTTATTACTTTATTCTAGCTAACACCAGACAAGTAAAAAAGTGTAGTGCTGCCTAGGCAGTATTTCGAATTTGTAAAATTTGTAAAAAGTTGTAAACTGCCGAGAACTTAGAGGAACGACTCTAAATTCTCAGCATTTTACAACCTCGTTTTACTAACACTACACAATTTTATTAAGTTTGCATAAGTGGCAGGTTGAGGCCATGCTATAGACATGCAGGAATGGGTAAATTACAAATACCAAGTTTACCATTGAAGAAAATTGTTTTGAAACTGTAGTTTGGGCTTGTATCAATAATATCAATTGAATATTATGTAAATAGTTATCATGGAGTTGCAAGAGTATGTATAGCACAAAATCCGTGCTATATGGTATAAATATGTAATGATTGATTGTGAGCTCATTATTAACTGTTTTTGCATAGTAATAAATGTAAAGTAATTGATGATAATTTGTCAGAAAACTTAAAACACATTACTGTATAATATAGATTATGTTAAAATTTTAGATCTCAAAAAAACCCAAATATTTTCTTATAAAAATTCAACAGAAATTACATTAATGATCATGATGCAAAATTCCAACAGGCAATTCAAGCATACGTTATTGGCCATTGTATTTAATTGACATTTGAGATAACTGTGGAGTCAGCCAAATTTTTCTAAGATTGCTTTTGTACCAATAGGAATAGTTATTCATATACAAAATAGGGCTATATATTTTTTAAATTCCTATAATTTTTATTCCTATAGAAATTTTCCTATTGGAATTCCTATAGAAATTCTTCCTATAGGAATTCCTATAGGAAATTTAAGTTTCCTATAGGAATTCCTATAAAATCCTATAGGAAGTATATTTTCCTATAGGAATTCCTATAGGAATTTTTCTTCCTATAGGAATTCCTATAGGAATTACAGTTTCCTATAGCAATTCCTATAGGATCCTATAGGATTTTTTCGTATGGGAATTGCTTGCTCCCTCTCCGACCATGATGTTATTAGGTTCAATTAATTCATTTTCAGCCCAGTATCACATGACAGAGTATGGCTATAAATTACAACTAGAGAAATAATGGCACATTGTGTGGGCTGGCCATATGTATTGAACTGAATAATACAGACTACAGGTTTAAAATTAAGGTGATGGGATCCTTAAACTGGCATTTATAGCTCCCTCAGCAAAGCTGGATTCACATGAACAAAATAAGTAACTGTTATAAATTATTAAAAAATTCTAATTCTTGATGAAGCATATACGGAACCATTTTCATATTTTTTTTGTAATTATCTTTCATTTACTCGAAGATGAAATTGTTCACCTGATTGTGCCAGCACCTTTATTTTTCGGCGGACATCATTCTAAAAGCATTCAAATGGCATAGTTTTAACTACTATATGACAGTTTGTGCAATATGTATTAAATAAACCACTACAGAAAAAGCCTGAGATCGATCTATTTCAAAAGCGACCTGAATGTGAACACTCTAATACGAACTGAGGTCGATCTAAACGAGTGTGATATGAGATAGATCCAAGTTGGTATGAAATCGTCGGATCATTCAAAGTAGGAACATACAGTTGGATCGATCACAGACTGAACGTCTGTCTGATTTTGCTATTTTTGGCCTGTAAACACATTGAACGAAATAACCGTTTTAACTTACACTGCACATCTTTGGCACATGGACTCTTCCACCACCAGTTTGCCGAACTCGTCTCCTCTGCTCCGATATCGACGACACCTTGGCAGCCAGGCTTTCAACCTTGTTTGGCAAGTCTCATAGAACCCCTTGATCAGACTCACTTGTCTGTATTATTTTCTCACTCGGTGCCTTGTTCTCCTTCACAACATCGTTCAGCAGTAAGACATACCGGTCGCTCAGGGAAACATCCGCCATATAAAAACGGGAAGTAATATAATATAAAAGCGAAATTGGTTTATGCAAGTGGTTTAGCAATCGCACAAGTATTCACGATGCTCCTTTCACGTTTCCAATGTCCTCGCTGTAGAACTGGTTGAAATGGCGCATTTTAGTTTGGTATTTGACATGGCGAGTGGCACAATTGCCTCTGGTGAACTGCAGCGAGAACGCGGAGATCAACCAGCAATACCATTGGCGAAGAAAGCACGCCTGTCGAGACCCAACAATATCGAAGAAATACGGCGCAAAAGGATGAGAAGAAAACGACAAGAAGAAAGGAAGATGTCAACGAAGACTTTAAGCACGAAGTTGCGAGAGAAGTCCAGAAAGAATTTGCAATTGGCAATTGGCAAACCTGACAAGACACATGATAAAAAATCATCCTTTGGTATAAACATCACTTTAGACTCTTACATAGAAAACATACTGAAACTGTATATGCTTAAAATTGTGATGTATTTATTACTATTTTACATTATTTTCATGTATTAAATTGAATATGATATTTTCTTATCTCTTTTGCATGCCTCTTAATTCCAATAAAAACTGTTTGAATGTCACTATAATGACAATCTCAAGCTTTAAGTCACTGTTGACATCTGGATGTAAGGTGCTCAATAGATGTACCTTTGGTATGGTGGCAGAGCAAATTAAAAAGGTATTGAAGTGAAAATGTTCTTATTACTACTCTTAAATTGCCAATGAGCAAGAAACTCAAGGTACAAAGACATTTTTTAGTGAACATGTATAATTTATATAGAATTAAATATACAGTATAATTAAATTAATTTTAGGCCATCAACGAGGGCATACAGTACATAGTGGAGGGGGCGTGGTCCCAGTCAATAAGGAAAAAGTAAAATCCAATCATGGACAATTTTCTGCTAATTCAAATGGACTTAATTATTGCAGTATGAACATACATGTTTTTAACATATATGAGACTGGGTGTGGGACAATTTACCACATTACACATAATGAATGATTAATCTTCAAAAAATGTGAGTGATGGCCAAAAATCAACTTAGTCTGCATCTGTGCAGTCAACTAACTTAATGCTGTAGGGCACTTTAAACCACTCATGTACTCCCTGTATACCAAAGCAGGAGTGAGGCCTCTCTCATACATTAGTTTACTTCTTCAACCTTCTTCTTTAAAATTCCATGCTTGCAAAGAATTTACTGGATGGTTATGGTTCCATTCTAGTGTGACTGAAAAAGGATGGGCAACATCACTCAGCTTGTGTTTTTGAACCTTTTTGCTGTTTTTTCTTCGAGTATTCCAACCGAATCTTTTGTCCCATCATACCGTGTATTGTGGTGACAGCGGAATGTTTTATTGACTTCATAACCACTTTTAGCTGTGAGGTTTTTGGAAACAGCTAGCTTTAAAGTCTCATTTGTTTTCTTATTGTATGCTGCTATGAATTCATCCAAGTTGTCTTCTGGTAGAGCACAGCAAAATGTAGCCTTGAATTTACTGAGGGTCCCTTGCACAGTCAATGATTCTATATCTTGTTGTTGTTGAAGAGGCAACAAATCAAACACACATGCTTTTAATTCTTCTGTATCAGATAGTCCTGGGTAATCACTGTTCTCAATTTCTTTGGTTGCAGCAGCAAAGATTTCATCAATGTCCATCTATGAACAACAAAGACACATTTTTAGTAAGAAGCAAAAACCTTGTGATTGCTAACCAGCCGTTTAACCATATTTGAGCCACTAGAACTCATATGTTAAGAACAAGGTGATTTACATGTAAGATATTTATACCTAGGAATGATCCACAAGTACTTGTTGGACTACAAGTTCACATTGGTACAGTAAATTTCTTTGTTGTTTGAGGAGTTGCAGCTTGGTGTTGTTAAAATTTGTCAGTTGTTTGCTATACAAGCTGTGTTAGATGTTTTAAATGCTCAGAAAACTGAGCATTAACATATTTGTTCACCTTGTACAACAAACAACTGACAAATTTTAATGAGCACAATTTTCTTTGGACATATTTTTGGAGAAACATTGCCTGTGTAACAATTAGATGTAATTTTGCAGATACATGTACAGTTAAACCTGTATTAAGCAGACACCATTGGGGATTTATTTAGTGTCTGCTAAATAGAGGTGTATGTTTAATGGCGGAACTGGTACCCAGTCTCAAAGAAAAGTTCATTCCAGTGGCTGCAGTGCAAAAATATGAAATTTATTCTGTATATTAAAACAATACATCTCGCAATTCAACTATGACTGAGCGAAACAAGCAATTATTTAGGATTCAATTTGGGACTTTGGGAACTGTCCGCTTAATACAGTGTCCGCTTAATACAGAGTGTCCGCTCGAATTACGGCGATTTCGCCCCATATCAAGTTCGCCCCCTACAAGTTCGCCCCAACCTCATACCAGTTCGCCCCCAATCGGATACCAGTTCGCCCCCAATCGGATACCACTTCGCCCCCAATCGGATACCACTTCGCCCCCAATCGTAAACCAGTTCCCCTCACCTGTATACAGTTTTTTTAGAACTAAGAATCTTAAAAATATATTTTTGGCAATTCAAAGCGGTATAAGTATAGAATGGGGATATACATTCGAAGGAATTATAAATGGTGTTTTCGCAACGAAAAGGTATGGCTAATATTTTTTCTCCTTTTTTCTGACATTTTTGTCATTTTGATATATTTAATATAGAAAGTGTTCTACCGGTATATTGTTTTGTTTGTCAGCCAGTCAAAATTTAGAAAAGCAATTTGAAGGAATTATTTTAAACATTTAATGGCTTTTGTTCAATTTGTTTCAGACTAATTAAGATGCATGTTGTGTTATCAGGGTAAAAATGTTTTCAGTTTTACCCTGATTACACAGCTCGACCAATATCCTTCCGAATTCAGACCTCATGCTCCAGCTTCCAATACAGCAAATATTAACAAAGAATTGGTGTAATAATGCTTTAAATATAAGAAAGGTAAAGTGGCAATAAAATATACAATAAAATATATACAATATTAATACTAGTGCATGCGTAAAACTATTTTTTTATTGTTTCCACATTTAGTGTACTAGTTTGCCATTTAGATACTGGCATGCCTTCAGCAGCTGGTATGCAGATTTCTTGCCTGTCTTGTAGTTGTCCCAGAGAGTGAATATTTTTGCCTGCATGTCACGGTACACCTTTCGCTGAATGCGGCATAATTTTTTTTCACTGACCAGTCGGATCTGTAAGGATGTCAGCCTTGCTTCTTGATGAAGTAATTCTATCAGCATGTAAAGTGGGAGCTGCGTTTTTCCATGAGCACGCCTGTTGAGAGCATTGTGCCACCCTTCAACATCATTGTTTGTCCTGATGGCTTGCAGATAGACACTCCAGCTAGAAGGTGGCCATGTACTGCTTGAGATCCACGTGGTGTCTACATAATCGACAAATTTGAGGAGGGGTTCTGTGGTTGCTTGCTGTCTTAGACGGGTAAAGATTGGCACAATTTCACCATGTGGTAGAAAAGGTAGTGCCATCACCAATCTTAAGAAACTGTAGGTGCCCCGGTCTGTGGTATAGGCTGTTTGCAGGCCAAGTGCTTGAATCTAGAATAAAAATAAAATCGATACTTTAGTAGAATAAATTAATAAATAATATTAAAAATTGTTCATTATTTAATTTGTAATAACAATTGAAAACTATTAATCAGTGTCATCTAACCTTTCTCCATAAAGCTTGTGTCCAGTGAAAAGCACACCCAATGATCTTAGTTCCACTAAATAACTCACGAAAAACAGACCAAAGTGCCATTTCAAAATCAATTGTGATCCGCTTAACCAATGGCCTAATGGGAAGGACGTCCAAAATAGCACGAAAAACAGCCCTATAATCGTACTTCTTTCTGCCCGACATCAATACAAAAAGTAAAGGGACCTGTTTGGCATGGTCATCTGTCCTTACAAATGCATTCACTGTCAACAGCTGGCTGAATGGATGACGACAGAGTTTGAAGGTACCATCCACATACCAACTTTTGGCACGACTCAGGACATCGAGTTGTTTATTTGTGGCAAAGAACAGGTGACGTCGATTACGTACCTAATACGAGTAATGAGTATATATATATTATTAGATTAGAATATATCATCATTATTATTTATCAATTATAATACAGTGTAAAAATTAAAAAGTATACATACATACATACATACATACATACATACATACATACATACATACATACATACATACATACATACATACATACATACATACATACATACATACATACATACATACATACATACATACATACATACATACATACATACATACATACATACATACATACATACATACATACATACATACATACATACATACATACATACACACACACACACACACACACACACACATATATATTGAATACAGCATTGCAATATTTGATTGATATAGTACAGTGCGACAGCCTGTTCAGAATAATTATGATCAGTAGTCAGAGAACCTGACTCAGGTGCACACAAATTACAAGTGCACATGCAAGAGCACTAGCATAAATTAATGTACATGTATCTTTTTATGAGAATTTGAGCACGATACTTGAACTTAGTCATTGGAGTGATGATAATGTAAAAATGTTCACACTGTTACCCTAGCACTGTAATATAATAATTTTTAGTTTGAACAGGTCTTAATTATAAGTGAAAATACAGTAATGGGTGTAATGACTTTTTTGACTAATCAATTACTTGTTCAAAACTTTACAAACCTTCAATTCAACTGTTTCTTGCACCTTTATATCTTTGACAGTGTCAGCAGTCACAGAACATGAACTACCACGTTTCAAGGTGCTTACGTAAACCTGTAAGAGGTACTGATGAACCACATTGATAACAATCTTGCATTTGAATATTATTATCATCAACCTTTTGAATATAAACAAGATGAAATATAATAAACAATGATGAAATATAAACAAGATTTTTTTCAAAACCAAAAAGAATCTTCAAAGAGCAGCAACGAGTTTAACTATTCAACATTATTTGAATTTAAATTCATAAAAAGTAAAGAAACATGTCAATCAGAGTCAGAATCTTCACTGATGAGTACTCTTCGCTTCTTGGATGTTTGATTTTCACTTCGATTGTCGTTACCAAAGGAAAAATTGAACGAACAGTTCTCAATTTTTGGTATGTTTCCCCCGAAAAAAATCCGTCGATAGCTGAGCGTTTGGAAAGGAAATTATCCTGTTGCTGAAACGAAATCGTCGGATTCGCCGGTGGTAATACTGGGTTTTCAAGCTGTTGTGGTTGCCGGGAACTTGAAGCTTGTGATGTTGAAGCAGCACTCGAAGAACGACTTAAAGCAAGGGACATTGTCGCTGGTGACTGGCCGAAGCGGACTTGTATGTATCCAAGCTTTTTAGGTTTTTATGGCCACTAAGTTGAGCGACGTAATTCTCTGGCACATTGGCATTCATCAGCCTCGAAATACACGTCTTTCGAACCGAGTGATTTGATATATTCCCGGGCAGATTCGCGACTTTTGCAGCTTTCACGAGAAATTTTCCAATCTCGTTTTTGCCGAGAGCCCCTCTCATGAACCAAATTTCGGAATCTGGTTTCCGACGATGGTTAACTGCCAAGAAGAACGGCGAATCTGGTTGATTCATCTCGATTGGATGGCGGGAGGCAAAGGACTTGTACAATTTAACCGGACAACGTTGGGTATTTGTTGCTTGAGCAGTTGGCTTAAATGCTCGTTGGTGTTGACCGTCGCCATGACGTGTTTTTGAGCCTCTTTCAGAGTGCCATTTGAGTACTTCGTTGCCGGTTTCTGCGTCTTTTTCGACGGTAATATCTCCCCACTGGAGTCGCCTTGATTCGTCACGAGCTCTAAAGCCAAAGTGGAGAGCAAGGACCCACCATACTGTCCTCTGAAGCACTTCGGGGTCGTGGTCGCCAAACAAACCCTGGTCAAAAAGGAGATCTTCCTCGGCTTTGGTGAGCACTCTAGCAGCTTGTGGACGGTTTCCCTTGCGTGCTCTGTCACCAATTCTCGTTTTCTTGCTACTAACACTTCTCGAGACTTTGAGAATTCCTTGTCTTGGAAAATATTAATTTTTGAACTTTTGTCGTTCAAGAACCGCTGCAAACTTCGCTGGAAAGCCGTGAGGGACGAAGGCTCGTATACATCGCCATTTTTTTTGAGAATGTTAAAAAAAAAACCTTGCGAGTAAGACGTTTAATTCCTTTGCAGGTATGCATTGAATTTCTCGTACTTAATTTTATAGACCTGAAGTATCTTGCTAATACATTTATGTTGTATACAGTTTTCATCTTTGTGCTTTCGGGTCTTTGACTCTCTATGTACTTCGGAATGTCAACATCACTGCCACTGATTTGCTCATTGCGACTGGTATTTTCCTTCTCTTTTTCATTAAAAATTAATGTACTTGTGCCAGGGCCGTCCTCGTCTGGATAGTAGAACTCGCTCTCACTATGCTCACCTTCGTCAGAGTACATTTTACATAATTTTATCACTTTTTTTCGCAGATTTTTTTGAACTTTTGGGTAATTTTTTCACGGCAAAAGTTGTCTTCACTCCTTTGTTTATTTTGGCGCGAAAAGTTGCGAGAGGTACGTACTGGTGTGATACGGACCTCGTACTCAGCCAATCAAAAGGCTCTATTTTAGTTACGGACCTGAGTTACGGACCTCAAAAAAAATAATTACTGTTCTGTTTAAAGTGCACCTGACACCATTTTCTTTTTTTAACAAATTCAATAGATCATGATTTTAGAAGAATTTTGGCGAAAAAATACTCTAGTCGCTAGCCCTTGTTAAAGTCTACCCATAGTTGGTCAACAGCCGCGTTAAAGGGGAATGGGGAGAGTCGGGCCTGTGACGTAAATTCCGGACAATTGCAATATACCTGCTTTTTGGTGACACAACAACATTCTTGTTGGATTACCTCTCGAATTTTCGCTATGTCTTCAAGTTCATCAAATTCCGAGTCGCCTTGCAACTCTGATGATTCAGATGTAAATTATTACTCTGATTATGAGAGAAATTTTGAACCTGATAGCTCCGAAGACGAAGTTTCTGGCGATGAACAACAACAAATTGAACGCGAATTTACTACGAATTCAAGCAATGAAGAATGCGCTTTATGTGCTGATGATCATGTAGCTGATGCAGAATGGACTGCACAGTATGAAGAGGAGATTCAGGAAATCACAGCAGAAGAACAACGATTGAAGGACCGGTTGGATGGGCAGGAAGAATTGAGTGAATGGTTAGTACAATTAGCACACAAATAGACGATCTATTCTACTCAATATACTGTATGAGTGTATGTATCGATACCATTGACTTTGCTATTGACTAATAAAACAATTTTTAGGTGCAAGTGTGGAAATTGTGTTCGGGACCTTCTGCAAAATGTGTCGGAGTGCTATTGTTGTACCGAGATTGAAGGCTGTGTTAAGGCTTTAGGAACAGAAATTGTTTTGCAAGATTTTCCACCGGGTACCACGTTAAATTGCATAACAGAACACCCAGGATTTAACCCACTTTGCCTTCAGAAATGGAGCCTTAGGCAAGCTGCATGGAAGTACAAGACAAAAGGCAAAAAAAGATACAAACAAACTGGAACTGAGGAAAGGTATGCTACTGTAGCATATAGGTATTCCTAAAATGGCTAACATTTATATAATGCTTTATATAATGCTTAAATAATTTATATAATCACTCCACTATAATATGAAAACAAGGGTCTATTTATATTATCCCGCTTAGCTGGGACAAGATGTTTGCCGTGATCCCGCTCGTACTGTAAATTCTCTCGAGTGTATAAATTATTCCGCTTCTATCCCGGGCTGGGATCTCGCCTGTCCAGGACGGAAAATTCCAATATAAACACTCCATCCCGGCCAGGTGGCATAATTTTGTAATAAACATGCCTTCTGAGCATGCATATATTCTTTTGCTACAAAAAAACATTCCAATTTTTATTCTGCACTAAATGGCTTCATTATGGCAATGAATTTTTCCATATAAACTGGCCATCCTGCCTGCCCAATTTCCCGGCTAGGCAGGATGAAAATATCCCATCCTGCCTAGCCGGGTTCATGTAAACCAACCCTAAACCACTTCCATTGCTGAATAAATATAAATCATTATTCTTGTACGAAGTCATAGTTTTGACTTTTAAATTCTATAAGTCAGGCTTGTGACTTCTCCCCTGATTAGCATTAGGGGTTTAAGGCAAGGCTAGGTTGAAGATTTCATTGGGAATAGGGTTATGTTTGCGCACAAGTATATACATATGGTCACCTAGTTTTGTGGATAACATGAGGTTATCACCACTATGCCCCAAAACAACAGAAACATAGCCATATGCCATCTAGTATATCCAGATTGACCTACAGATTATACCTTTCCCAAGTGTTAACAAGCTATTATGTCTTTTTGGTAGTTTTTTACGAATGGTGTATGGTGTACTTGGAACAAAGCGAAGCGCATTGCCCGCCTGTGGCTTCCATTGAATAAGGACGAGGACTACACAGGATTTGAAATGGATGATGAAAGCTGATCTGATTGATATTTCATCATTGGATCATGTTAGATTTTACAATTATTTTTTACAAATATTTACAAACACAATACTAATGAGCACATTTCAGTTGTTGCCTGTCATAGCATACTACTTAACAATTAGATTATGATCTCAAGATTTCTATGAGGTGATAGTTGATGAGGGCAAAGCCCGAATCAACTATCATCTCATAGAAATTGAGAGCGAATAAAAATATATTCTCACATACAGCTGGGAGCTATGCTATGACAGGCAACAACAAAATTGTGTTCACTAGAAATCAAATAATATGTCATTTACAGTATATCATGTTTTATTTATGTTCTTAGGACAGTTTGTCACATTTTTGTGTCCTTTCATGGGTTGCTTACACAAGTTACATTTTGGTGGTTGTAGCTTGTGTGACTTTGGAAACTAAAAAAAAAGGTGAACATTAGTACTGAAAACATTACAGAATTACTATAAACAGTAAACAATACCTGTTGTTGGGGGGATGTTATCTGTGACCATCTCACTCCTGGCAGCTCTCTTCTGCAATGCCTCAGCTCTAGGTTGCTTTTGTAGCATAGTGTTCATGTATGGTGGGGTTTTCTCCTTCAACTCTTTTGCTGCATCTGTTAAATGATCTTTGCTGGCTTCTATAAATGTTTGAAAGATCTCTTCAACATAACCTGAAAAGGTGGTATATTTACAGTATTATGTAATTTATGTTCTATAATATAGTTTTACATGAATATTAACCATTAACTGACAGTACTCTCTTCCACTGACGAGTAAAATAGTCTGGCGTTAGACAGTAAAATACCAAAGTAGGGTACATCAGGTGCGTTGCCAGTTAATGGGTTATTACTATAATTATATATGTACTTTAAATATATTCATAATTGTACATGTTTATATATACTATTGAAACCTACTGAGATCCTGCTTTATTTTCACGTACTGTAGCCTCGCCATTTTTAAATTTTGGGTAGACGACCTTCACTCTTTCTGCCTTGTCTGTTTCACGATGCTTGATTTTATGCATCTCTATGCAGGTTTTTGTTGTAATGGACAACAGCCAAAATGTGTCTACAAATTTAATATAATAGATTTAAATTGTAGCTACATAACAGTGTTTAGTAAAAACTTGGTTGAGTACTAATGCAAATGCTGCATTCTGATTGGTTATGTAGGCGAGTAGCGAAACAGCCATCTCCTTACGTGATTTTTTATGAATAAATTATTAAAAACTTTTTGAAATGTTGTTTTTTACTGCACTCTACAAAAGAATTACATTATTTGCTCTTGATTTCTACGAGGTGAGAAATCTTGAGCTCATAATCTAATTGCTAAATAGAGATGTACAACAGTATATCTGATTATTTTAAACATTTTATTACCTATGTTTTCACAAACATTCTGTGTTACCGCAGTACTGTATTAGAATAAAAATTAGTTATTGTAACGATTTTATATGTACCTGCAATACATTCCTCTATATGAATATCCCAGCATCTTTGGGGCAAAGTGATTTAACACTGAGTGGAAGCCCTCCAGGGAACTTGTCTGTGCAAGGGGAGGTGCCTGCTTTATTGCTTTGACCAAGGTTTTATTTGTCAAAGCATCACAAAGACGTTCATGCACCACAGACCCTGCAAGAATGAAAACAACATGAATTGCACTAAACTGTCAAAAAAGTATGTTTTAATACAGACCTGTCATATATACCAGCCTATGCCTGAACTTGACCAATTTTACCTCATTGGTTAACAAATTCATTCAACTAGGATTTTGCTCATTTAAAGAAACAGTATTATTTGAACATACCCGGCGTCAGCCATTTCTTAGGTCCAATTTCCCCATGGGCACATTTGTTAAAGACTGGGTCTTCCAAGTCAGAGTGCTTGTTTATGACGTGACTTGTGAATGCATTGAATTTAGCCCATATCACAATCCATTTCCATCATGTGTAGAAGAAGCACTCCAATGAAGATGGTTTTCGCATGGCCTTATCCAGTCTGCAATTGCTTCATCGCCCTTCTCTTTTGAAAGTTTTGAGAGAACCTTTCTTATTTCTGATTAAAAAAATGCACACACATGTAGGGGGTTAACTTCCAATTTCCTCCATGGAGGTATGGATATTTTCTGGAATGGGGTATTAACTAGTAGTACCCTACCACTGACAAGTAAAATCGTCTGCCATCACACCAAGTAAAATACTAAAGTAGGACACATACATGTATGCACACATTGTAAGCTAATGACTGATTGATTATTAATATTTTTAACATGTAGACTTACCTTCTTTACATAGTGAATGAATAATTGACAGTTTACCATATGCACTTCTAAATGCATCATTTTGTTTTGTGCCTCTGCACATAGTCAATAGAGGCATGGTCTGGAAACGCGGCCAAAGTCTTTGTTCTATGTTTTTGTTCATATTTATGCAAATGTTGCACTTTCACACTTGCTGAACACATTGTATTTTCTGTATAATGAAGCAAGCAGCCAATAGCAGCGTTTGGGTTTAGTCACTCAACCGTGCTGTATAAATATTAATGATGTAAAACAAAAGACTTGTGCACTTTCAGGGCATCCTCAACATAAATCGAAGCTTGTTGTTAGCCACTTTGAAGTTCGCCGCGTTTTCAGACCATACCTCTATTGACTATGCTCTGTGTTTACTTTTAGATCTGAATGTGAAAACAATGTGGGTATTAAATTATAATTTCTCCGAAAAACTTGTTAGAACACTAATGGTTATTAAAATGTAATGAACCTTCCACCAGTCCATGTTTCTATCATGTGTGATTCGTCTATCACAATGCAAGAGAGACGCTTGTGAAGTTCGGACGTTGGATCCTTCGTCATAACGTCCTATGCAGAACTAAGTAGCAATTTCATCTTGCATTCTCGTAGTTCCTGTAATTAAAGATCGGATAGTTGGGCAGCTGGTAAACCAATCGAAACCGAATGGTCTAACTGATTTTTCACGATACTGGTCAAAGGAGTGATAATCAGAACCATAACGTAACCATTTAGTTGAAAGTCTATCACACTAGCAAACGCATGAAAAATCCTACTTTTGCCAAACCAAAAAAGGTTAACAACAGCTTGCTCTTGTTCATCCTTTAAATTCCATTCTTTTACAATTCTTGATATTTCAGGGTTTATCAGCTTCGTTCGCCGCCATATTGGTAACATGCATAATTACTAATTCGTAAATAATTTTACTTTAATACGATTTCGACCAATAGAAATAGGCGGCCGTCAGCGATCGTGAGTGACGAAAATTACCAGACCTTGCTAGCAGGCTCTCGCTTCCCCTCCCTTCTCACCAGTCCCCCTTCCGTTTCCTCCGCCCTCTCGCCCCTGATCTCTGAAAATTCACTGATATTTGGCTTGAATATATGAGCTCAGGCTTGCTTTTGTCAGATGGCTGGTGAAACACTATGCTGTCTTTGAAATATTTCTGCAGGCGCAGTTTAAGTCTCTATTTAGTTAGCCTGCAATACAGGCTCTTAGGGGGTTGGTGATTGGGCCAGATGATAAGAACGACCGCCCAACGAATGCGCAACAGATTTTCGAAGTGGCACGTTATATCAAGGCCGAAGTTAAAAACTGTGATGGCATTCCAATAAGACCCCTTGATGTAAAGGACGTGTGCATAGAGTCGGCAAAAAGAGTTGTTCCAGCCTATCTTTACTGGTTAATACGTCTAATCGTCAACCCAGATGAATGTAGTTATGAAGATCTAAACTCATCATGCGCGTGTAGAAGAATAGAGGAGGAGAGACGCGTATTGGGTATCGAAGACATTGTCACTGTGCAACAAATGCCCAGGTAAAACTACCAAAGCAGATAAGCCTTGCAATGGCTGTACATCACCTGACAGCATCCAAGCTACTCATCACGCTGTTGAATCGAATGGGCCATTGTTCGTCCTACAATGAAATGCAAGCAGTTGATACCAGTCTCGCCATGGAAGTACCAGCTCGAACCACTATGGTTGTATTATCAGCGAAAGCAATTTGGCCCAGCACCACCACAACTGTAATGGTGGACCATTTGAAAAGAAAGCGATTCTTACAAGCAAGTACACAGACAGGAGACCTGCAGTTAGAGTTTGTCAACGCGGTTGACAAGACTGGTGTCATGGCAAGAGTACAATCTTCATCGCAGTCCCACAAGCTTAACCCAGCCGGCGCTCACCGAATTCGTAGAAAATCAGCCTGTACCAAGCTGGAGTTGATTCAACTCTATTCTGTTTCAACATATTCCCTGTTCAACCAAGATTGGCCATTGCCCTATGATACATGGCTCGTCAACCAAGTTCAGTACAGTTTATACTGTTATGAAGCATGTACAGAAGATCAGCGCAAGCATCGGTCAAGTGGATTCTGTTGTAACATTTGATCTGGCCATCTATGCTAAAGCCAAACAAATCCAGTTGCAGTTTCCATAAGAATTATCTGATACTGTAATATGACTTGGTGGTTTCCATGTTGCACTTAATTTTCTGTCGCTGATTGGAAAGAAGTACCACAACTCTGGTCTCGATGATCTCTTCATAGAATCTGGCATGTATGCTGCTGGAACAACATCTATCCTGATGAAAGGCATGTGTGTTCCCCTCTTGTGGAAATTTGCGAATGTAAGTCCAATACCCAAAGAATCTCCTAACAGAATGCACCCAGCTGAGGCCTATATCGCTGACGGATATTATAATGAGACTCTTTGAGAAAATGGTCTTCAAACAAGAAATTTCGTCAGAGGCCAAGTCAGTGATTGGAATGGATCAGTTTGCCTATAAGGAAGGCACAGATACAACAACTGCCCTTATCAAATGCCAACATCATTGACTTAAATGGTGGGACGAAGACGCTGACTTTGTTCGAGTGATGTCTTTCGACTTTAGTAAAGCATTCGATTCTGTTCCTCATGATATTATCTATGAAAAACTCAAGTCAACTAATATTAATCCAAACATTATTAATTGGATTATTAGTTTTTTGATGAACCAAAGACAAAGGGTTGTCGTCGATGAGATTGTAACGGAATACGTTGACAGAGGTGTACCACAGGGTAAGGTCGTTGGTCCTTTTCTGTTTTCTTTAATGGTGAACGATATAACATTAAAAGATCCATATAGCAACTTACTTGTTAAGTTTGCTGATGACAGAACTGTCAGTGCACCTGTTAAGCTAAGCTGTGATTCTGCATCTGAGGAAGTCAGAAACATCGAGAATTGGGCAATGAATAATTGGATGCCACTGAATTTGTAAAAACATGTGAAATGCTTGTGTGCGGCTGGACTTCCAAACCTTTACCACCATCGGTAATAGGTATTGATCGGAAAAAATGGTTGAAACTTCTTGGTATTACTTTCCAAGATGACTTTGCTGCTGGGATCTTCATGTCGATAGTCTGTCAAAAGCTAGTAGCCGTATGTACATATTGAGAGTATGTAGGTTTTACTGTTTGACTCATTTATTATGTCACTGTTTTACTATGGGATAGAAGTATGGGGTTCTGTCTTGCAAAACAAACACTTGGATCACATTAAGATGTCCTGCCTGATTGAAGAGACATAATCTTATTTAAAGTGCTTATAAACCCAAAACGGTTTTTTGGTGATTCGGATAGAGCATAAAAAGTTAGCTAATAAGTTCTAGATTAGTTTTTCCGTTAAACTTTTAGTTTCGGAGATATAAGGGCTCAAAGTCACAATTTGTGAAAAAAGTAGCGCAGGCCGGGAGACTGGATCCGAGGAACGTGTTATGTTTCAATACTTATAAAAATATATTACAATTCGAGTAGACAAGGTAACATCGTAAAGACACATCGTTTGGGCATTTTTCAATAAAAACTCTTAAGATAGCTGTCTTCTATACAAAAGCCTAGTTGTTGTTGAAGATGTGTTCCTCGGATCCAGGTCCCTGTGTGTTATTTTGGTGGCGCTACTTTTTCCCCAAAAATGGCACAATTTGCATGTTTGCTTATATCTCCAAAACTAAAAGTTTAACACAAAAACTAATCCAGAACTTATTAACTAACTTTTTATGATGCTCTATCCGAATCACCAAAAACCCATTTTGGGTTTATAAGCACTTTAAACATGGAGCGATCGTATAAAGGCAATTCTGAGGGTCTCAGCATGCCAATCACCATAAGAAATGAGCGCATTTCATTGGTCAGCTGTAATATGAGAAGGCTTATATGTGATCTGTTGTGCAGCGAAGCGAGAAGAAAGTTTACTAGTATTTATAAAAATATAGATCTGATCAGACTTATGTGATATGTCCGATGATATGTCCTCGCAAGATTTCATAAAGGTATTAAGGCCTTAGAATCTCTATAATCTTTCACTTTAATGTATCGGAGTGCCGATATTTCGGCACAAAGCATTGACTTGCGTGAACGAATGTTGTCCTCTACATCAACAGGTAGTTTTACTGATTCCATCTGCGGAATTAGGTGAACGCACCATGGACAATGATGTGTGTCAGTTTTGCTTGCAATCTCCATGCATCACTGCACCAAACGACAGCAAAGCTACCTTCCTTAGTGCGCACGGACCTCCACGTCCAAACAATATAACAAAACGTTACAAGGACTACAAGGAGTATTATAAAATGTTGAAAAAGAAGCGACTATGGAACAACCCTCTTTACATCGATCGCAAGAATGAGCTTGGGATATTCATAGACGATGTTAGAGAAGTTTTACCGAATTGTGTCGTTTCGAATGTTAGGGAACGCTGGCCAAACCCTTCCGATATACCGTACAAAGGTCATGTACCTACCATGACACAGAGTGGAAATTGAAATATTTAGTGACAAAGGTATTATACTAGTGTGCATATAATAATTACTATACATTGATTACAAATAGGAGGTCAGAATTCTAAGTAGCTGTGACCAAATGTCACCAGTTAAAAGTGTGAAAGGTTGCCCATATATCGTCCTTGAAATGAAAGGACTTAGGTTTCAGGAATCTGTAAGGTGCTACTCTGTCTGGTCGCTTGGTAATGCTTTCTAGTGTAAACCTCTCTGTCCACATTCTCGTTCTACATAAACAGATAATTAGTTAAACTAGTCGGTTATTTAGAACATCACTGTTACAAAAATTACTGTGATTCGGTTTGCGCATACCCAGTCTAAACAAGTAAGATTGATCCTCATATTATAGATTTTATCACTGAAATGATTTCTTTTCGCTGCATACACCAGGATAGCATTATGAAACCTTTCTATATAATAGGTATCTCTGCACTATGAAAAGATAAAAGTATGTATATTGGTAAATAAATAGGTACAATTAGAGCCTACATTGTTTATATTTGATATATAAATTTCACAACTTAGTAACCATCCTACCTTTGCAAAATCGTTTACATGCTTATATATGTTTGTTTCTTTTATTGCCTTTGTTAGAGCTGTAGCAGCATCCATGGATTTGATCACCCGCTTTGTTGGCACATAGTCATCCTGCACTCTACATCTTGATTCACTGTTACATTGACCATGGTTACCCTGAAAATAATAAACCTTTAGAACCATCTCTGGCATATTTTAAATATGGTAGAGAGAAGAAAAAACAACAAGACAACAAAAGTAACAAAATTCACAATGCCTTATAGTGTTCAACTATATTCAGGAGTTGTTGGCGAAGCTCTCTGAAAACCTCTGCATAGAACCGATTGACCTGAATGTTAACATCCCCATTTAAGCGTCAACTCGCCGATTCCGAACTGAGGTTCCTGCAATAACGCTATCAGCTCCATAGTGTTCCACCATATTTTGCCAGACTCTGACGTTCTCACCCCCATGGTCAGTAGACAGTACGAACGTGCAAAGGTCTACCATACTGGTCAACTACCCGCAGAAACTTTTGCAACACAGTATCAGCCTGGTTATCATCAGATGTCTCCCCATATGTTATTAGCCTGGTAAAACCATCGATAGAAAGGTGTGTCACGAAACCCCACTTCACCAATTTATGGTTTCCATCAATGTGCCACACATAATTGGGACAAGGTGTCTCATAAATTCTGTGTCGAAACGATCTGGCACTTCGCACTGAAGGACCCTGTGGACCCTATGGATGCACTCTCACATTTCTTGCTCGCAGGTGCCCCATTACATTAACTTCGCCAGCATTGGGGTGTGTCGCTTTTATGTTGGCAATCATTTCATCTAGTTGGGAATCAGTTAAAGAGACAAACCTTGAGGGATGATCAATATTGGCATCAGCCAATAGTTTATTTTTTAAATAATCATTTTAAATAATTTTTTAAATAATTATTTGTTAAATAATCCAGGGATTATTTAGCTCACATAGAAACATTTGTAAATAATTCATTATATACGTAAATAAAGGTAAAATTAACATATATTGGTCGTAAATCATTTTTTTACATTTGGCGCCCCATAGTGGGTTAGACTCATCTCAGTACAAAGGACATAGTTTTCGCATTGGTGCTGCAACTTATGCTGCAGAATGCGGTTTTTCGGACACTCGAATACGACTCGTGGGTCGTTGGAAATCTGACGCATTAAAAAAAAATCTTCGCACACTCAATTTGGGTTTGTGCGCATGACGGGTATTTCGGTGTTGATTACGCTGTCGATTCATTAGATACATGTTGAGCTGATGCAGGGGCAGGGCTCAAATTCTTACCAATGACACTTAATTTTACTGTTCGTGCTTGTGTGCACAGTCTTTATAGTCCAGCTATTTTGTTGTTCCACAAGCCAACGCAGGGGCACGGCTTATCGGTGGCAACGTGAGTATCTATTGTAGCCAAACCGATGCAAGGACTTCTTATGCCTATATGTGAATGGTTTGTCAAGTTGGGGTGGGGTGTGTCTCCTTTACCCCAAGGAAACTTGTGGCATTTGTAATACCCCACCTTTATTATATTATTATAGCACATAAAACAGAGCTTAACTTGACAAACAATTCGCAGCATGGAGTTAAATACAAGGAAGCGATAAAGGTAACTTAATTATCAATTGTGCAGTAAAACTATCTGAATTTTCAGTATCTTTGCCTTGTCAAAACTATTAATCGTTCCAGTTGTCTCTATTTTTTACTAAGCTGTAATATTTATGTTAGCTCTATTTCTATAACTACTGCACGTTGTTACTCCGGCCCGTATGGACAGGAGTTTTAAAATGGGCACGTTTCAGTCCCTATGTATACCGGGTGGCGCAAAAAAAAGGTGGTCTCCTGTCTTAAAAACTAAAAGAGCTATTCGCTTAAACAAGATTCTTTGCAATCAGTAATGTCTAACTAAAATTTGATATACACTGCATTTTCATGCAATATTCACCGAGCTAGCTGCATTCAAACTTGAATGAACATTCTTGGAAGTGTCAAGAGCTAAAAACGGCCTATTAAACTGCATTCATAAACGTTGCAATTTTATCGTAAGTATTCGTTTGAATTCGATGTTTACTCTAGTTTAAAGTGCACCTGACATCAACATTTTTTATTGTCTTATTTGGGAAGAACTTTTAAAATGATAAAGTAACTTCTTTTGAAGATTTTCGTTTATTCGCTTTCTTTTTGAGATATATCAGTTTGTTTGATATGCAAATGTCCGGAATTTATGTCACACATGCATAATGACTTATCAGAGAATGTTATATATCTTTGCGTTCATCAAATAAAAACACTAAAGTGTGAATAACACGTGTGGTGTTTCTTCCACAACACCAAACTTCTCGATTTTAAACGATTTCGTTCGAGAATGAAAGAGATACACACATTTCTCCAATAAGTCGTTATGCATGTGTGACGTAAATTCCTGACATTTGCATATCAAACAGACTGATATCTCAAAAAGAAAGCGAAGAAACGAAAATCTTCAAAAGAAGTTACTTTATCATTTTAAAAGTTCTTCCAAATAAGACAATACAATTTTTGATGTCAGGTGCACTTTAAACTATGTTTACTCTAGTATTGCACGAGAATGCCCGCGGTGTATATCAAAATTTAAGTTAGACATGACTGAATGCAAAGAAGTTTTAGTTTTTTAGTTCTACCATGGATAGTAGAGACTGGATAGGAAACTAAGATCACGTGTGACGTTTCCAGCATGCTGATTGGTTAAGGCACCAGTTGATCGTGTGAAACCTAGTTGAAAATCGTGACGTCACCAAATCTCCATAAATCGCAACTTTTAGCAATACAGCTAAAAATGATAGTCAAACTACCAAAAAATATAACAATATCACTTTACGACGGAATATCCGACTACCATTACTCATTTTAAGCGAAAAGTTCCAACTTTAGATGGTGAAAAACGCGTCACAAATTTCAACTAAAACAACGGTAGTTTTTGCGACGCCAGTTTCTTCACAACAAAAAGAAAACAGCTGAAACAAAGATGAACAACATTAACCTTGAACACTTAGTCGTGGCTTAGGCAGGTTTGTGAGACGATAAAACGTTTTGGTATCTCAATATAGCTACCTGAATACGGAAATATAGAGAAGTCAAAGAGAAACTCAGCAAAATTGACATCAGCTAGTTTCCTATACAGTATTTTTATTATCCATGGTTATACTTAATCAAACAGGAGAACTTTTTTGCACCACCCAGTATACAGGGTATCAAAAAAAGGTAATCGAACTTCGACAGGTCATCATGCATCGGATGAGTTCTTTAGCTTACCATTGATACCTTTCTTATATCATGATGAATAGAAATTACTAAATACTCGTCTCCTAAAAATTGCCGGTCGAAATCGCATTTTTCCACTGTTGGGAATTCAGAAATCATCATCTCATTCTGCATCGTTTAACAATCTAAACCAATAGCAAAAGGAGTTCATGACAAATCCCTTGACGTCATTACTCGGGGACAAATTAGTTTATTTTGTCCAATGTTGGATCATCTGAAATTCAAATTAGTAAATTGTAAATCACTTGCTTGGTTTTGAGCTAAATTCCCAATGGTGGAAAAATGCGATTTCGACCGGCAATTTTTAGCTGGTGAGTATTTGACAAAAGACCATGGTTATTCGATGAGAATCAGTTTCAACCAACTTAAGTTATGGTTATGCAGTTAAATGTAATATATATTGTTTTTGTTTAATTTTAGGTTGTCGAGCTGGCTGATATTGAAGGAATTGATAAAGGTTTATCGATGTAATAGTTCCACATGCCGTCGACAGGTACCAGATGGAGCTCGAAGATGTCAACTTAATTTCCAATTTTCCGATACCAGAGTCAGGAGAACCTCTTGTCATAAATCTTATTGTTAACCAAATGTAAGTAATTCTCAACGGTCCTAATCCATCAAGTTTGTGAATTGCGGTGCCCAAGCTTGGCACCCTTTCCATTCTGCCTGTGAGTTTGTAATTGTGCGTTTTACGTTTGTACATAGAAACTAGAAATACGTGTACGCAACAACCCCTCGCCCGCCGCTTAGTTATTTTACTTTAACCATTGATTTGCCAATCGAATGGACTTATAATAGACACTACATGTATGTATCTGTGAGAGCCTTTAAACTATCAAGCTTGTGTTGTGTTCTGAATTTCATTGTTTCATAATTAGACATCAAACTAAATAACTCAAAGTGTTTACTTTTTGGGTAGCCTGCGTGGCGGCGTGAGGGGGAAGCGGAAGGCGATGTGAGGCGGGGGGAGGGAACGCCTGCACGAAAGACCCATGTTTTTGGATTTCTGCCCACATGAAAACCTGTCAAAAACAACCAATCAGCGACAAGCGGGCTTTCCTCAATGATTACAACATTTCACTTCGGGCCGAATCGTGAAATATCCATGTCTGAAACTCCGTAAAAAGCTTGACTGCATCTGGTGGAAACAAAAATTATTTTGAAAATTTATTCAAGCAATTGTGTAGACATGGAAGCACAGAGTTGATTCTGGCTGAGGCTTGTGAATCAATCGGCTGTGCATTACTACGCAGTGAAACTTTCTCCGAGCGGGTTTGTAGGTCTTGCGGCAGAAAAAATAAGAAATGCTTTTGAACTTTATAACTTTAAAAATCAGTATTAACACATGCAAAAGGAGACAGCAATATATGTTCCACCAACCAATAACATTAATAGCCCTGATAGAATGAAGCGACATCTGACTACCGAACACCGTAACTCCAGAATGGGATTTGGCCAAGAAATTTCATATGCAAGACAACATAGAAACCGTCACTTATATACGTTTAGCCATAAGTCTCTTTATTCTGAAACGTCGAGAGAGCATTGTTGAAATCAGAGAGCATTGTTGAAACACCTGAAGACAAGGACAAGGTAGAAATCACAATAATATAGCTGCTTCCCCTGCCGACTGATAATCACGCTCTCGCATGAACATCTGGTAAATCTACCAAATCCCGTTGGTAATACCATCAAAACATCTTTTCCTGCCAGCCGCTCCATTGTAGCAACTTTTTGTTCCTGTTTTAAACTGAAAATCGGTTAACCCTGAATACTAATGAGTTGAGTTAGCCAATCAGAATTTAGCGTCCTCTGGTGGACGTAGAAATCCAAAAACATGGGTCGTTCGTGCAGGCGTTCCATCCGCACTCACCCCAGTCCCCTCCCCAATCCCTAAACGCCTGCTTCGCAGGCTACTTTTTGGGTGCAATTATATCAACCTGCACTGATTAAGATTTGTTTGATATGTAAAGGCCTGATCCTCACTGTGATGTCACACTGTATAATAACTTACTGAAAAAGCATGTATATATATCTTTGGGATTATTAAATCAAAGCACTCAAAACGTAAGTAACTTCGTATGTTGAGTATCATGGGAATGGGATTACAAACCTAATATCATCAAAACCCTAAACCTAAACAATGCAGAAAAGGCAAATTAATTGCTCAACACTGTCACTAGACAGTGTACTATTATTAGCCATTATTTGAGAAATTATTAATTTGTTTGCCTTTATTTGTGTCTGTTCTTGCCCATCAACACTGTTACTGCAGTCTACAATTACAGCTTGAAATCAGCTGATAAAGTCTGTATAATTTGATGCTTTATAGTCCAGAGGTTCTGCAACTTCCAGTTGCCGGCCGCCCGGCGGCGCAGAACCTCTGCAAATGCGGTTTATCGCGCTGGCGTCAATTTAAATTTAAACGCCAAATGTAACCACCAAAAAGCCGTTTATAGTACGTACTGTACGTCCCAATCACAATTCGTAATCCTAACTTAACCCCTTCGACTGCCAAATTATCCCTGTCTAACCCCAATTTTCCTCTGTTACCATGGCAACAATAAAGGATCGTTTACCATACACACAAATATTCCGACAAAAGGCTACTTTCACTTCCCCTTGCATAAAAAAGTGCGGGGAAAAATTCCGGTCGAGATTATTATGACATGTCTATTATCCGAAGGTGCTAATGTCTATTATTTCTATAGTTTTCACGTTTGTGTGTGGAATCGTAAGCACGTATAAGAGTCAATGGGAATTTATGTTTTAGTATATTAAATATTTCTTCTTTTTAGAGCTGCATTTTATTGTTTACATTTTTGGTCGATGAATTCATGTACCACTTACATTGTATTACATTTTAAAATAACTTTTCTCTTGTTTTGTTCACTATTTCGTCGTAAATCGCAATTTTGGTGTGATAGCAAGCAAAAATATAAACTATCGATCGGTGCACTGTAGCACTGTGTCTGGTTAAACTAAGTAATCATAAATTAAAAGTATTTTTCATATAATGCATTATCTATTCGTCATTTCTTATGACAATTATCAATATTAATAAAATACTCTGAGCAGGGAGGAGGCTATCATAATATTTTTAAGGTTGTGGCGTACTTTTATTCACAAGATGTGCGCCTTCAAAGCAAACACTTATTGTCTTTATTTATCGGCTTTAAATTTATTTAGATGTTGAGTTTCTCGACTGAGTCACCCGTGACGGTGAAGACAAATGGTATGGCAATAGCTTTGAAATGGTTATATACGCTGGTAAAACAAAGTGGCAATACACCTCCGCCAGAAGAGCGCTTAAAACAAAAGATTGTAACACTAGGAATTGGTGCTACGAAGGGCAGGAAACAATATTTCAACAAGTACGTGAATGGTAACACCATCTGCAGGAGACATACAGGAGTAGAGGTGACCTCAAGGAAATGCGTTTTGGTAAAGCATTCGTCATTTGGAGCGGATAGCTGGGCCGTCTTTTCTGAAGGTACAGTGTCATTAACAATAGATATTAACCAAAACATTCTACATGAGAACTTTCGCACAAACGAAAGCGTAAACGATAAGCACGCCAAAGATTGTTTAAGAAATGTATCTATTTATTATTTTTACAGCATTTAATATAAAGTCAAAAGATAAAGAGATTGAAGATACCATCGCTCAACCACAACAACCTGCAGTTCATCCAGCACAACCTCTCGTACGACCTGCCGTTGTTCCAGCACAACCTCTCGTACGACCTGCCATTGTTCCAGCATACACTGCAAAAAATGCTGTGTAAATTTGACACAATATTTGGTGTAAAAAATGCATCCATATTAACACTATATGTTGTGTAATAGCTACACACTGTCGATGTGTAAATTTTACACAAAATATGCAGTAAATTTACACAAGCAAAATGCATCCATATTAACACATTATTCGGTGTAGAACTGAAGTGTTACACAGTCTGTAAATTTTACACAAAATATGTGGTAAATTTACACAAAATATGCAAGTAAAATACATCCATAGTAACACATTTTGTGTAGAAATGACATTTAACACACAGTATGTGTAAATTTACGCAGGCAAAATTCATCCATAGTAACAGTATTTAGTGTAGGTAATTTACAATTCTAAATTCTACCACAAACTAACAATACAATATATTAAATAGAATAGTATGCACTTTATTTTTTATGAAGGATGGTACGTTTCAGAATAATTTTATGTACAAACTAATGAGTATAGGGGCTTTGCATGGGGTGTAGGTAAAACATGGCCCATGGCCCTATCTATGGCCCACCTGTTTTTCCTTTAATTTTGTTTGTTTTATGTTTTCCACATTTTCCATGAAGATATTGGGGTTGTTAGAATACATTTCATCATAAAAATCTAGTTACCAACCCAGAAACTAGCGTTCCTAGTAACAGAGCAAGGATTGGATTGGGCCATGCTCGTTTTACTTCCGCGTGAACGGAAACAGTGAAAATGTCCATATGTACCATAGTACGTATTCCATATAAGGAAGTGTACTACCTAACCCTACGAACAAATACAAGGTATTGACGAAAAAATACATTGGATTGACGAGCAAATACATTGCATTGACGAGCAAATACATTGCCCTCGTACCAGCCCACTGGATGCGGGATTACTGGGTCTCTTCCTTAAATTAACTATTATCCTTAATTTACAAATCGCTCTGAATTAAGGATAATGGTTAATCTAATGTTAGAACCCAACACAACAAAAAAACACCCCTCGTAGTGGGTTTTCTAACCCCATCCCAAACCCCCAGCCATTAGCCTGAATATCACGATAGCTTGTCGACCCCCAGCTGAGCTACTCAGATCTGAGTAGTAGAATCACAACCTTGACTTATTCCAGTTACAATTGGTTCTCTGGGAATTCTTGTGAGATCAAATAATCCAATCAAATAAACAATTATGAATCATGAGTATTAATTATTAAGCCACTCAAAATCTACTACTACTACTCAGATCTGAGTAGCTCAGCGGGGGGTCGACAAGCTATCGTGCAAGTTTTCACAGAGTGAATTACAGGTATATATTCAGATTTCAGGCTGCACACAGGCTACCACTACCAGCCATCACTGATCCACGCCCCTACTTGGCGTGCTAAACTTATGATTAGTGAGAGACACTAAGCGTGTGGGATAGTAATTGACTAATGTACGCATGCGCGAAACTCACGATCGCCACTAAATTAACCATTATCCTTAATTTAGAGAATTTGAGAATTAAGGATAATGGTTAATTTAAGGAAGAGATTGTGTTGCAACAACAGTCTAGTATACCCAAAAAGTCGAAATGTGGAGAGAGGACTGGGACAGAGTTTGCCTTAATTTCGATAATTGTAACCAACCCGAAACCAACAAAGTTCCTAAACCTCTATTTCTAAGGGTTACGGTTAGAAAACTCGTTAGGCGGGTAGTTAGGTTACGATCTGTTGTTGTTTTGGGATTGGTTACAATTATCGAAATTAAGGCAAACTCTGTCCCAGTGCTCTCTCCACATTTCAAATCTGCGATTAGGAACGCTAGTTTCTGGGTTGGTAACGAGATTTTTATGGTGAAATGTATTCTAACAACCCTAATATCTTCTTGGAAAACGTAAATCCAACAAAATTGAAGGGAAAACAGGTAGGCCATAGGGCCATGGGCTAGGGATGTGTCAGCAGTCATGTTGAAAGGAAGAACAACTTAATCCTATTTCCCCATGCGACTTTTTTCTTTCTATTTTTGTGTAAAAACATACTACGAACACATGGCCGCTGTTACATAGTCATGCAAAGCCTCTATATAGATGTAAAAACTACAAGATATACAAACTAGATTAATTAATAGTGTTTGTAATTATATTTTCGATGTCATTTACAAATGATATAACATGTTGGAAGTTTTTTCCCATCATGAATATCCAAGACACACTTCTGCAAATAGGTACAAAGATTTGCAATTTCAGCAGGGTAGCTGAACATAAAAACATAGCAAACTGCCATAAAACATAAGACCCCATTCACTAAGCCCTCGAACTGCACACATTGCCTTTTTCAGCTGTCACCAGTATTTTGGATGGGCAATCTAACTGCCCCCGAACAATTATCCCGTGGACATTGTGTTGATGTCCGGCTGACAACTGTTGCTGCATCAGCCTCCTCCTATGTGAAAACAAATAATAATAATCAGCACACAGTATATTATAAAGTATACTTATAAGTAGTACCATAACATGAGGGAAATTAGTGATTAAACGTCCCGAGAGCAGAGGGAGGACTGGGACTTTTACAAATCCTCCCGAGGCTTGAGGAACATGTGATCACTAATTTCCAAACATGTCATGCTATTAGTTTGTAATACCATGATTGACGAGGAAATATAGTTATTGTTTGAAATTCATCATGAAATGTCAAAATCAATGCATGTTTGCTCATGCATGTTAATGAGGGAAAATTAGAAATTTGCCCTGTTAGAGGAAAAATTAGAAACTTGCATGATAAAAACTGTTTTTTTACAATAACCAAGATTAGTATTATACAGTAGGAATGAAAATTAAACTTACATCAATAAATTCAATGAAATTGTACTCGGCCTTCTTCTTTCTCGTTTTTGCATGGAGCAAATATGGCAGGATGGCCATGGCTACTTCAGCTTTTTCATCTATAACAGGTCAGGAAAAAAACAATTTATCATTAATAACTTTCTATAAATCCCCTGGATCTGTGTATAGGTAAACAATTCAAGGGCTAAACTACATTTCTTACCCAGAGAACAATCCAATATTTCATTGTCATCACATTCTTGCTGTAGAAGATCCAACAGTTTCTTCACGTCATTAGCTTTGGTTTTTCTTTTATTGATCAGCACTAATATCGGTTCAACAACCTGATGAAAATTTCTGGTTAATTGGTACATTTGCTGGCAATGTCGGAATTGTATGGCAGAGACTTCAATTGCCTATCCAGAGCAGCTCTTATCGACAACAAGCTTGCTTTCTTGTAGTAATTCCCTTCATTTTTCCTTACAGACGTAGAATTTTGACAAGCATTTATTCATTTCTACCAAATTCATGTCATTTATTGAAAATTGTAAACAATGTTGTGGACGATTACTTGACTTTTCGCGATATTTGATAAAATAATATTTTCAAACAAAATAAAGTTATCTGAATTCTTCAACGTATAATTCTTCAACGCTTGTAAACAACAGTGGTAATGAGAAACTCTACTCAGGGCCGTACTCAGAAAATTTTACAGGGGGGTGTAAGCTCACCTCAACCGACTGATGCACTAGCTTGTACCGACTACATCCTATCGATCGAAGCTTGTCAAAACAGTGGCAGATCCAGGGTTGTTCGGAAGAGGGGGCGCACATGAAGAATCAGTACGTTGTGGTGCATCTTCGCGGTTACGTCGCGAACCCACTAGGGGGTGTGTGGAGGTATGGCCCCTAGGAAAATTTTTAATTTTGCAATACCCAGAAGTGCTTTTTTGGCGATTTCTGATAAGAATTTTGGCGAAATTAGGGCACCACGCCATTGCTAAAAATGCACGATTGCAAACGGGCATCAAGAAACACTTTAATATAAATTCAGAAGTAGTACAGAACGAATATACACTTTAGCCATCTGGAAACGTCCATCGTTTTATCTTGGAACCCATGTAAAATATCTATAAGTGAAACTGGCTTTTGCAATGAAAATTGGATAAGCTACCAAAACAAATCGGTCATATATAATATTGCGTTTATCACTCCGACTTCTTCGTATTGACATGGTAAAAACAGAAAACACTTGTTTGCGGGCGCGCGCTGCGTGCGTGTATCCGGCCTACTAAAATGACCCTGGTCAGGTCAGCTGGTGAAATGGTTAACTCTCAATGCGAAATGAAAACATGATGAGCTAAAAGTTAATGATTCTACTTATCCGTGTTAAATCGAACACGTCTAAAATATCTTTTCTGCCTACTAAAATAACTTTTGCCGACTGAAACTCGTATAAAGATTTTGGGGGGGTTCCCCCTAAACCCCCCGTAGCTCCGGGCCTGAGTCTACTTGAAACCCACGACCTTCGGTGAGCTAGTCTGATGCTTTACCGAGTGAGCTACAGGTCAAGTTGGGGGAGCTGGTGATCGAATGGTACTTGGATTATTATTATTTTACTTTACTGAAATTCCACATCAATCCTGGGCACAGATTAAATAAATGGTGATTGTCATGCAGTATTTGGATTTTCAAGTTTATAACTTGCAAACTGTAAGAGAAGATAGTACAAATAAAACATACTGTGTATAAGATTGAAAATGCTGTTTCTTTACCATATCTTTCATAACTGCATGTATGATGTGAAGCAAATCTTTTCGTCACCCTTAATTGAGTTGTTTTTAAGCAAATGGATAATTTTTAATACACCGTTATACATGGCATTATATGCAAGCAATTCTTAACTGTTTTAACTAAGATATTTTATTATCACCAAGGCGCGTTTTAACTGCAAGATTTAAATGTCCGATAGCAAACCACCCACATTTAGTATTGTTTATTTTCCTGATTTCATCTATAAAATTGGGATACATTTCTGGTACGAAATTACTCTTTTGCTGGTTTATTGACATGACAAGCTTTATTATAAAGCATTTCCTCAACGTGGAAGGTGCGTGATTTTTTGGAAGTTCCTGTTCATGAGTTTTCGAAATCCCGTTAGTCATCTAACTGTGAACAACATAGTTTGAATTTGGTTCTCACGCTTTAAACATAAATGATCAATTGAACACAAATAACCCTGTTTTCCTATTAATTTTGTAAATTTTAAAGCCCCATTTCCCCCGTTATTTTAAAGCACCATTTCCCCGATCATTCCACTGTGCTGTGTAATCTAACGCTGCGTAAACCAATGTTATCAGTCAAAGAAGTGTCATACAGGAAAATAAAATCAATTAACATCAATGTTCTTAGAGAAGACATACAGCAATCTGATTTGTGTCGTGAAACACCAACGGAATTAGGTGACCTTGTTTCTTATTACTCTACTTGTTCTGATCTTCTGGATAAGCATGCTCCTATTGTCAAGAAAACTATCACTGTACGCCCCCTGCATACCGTGGTTTAATGATACCATCAAATCAGCTAAGAAGAAACGTCGGAAATATGAACGTGTTTGGAGGACCACTGGTATTGAATCTGATAGAGTTGAGTTTACCAAAGTGAGGAACTATACAAGTCATGTAATTGAACAAGCCAAGATAGAGTATTTCACAGATTTTATTAAAGAGAACAGTACCGATCAACGTCGCTTATTCATCGCAATTAATTGCCTATTGAAGAGATCTAGTGATGAAGTCTATCCACCCCATTTGACCTCAAATGACTTTGGTCAGTTTTTCGTCTGAAAGATCGAGAATATCCGCTCTGAGCTAGGTGCAGCTGTGTCAGTTATGGACCTACATGCCGAGTCTACAGAGCCTACAAAGTTTATGGGAATCCCCCTAACTAATTTTGAGGTCCTTCCACTAGAATCGGTGAGGAAGTTGATCCTGAATTCTCCCACAAAATCGTGTGAAATTGATCCAATTCCTACCAGTATTGTCAAGGAGTGTGTGAATGAATTATTGCCTTCTATTTCATCTATAATAAATACCTCCCTTCAACAAGGATGTTTTCCTGATGAGTGGAAAGGGGCACTGGTTAAACCTAAGATGAAAAAGCCTGGTCTGGAACTTGAGTATCAAAGCTATCGGCCTCTTAGTAATCTACAGTTTCTGTCTAAGCTTACAGAAAAATCAGTCGTTCAACAAACAACCTCCCACATAATGACACATAGGCTTTTCCCTGAGATGCAGTCTGCATACCGACGACACCACAGCACTGAGACCACATTACTTCGTGTTCGAAATGATATCCTACTTAACATGAATAAACAGCATGTGACGTTACTGGTCTGCTTAGACTTGAGTGCCGCATTTGATACGATTGACCATACAGTACTGCTTCAACGTCTTGAGAATAAGTTTGGTATTAGTGGGACAGCTCTTGAGTGGTTTCGGACAAACTTGTCAGGTTATCATTATTATTATTATTTGTTATTATTATCAGCCCTTGTTAAGTTCTTTATTAGATGCCAACAGGTTGTAATTGATGGTGTCAAGTCTGATAAGTTTGACATCAATTTTGGTGTACCGCAAGGTTCCACTATTGTCCTATTTGATATTATTAGTGAACATTTACCTACAGGTAATGTGTCTTGGTCCAAAAATGGGATTGTAACCACGCAACGATATACTCGGACACTGATGATTCAGCAGGCACGTTAGCTCGATGTTTTTGGCGACCCGTCGTCCTTGGTTTCTCTGGCACTGTTCCGACACTTTGGGCTAGGGTTTCCGCCAGCATGTCTTTCCTTCATGCCAGAACGAAACTTCTCAAGCATCACATAAAGCAGGGACACTTTTTGGCGTGCAGAACCAGCATCAATTGCAGAAAACTGAAGCTGAAGGGTGAGAGGGCGGGTTAATACGAGGCATCTGCAAACGACAACTAGGGTCAAAATAAACTGAAAAGAAATAATACTGTGGTACAAGCTGCTTGCTTTCTGGGTAGATTCTCTGTTCCAAGACTGGTCGTCGTTGTCCCTGATTTCCTCGAAACATCGAACAATGGCGGTAAAATCTTCTACAAATACGACTAAGCCATCAATCCTCGCAACCCATCTTGTTTTACAAACATCAATAAGATGCGTCCGTTTAGAATCGGGAAATAGTTCCTTCATGATCTGCAAATACGCATAACGCTTTGGTGAAAAGTTGAAGAATTCAGTAGCAACACGAACAGTTTCCATCATATTTCTAACCAACTGCTCCTTACAACATGATGCCACACACAAATTAAAAACATGCGAATTGCAGTAGACATAGACAGCCTTTCTCTGAACAGCTTGAATTCGCGTTGCCGCTCCGGAAAGCCTGCCAGTCATATTTCCCGTTCCATCGTACCCCTGTCCACGACAATTTTGAATCGACAAGCCAAGCTCATCAATAGAATTCAAAATAGTAGCAGATATTGCCTCCCCCGTCAGACCAAGTTGACAATGCACAAAACCAAGGAACTCTTCTCGAATTTGACGTTTCGTATCCACAAAACAAATAACAAGAGACATCTGCTCCAGGTTTGCACAATCCGTTGCTTCATCAGCAAGAATTGAAAAAGATTTTGCCTTCCGGATCTTGCCCACAATCTTTTCTAAAATCAATTCACCACAGATTTCGATAACCTGCTGTGAAGAAACTCGGAGTCTGAAACACCTGCACATCGTGCTCCATACTTCACAATTTCATGAAATTTCCTGGGTTCTTGTCTTTGGACTCCTGATCCCGTGAGTCATCTCGGTGACCTCGAAGACCGAAATTTTGCCTGCCACAAAGAATCACACCTTCAATAATGGGTCGCAGTTTTGCCCTGTTCTCCTCAACTTGCTTACGTCTCAACTCATTCAGCTGCACGTCGATTTGTGTAGACCTGTTCTCCATCGACGACTTGAACAGTGTCACACGAATGGTGGCTGTTTTATGGAGTTGAGATTTTTCAAGATGCTCACGAAATCTTGGTACTGCCACTTTCCATGAGCTCAAGGGAGCTTTAAAAAGCCAACCATGGAAACTATTTCAACCACTCATAACGAAACCTTCTCTTGTTCCCATTTGCAGGAAAGACATATTCTGGCTCATGTCCCCAAACATTGTAGAGGAGATCGTATTTTGTTGATCGGTTAACGAGTTGGCTTTATTAACAAAGTTACCAATATCTTTCGAAAAGGAAATTGTGTCACTACTGGCAGTAGTTTCAGAAGCCGATGCTGCTGGTGTTTCTAATGTAGGAGTAGAAGGGCAAGCTATCATCTGATTTTTTGCCATCTTACATTGGGAAGGTACAGGTACCTGTACCTGCTCATCTTGACCATCACACTTTCTTTTTCTTGGCAATAGCTAGTCTAGAAGGGCTTGCTTTAACTTAGATCCACCAGATCTTTGGACGTTTCGTTTTGTATTTTTATGTATATTTAGAGTATTTTCAGGAATTTGAAACCGAGGAATATCAGTGCAGGTATTTGCTTCAGTATTTGACGTTGAAGATTCAGCAGGGTCAAAAGTAACATTGGGAAATAATGGCTTGATGAGGAAGTGTTCCTGACTCAACGAAAGAATGGTGTTTTTTGGCTGACAAAGGGCAACATAATGGTTTTTGTTGCTGGAATTGCTGCTGTTGCTGGAATTGGTGCTGTTTCAAGGTACCCTATTGGCATCATAGCACATCGGAAAATATGAATCCTCTCACTCATATCTCCTCTTGCATCCCTTGGGGAAAACAGTGCAATTAAACATAATGGCATTGGCATCCATCACTTCAAGGGCACTGCCATCATTAGAATCTTCCTCGCTAGCTACCTCAGAAATGGGAATTGGATAGTATGATTCAATCAGGAGCTCAAGTACACTTGATAGTGAAAGAAGACAAAGAAACGAAGCATATTTACGGTTGTTAGCATTATTGTAAACTTCTGCAACAACAGCCTTTGAAGGATCTGCCCGTGTCAAAGAATCCAATGCCTTATCTGACAAACACCTGGCAAAAGCATTTCCCCTGCAACTAAATGCACCTTTATTATGTTGCTGTTCAATCAAAGGGTGAGAAGAATAATACTGAGCATTTGTATAAAGCTCAATACTGACGAGGCACCGAAGGTATATGGCCATGGTTTCACTACCACACAGTGCAAGAGAGCATGCATTGTAGAGACAGTTGCCATCCCCTGTAGTTCTAAAGGTGATTGAAACATATAGAAATGCACATAATACCATGAGAAATGATACAAATTGAACTCATTTAGGGTCCTATTATAATATGTACTTCACACATTAAATACTGAATAGTTATACTCTGCTTATTCTTGCACATGAAAAATGGTTTGTGGCAACATTGGCAAATGTCAGTAATGTACACATAAAATATGTGATTGGATTTCTGGCACATTTACTAGGTTAATGTCAATATCAGCTGTCGATACAGAACCTTTTGTTCATTACACAACTTGTAATGAATGGCTGCTGTACAAATAAATTCAACAGCTCATTAGTTTATTACATACTGTAAGTGGTCACAACACTTTTAAAACAAGTAAAATAGTACCCTGTACCTGTCCTACCCCTTCATGGGTTAACCATCAGCATAGTTAACCCACTAAGAGACAGGTACTCTCATACAATTGCCCGGTGCTCTCTTAGGCACAGCAATGAAATGAACCATGCATTGGCCACAACCCATTTCATGAGGGGTTGTAGGTTTCACAATTCATTAAATATCAAATATAGTGATATAGTGCTTTCTATTATTATTTTCTATTATTATTTTCCAGCATAGTGCTTTCTATTCTCTAAAACAAGTGAAATCGTCTGTTGTGAGCCAACAGACATTATAGTCTTATAGGCCAATCATATCACTATATCTATTTCTCTGCTAACACTTGGTCAAGTGCAATCATTTCTTCTGTGGCAGCTTGTTTATACACTATACTGTATTAGTACATTCTTCAAAGGCTTGTGGGCCTGTTAACTCATTAAGGGGCAAGCAGGCATCAGGGCTCTTCACTGTGCTGAATAAAATTGTCTGGCACTAAGTACCAGATTAAAAAAAACCAATCGCATCCATGTATTGCACTAAATAGGAAACTCAGTCAACTTCACTTGTACTATTCTGGTACGATGCATCAAATGCTTTTCATCAGCATGCAGTTGTCATAATTAAACATATAGGACTAGGTAGACTGAGGGTAGTTCAATCAGACAAATTTAAGCTGCCAAATGGCTGAGCATTCACCAAGAATAGAATAAGATAGTAATGTACATGTACTGTAGCTAGAGATTTGGACTAGTGAGAGTCAGTTGATATGTCAATGAATAGTCGATTGTGATTTGACTGCAGAAATTCCATTTCCCACTAATCTATAAACTACCAGCACTAGGAAAGGGCAGGCAACAGAGTTGTGTAATACTGCAAAGAACACTGCTAAAAACCATGGTTTTTAGCTCATGTGTAGTACGATAAGACTGTCCTGTGAAAGTGGAAGGCCCCGACCACTGCACAGGCACATTGGTTAAATATATTAAATGATTTAAAAAATAGTAACTCAGTCTCAGCGACACTGACTCACTGAGAAGTTAAATTAATCCAATTTCATCACAACAAACACAATAACGGACTCATTAGCATATGAAGTACTGTATATCACTAGTCCAATATGACAAACTGTCAATGAGCTGCGCGGGAACTGTAACTTCGCGAAGTTGCACAGATAAACACTTGCATCCTTATTTTTCTCAAATAGTCTCGTAAGACGGTTCTCACAGTGACGCTTAAGAGAAGATAATTATCGGCCTTCTCCTCTGGAGAGTAATTTCCATCCAAGATGCGCAACAGTTCTTCCAAAACGTTGTTGAACGCCATGGTGAAAGAGATCGAAAGAACGAGCCCTCGCAATCTTATTATTAGATCACATCATAGTCCAAATGTAGATTGACGATCGGAAAATGTTTGGCTACAGTCAACTGTAGCAGAAGTGTAGCGAAATGGAGCAAAACGTGATCAAAATCCAACATTTTGATTGGTTTGCTACAGTCAACTGTAGCGGCTACACCTCCTAGCAACGTGACGGGCAAAACCTGCAGGTTCGTGCAGGAAAACTTGCGGGTTCGTGCGCAGAAACTAATCCGCGCCACGGGACGGTTCGTTGCACGGAAACAAACGAAAAACGAGCTAAAAACGTCAGCAGATTTAAGAAAACGATTTGAAATTTTAATTAAATTCAAAAAATATTATTTTGCTGGAAAATCTGACTGTAGCATACGCTACAGTTGCTACAGTCTAGATCCGCCACTGTGGACTACTGCGGAGGGGGTTAGGTGTTGTGCCGAAAGTGTTTGTTTTCAGAGTGATTATTTATGCATTGGTAGTTTGCGATTTGAATGTTGTAAAGTTGTAAATGGAGGGTTGGGGTGATTCAACTGATTTCGTCATGAAGTGCTGCAAGAGAAGAAATAGGAGAAAAGACGTGATTTGTTATTGCAGTTTGATGGTGAGACTATTTTGGAAGAAACCGGTTTGTGACGAACAAACTTTTAAGTTGGTTTTGTTCCTGTCAAATAATGGTTGTCCGCAATATACAATTGTGGAATGGATTCTGACATCGATGTGCTGGGAAAGGAAGAAAACGAAAAAGAGAGTTGATCAGATGAAGTGGATTTAAAAGAACATGACAAAATACGAAGGCCATTGGTTTTATGATATATTTTATAAGAAATACTTATATGTAAATAACATTAAAATTGCATTGTAAGTGTATGGGTTGTACCTGTATTTAATGATTTGTAAATGTTATTTTATAGTTCGGCGAGGTTTAAGTTAAAGGACGATTGATTATTAAAGATACTTTTGCTCAAGTGACATAAAAAATGTAGAATAATTAAAGTTAGTTTAATGGGTTTGACATTTGTTAATTTTAGTTTTAACGAAAGTAAGTTTTCTTGAGTGGACGAGAAAGATAATGAGAGTAGTTGAAAATGAAGATACATGTTAATAACAAATGGTAGTGATGTGCATAAATTGTTTGTGTTAAGAAACTTTAACGATCGCACCTGTTTCCATATAATCGCTGCGATCGCAGCAAAACAAACAGTCAGTGGTATTGATGGTGGGCTTTGTCATGTCACAGCTAATCAAAGCTATGGCTATGGACGTAGTATACAAAGACTACTGTCTTTTACTATTGCAAGCACAAGCACAGCTTTTTATTGTAATTGATGTTATCAGTAAGGCCTATTTGAAACGTCGAATTTATCACATTTGATATCAATGCTGTTTTTTGAGAGATCTTATATTTAAAAGTGATATGGTCAAAATATTGAAATTGTCTTGTGGTACAGTTGTTAAATGTGGAACTATACATTCATTTCGTAGTCTTTGGTATTCTTCAAGAACTTTAGGATTTGCTTTAATATGTTTACTCTCAATTTGTCCTAAAATATACAGACCTTGTAAAGAAGTTGCATGGCTTAAGGCAACATAAATTTGTCCATAGTTAAATGCTCTCTGTTTTATTAAGTCAGAGCTGAGTACAACTTTTTCAAGTGTTAAGCCTTGAACTTTATGTACCGTACATGCCCAAGCAAGTGTAACAGGGAATTGTACTTTGTATTTCTGGGGAAGATGCTTAACCTGGTCTTATTTTGATCTTTGCTAATACAGGTTCGATGGGAACTACTTTGTTTTTTCTTGCAAAAGGGTTGCCACAAGTGTTAAGTCTTTACCAGCATTTGGATCATCAAATTTGATATAGAGAACAGTTTGTCTTTGGGTATTTTGATTGAAAGACAGTTCCCATTTGTCCATTGATGAGTCTATCTTGAATACTGATATTTGTTGTAAGCATTACTCGAGCACCCTCTTTAATCAGAATTTCATAATCAAGTCCACCTGTCTCAGACCGTCCTCTTGCTAATACTCTATCAATATCTTGTTTCCTTACATTTGTTGGATATTGATCTTTAGCTTTAAGAATAAATAAGGATCCAGAAAGTTCTTCTAGTTTTTCCTTGTTATGTTTATCAACAGATGACTTACCAACAGATGACATTTTTCATGAAGTTCTATCATTTTGAAGACCTTCCATGGGTGGCACAGATTCTAAGAATCATTTTTGAAATTGTCAAATACAAATCTTCTACGTATTGGTGGAAGTTGACATAGATCACCTACAACTATAATAGTAATTCCAGCAAATAGCCGAAAACTTGTGGTGCCAAATATTAATTTTAATCTTTGATGGATATGAAGTAAGGTAGTGTTTCCAACCATATAAATTTCATCTATTATTATTAGCTTTAGGTCAGACAATGATAGTCTTAATTGTGTTTTCTTTTGGTCTGACATTGCAGGTACATTATCACCAGTTTCTTTGGGAATAGCAAGACCAGTATTTATTGTTGTTCCATCAATGTTTATTGCAGCCACACCTGTTGGTGCCATGAGAAGAACTGTTGGTAATTCAGGATTAATAGGAGGATGTCTAAAAGTTTTAACTGCTGTATGGTATATTGTTTTAATCAAGTGACTTTTTCCTGCACCTCCACCACCAGAAAAGGTAGATTGGTTCTATTTCAACAGGTTTTAAGCTGTTCATGTTTTTCATTGTATTCCTACACCATGTAAGAAATGTATCATATGCATGACGTTGCTCCATGTTCAAGGACCTCACAGTTTCACGTAATATATCATCAGAGATCTCTGTTGGTCGGTTATAATAAGTAATTGCTCCAGTGGTATGCTGATTAGATTGTGATGTTGAGTCAAGATGTGATGGTAATTGTTCGTTAAATTATTCATGTGGTATTGAGACATCTTGCACTTCACCTTGCAAATCTGCATTTTCTTGATTATTAATGGGATCATATGAATGAATATTACCCTGATTAGATTTTAGTACTTCAAGTGCCTCACTAACAGCATCTGAGTCAGGTTCAAAAATTGCTCTGTTGTGCTGAACAATAGCTTGAACATCAGGTTCATAGAACTTTGATGTATACGTTTGATCTGAAGCCATCAGATTATTTTCATCTCGCCATGGGTAATAGAGCATAAGTAAATGGTGAAAGTAAGATTCTGGTTATTTTCTTTTGTTTGGTGTATGATACCTTAGTACTGCCTTAACTTTTCTACATTTCATGTGTTCATTGGTGTTTATTAATTTTATTTTTTGGGAAGACATTGTGTTGTATCAGTTATTGTACTTTGTGATTCAATCAAGTCATCTGTAAGAACATCAGATTGGGAATCTTTTGTCTCGCTACAATCCATTTTATAATCTTTATGGTAATATGCAGCAAATTCTGCCAGACATAAGTTTTCAACAACAGGAATTGATGTCGGTCTAATGCTGTAACGCTGAATTATATTTGACTTAAAGATATCAGTGCTTTCGTCATCTAGTTCATTAAGCTCTTCTTGTGTCTTAGCAACACGCACTCTCTTTATTGGATAATCTGTACCAACAAAAACTATTTTTGGAAATATTTTCCTCAACCAAAGCTCAGGCATTGATCTGTAGACACATTCTTGTGAACTTACTTCGCTTGTGGAAAGAAAAGCAGCCCCAATTTTTTTAGACCATCTCTAATATTCCTGTTAGCAGCTTTTGCTGCATTTGTAATAGCTTGCGAACATTCAGTTTCATCTTTAGTAAAATATGAGCAGACATATGTTATGCATTTGTAGTGATTGAAAACAGGTTGTAAGTCAACATTTGCTGCAAAGCCTTTAATACCAGCAACAAAATAGTTGTTAATAAAACAACTGTCTACAGGTCTTTTAAGATGCAACTCAAATCAGAATCTGGTGAAATTGATAGAGGCAGAGCCCAGTAATATTCATCCTCAGTGATACCTATTGATTTTAGAATATCTGCTTCATTTAACGTTGCATTATAATCTGGCTTTGATGGGTTTAACACTTCATTTATTTTCTGTTTGACTGAGGTTAGAATATGTGTTCGCTGGTCAAGAATATTACTCTTGATTTCCTCATCTAGATCTGTACCAAGAGGTTCTGCTATTATTGTCCTTTTTGTAAAAAATTGACCAAAATTAAATCTACAACTAATATTTTTGTATTTTCTGCAGGTTTTAGAATGATTATGCTTTTGGTAAGTTTTAACTAACTCATGTAACTCTGGTTCTGTTTCACTATCTGGCAGGTAGGCTTGGACATGCTTATCTATAAACTCTACATAAGCTTCTTTGTTGTCAGGTGTAAGTTTGGGGCAGTCAGAAGTCCATATCAATGCATGTAAGTGAGGAGACCCTCTCATTTGGAATTCAATGCGGAGTGCATAATATATTATTTTACCTATTGGGTTTTTACGGCTAAGGAGAAGTTCAGTGAAAAAGGTTTCAACTCTGTGTTGAAAATGCTTCGCAACAACAACAGGATTAAGGTTTAGCATTGAACATCGTTCATTGTAAGACAAAGCTTCAATCTGCTCTTCAGTTATATTTTTTCCTTGTGTTTTAGCTATAATCTGAAACAGCTCAGACCATCTCAGATCAGCACATGATAATGTCATAAACCATGTTGGAATCCCAAGTTGTTTTACCATGGCTACTACTTCATACATGAATTTTTGCCAGTATGCTGGTGTGCCTGGAATTTGCCTTAAAAATAAATATGCCTGATCTTGACAAATTAAACCTTTTAATTTATTTACATTGATTTTATTTGTGATGCAGTAATACATTGCCCTTGTATATATTTTTAAGGCTACATTAATACTGTCAGATACCTTTTTTTGTTCTGTTATAAATTGTGCAAAGAAAATATATTCTGGATTCATTGCAAACCTTCCACTATAATGTAAAAGTCGAGCATTAAAGTACTTTACTGGTGACAATTTAATTATTCTATTATCTGTGTAGCCAAATTGTCCTTTTGAAACAATGCTGGAAATGCAAGCGCTTCACATTTTTTGTCAGTCATTATTGATACAGGATGTCTATTTTCTCCAGGTGCAATATTGTACACTTCATTCCCTAATGAACAACCTTTATTATTTTGTGTTGCAACAGGATAATCTGGTAATACAGAATGCAAACAGGTCTCATTAGTTGCTTGTCTATACTCACTCGTTCAATGGGTGATCTCTTTCTTCAGTATCCTCATTATTGGTTAATATGTCTTGCTTGCAGGTATCGGTTGAAGAATTTTCATTTTTATCAAAATTTGTGCCCAAAGCATCCTCATCTCCTAAATTTTGAAGATTTGCATTGATATTGTTTATATCAATTGTTATATTATACAATGGATTATTTAACTTTAGCCAGTTAAGAGCGTCAAGTACGCCCACAGCGCACTGCTTGAAAATAGACATGACCTCTGAATTCAAGTTTATGTTTAAGTTTCAGCATTATTATACCTGATCTTTCAGATGGCCGTGGTAAAACCTTACATGTCTTTTCACATTGAACAGGCACATTACAGATGGCTCCCTTGACTTTTCTTTGCTGTCCTTTTGGCATCACTATTATCTTTTCAAAAACTATTCGCTGTGCAAGAATTTGCTCAAGTTGAAAGTTCAGCTTGTATTTTGTCAACATACATGTTATATATTGCCTGACAGGGTATTTTGCCTTTTAATATCTTTGAATGACAGGTTTTACAAATGTATTCTTTATCATCAAATGACTTTAATATTAGTGAAGAGAGCATCATTGGCATTAGTGTAGAGAGCATCATTGGCATTAGTGTATTTATATTTTTGTAATAGTATGACTGATTTTCTGTAGAGTAATCGGTTGCAAACAGAACATATATAATAAGGACCTTCTTTTATTTTATTTTGGAACCTAGAAATACAATTGTCCAAATCATACAACAAGGGGTTGTTCTCCTTTGTTGCTCTACTGGTAGCTATTGTTTGAATGAGCTCTTTCTTTTTAATAGAATCCATTGATTTATATTCTTTGGAATATGTTTCAAGAAACTCTTTCTTTTTAATAGATCCATTGATTTGTAGTATAAGGCAGATTTCTCAGACCTCTTTTTTCTTAGCTGGTTCCAAATTTGCATACATTTATGCCAGTTCTCTTTATTTTTGTCAGTTAAGCTTTTTTGTCTGGTAGACTTATGCTTTCTTATGATCTTTTGCCTTTCTGATTTTGTTAATATACATGAACACGAGATAAATTGAATGTTGTATTGTATTTCTTCACATTTAAGTTTTTGTGTAATAATATTGCAAAATGTATTAATAACAGAAGTAGAATCAGTAAATTTTTCAAATAAATTAATTGTTTGCCTTTCATTGGTTGCAACTAAAACATATTTTGTTGTTTTTTGTTTTGTATTATTAACATGCTGAAAAATGCAACTTAAACAATAGGTTGTAAGCCACAGCAAAAATCCTGAATTTTCTGTAGTGTTGTTTAAAATTAACTTCTCAAGGACATATTTACTAGAAACAGAATTAGACGACAATGTACCCTGGTGTCTTGCATTAAATACTACATCAACATCAGCACCACATATATTTATAATGGGCGGCATATAATCAGTTGTAAACTCTTTTCCATCATTCAAGGATTCCTGGTAACACAACTTGGCATGTTCTGCAATAGCACTCAATGTAAGATCATTCCAGTAATTACATGCAGTAATAGTAGAAAAGCAGACAGAATAGAAGCACATTATTATACGTTATCCACAATAATTAAAATCATCATTAAATGTCTCATCACCTGCTGAAGAGGAACTTAAGTTTGATTCAGATGTGTTGGTATGTATATAATTTGTAATTTGTGTCAATTGTGCAACAGTAATTTTAACACCTTTGAGCTCAAATAAAACAGTTTTGTGTAAGTTTTTGAAGTATTCAATTAACTTATTGATTGAATTTACTTCTAACAATACACATGTGCCATGACCATCGGCCATACCAAATGAATCTCTAGCATGAGAATCAAATATTTTTAGTACACCAATTGAAGTTGTATAAATAGCTACAGTACTGCTTCCAATTGTTAAGAGAAATGAAATATAACCTTCTTGTATCAAAGTTTGTAAAGCACAATCTAAGGGCATGACATATGGTATGTTTTCATTCAAAGTAGCAATATGTAAACTACCACTGTAACTTTCAGTGAACTCAAGTTGACAAGTTGTGTTTAGCACTGTGACCATTGTAGGTAATTCTGTCAGTAATAAATAAGATTGCCTTGACAATCTTGATATAGCAGAATATAACTCATTGCCAATGTTCATAATTTGAATCAGGTGCTCTGGGTGATTTATTGTGAAAGTTACTGACTTGTTTCTGAAGTTATGTATCAAAGCACACAAACTCATGGCTATACACTGTTGTCCTGCATTGGGACCAAATACATCAACATTTCCTTGACTATAAGGTGCCTGAATAGTTTTACTGGGGTCAATAAAAGTAGGACCAGGATTTTTCTCAATGTCTGTACTAAGATTAAACGTGCAGAAATTAATTATGTGGTTTAAGTTCTTGTAAGTACAAGTTGCTGCTTCAGAATTTTGATCTAATGGTTTTGTACATGACTTGTATCTCTTTTTATTATTTTTTAAATAAGATGCAGAAGTTTTCAGTGAAGCAGTTTTTGTTCTACGTCGATTTGAAGCTTTCGGCAGACATTTTGTTTGTTTTAAAGTTTTGGGTATAAAATACCTTACTCGATCATTTAGGAGCCTTTTACGTTCATGGCTAAATGCATAAAGAAAACAATGAATTCGAGAAGACCTGGGTACATTTCTTTTGATGTGCTTTCGAACCAGTTTACGTAATTTTCTGCTTTTTTTCAAAAGGCAAGAAAGTTTTTTACCTGGGATTCTGCTTCGACCAACATGGCGCTTGTACTTTACTTCAATCCCAATAAATTTATCGTAACGAGATCTACATTCCTTAGGCTTTGTAATATAAACTTCTACAGATAGCTGGGAACATTTTTGATTCTCAAGTGACATAGGGTTATCCGATCGCAACGTGCTTTCCGATTTATTACAGAAAACCTGGACAGTCGATAATATATTATACACACTTGATGAAAATATAAACTCTTTTATAATCGCATCGACTATATTTTGTATGACACAATAAACAAATTACAAGTATTACAGTTACCTCAACACATTTAATGTATTTCCATACAACGTTCATGTATCGAGTCTCTTCATTTAGTGACCACTTGCAAGTTCATTTCGTCAACGACAACATTCTTTGTGCTTTCATTTGAGCAATCACAGTTTTCATATAACATTGTTTTCAAGATACTATTCGTGTTTAGTTTAGTACTTTTGGCATTCATATACATAGTCTTGGCATTCATTGTAAGTTCATTGAGATCGCAGACCAACCTGCTGGTCTGCTGCGATCGGCATGTGCATTTGTAAGCATTATGAGCGTATATAAAACCACAATACTCGCCAGCGATATCTTGTTCAAACAACCACGGAAAGGAAGCGAAGAAAGAAAGCACGTGTGAAGATCAGTGGGCCCTGGGTACGAGGGACGGGATGATGCAATAATTGCCATTTCGCGACATTGCCAAAATAAAAAACAGAGCCCTTTCTAAGACTCGTGCTCCCCACAGGGAGCCCGAGTAACTAGTAATAACACATCAAGACATTTCCTCAGCATAGGGGCAGGAAGTGTGGGTCAAGCTTACATGTCTTCACAACAGCTCCAGAGATAGTGCTTGATAGCTCTTCAGTGTGATCGATTTAAATTCACTGAAAACAACACCTTCATAACAATCAGCAGGCAGTAAAACAGAAGATGTAGTCCTCGCATCAAGATCAATTCTAATTGTCAAGATCTTCTCAAAAGAAATCCACAAACGCATTGGCCAATGCAGCTGGGTTGTCTCAAGTTGGAAGCTTAGTTTCCGGCTTTAAGTGCAGAAACTTGCTGATTGTAGAAAAGAGTTTCTTCTGATCCGTCGAGTTTTCCTGGATGATATCAGAATAGTATTTCATCTTAGAACTCAAAACTAATTATTTTACTTTCTCACATTGATTTACATGAAGTTCCCTGTCAGTAGTGAGCCTAGTAGCCCACCAACGCCGCTCTAGCCTCCTACGTTCCCATTTCTCGTTGCAAATAGTGTCGTTGTACCAAGGTGCTTCAGGACGAAGAGTCACCATGCGCCTCTTTAATGGAGCATGTTTCTCCAACAAGGACGACAAAACAGTATTGTACTGATCAACAAGGGTCAATACATTAGTTGAATCATCGACAGAGGTTATTGGTGACTGTATAATGTCAGTGCGCAACCGAGACATTTCAATTGATTTAAGCTTGCGATAGTAAATGACTTTCTTTGGATATGGTGTCTTTTCCAGAGCCAAAGTACAGCAAACAGCTAAATTATCAGATATAACTGGGTCAAAAACACTGAGGCCATCCCAGGCAATGTTCTCGTCTGTTCTTGTAATAAACAAATCAAGTGTGTGTCCGTTGTGGGTAGGGCCAGTAACACGCTGCTTCCGGTTAAATGTATCAAGTAGCTGAAGGAACTGAAGAGCAGCAGAATCATTTAAATTGTCAACATGAAAATTAAAATCACTGACTAATAACAATGAACCGGGAGCAGTTACAAGTTCTTCCAACAGCAAGGAAAACTCACCAAAAAAACAGTCCAAGAGTAAAGATTTGAAAGAACGACACTTAGAACAGAAACTTTTCCAGGTGCACAGTCTATTACCATCGAAATTACAGTCTAACTTAGAAGAGTAGTGAATATAAAGTTCATGATTAAAAATGGAAACAGAAGTACTATTATGAACTATCGGAGAGAGATTGTTCCAGAGAAATACAATTCTGTTGAAAAAAGAATTTCTAAAAAGAGAAGTCCTACAAGGATTGGCTTCAAGCAAGTTGTTTTGACTTGAACAAGTGCGAGACGAGCAGATAAAAGAAAAAGTAACAAAACGAGAGGTATCTAGATCGTAGAGACCTTGTTTGCACTTAAAAAAGAAGAGAAGATCCTTAATTTCAAGGCAATATGATATAGGTAATAAGTTAAGCTTTTTAAGACGGTCAGGGTAAGACGATTCTGTTAAGAATATTACATATTACTGTAGAGTATAATGATCAACTGTGATTGGTTTGTCTAGTCACATGATTGTATGACGTGACCTAACCACGCTGTCTTCCTAGTTCCTTATTCAGAGTTTGTATATAGTGTATTTTATATCAACATAAAATGGGTTAAACCACAATGCTATTAGTGTCGTTCGAACTTGATCGTTCAACAGGTTATGGGACCAGGATGCTGATTCATTTGGGCAAATCGAACGGATGTCTAATGTATCGATTTTGTGAGAATTTTTCGCTGTAAACATGGCTGATGTGTCGATGTCGAATACGCTGAAGTTCGCGAAGTTGAATGGTTCGAACTATCGAACTTGGTCGTTCAACATGCGTCTACACTTGGAGAGCCTTGATCTATTTGAGCATGCAAATGGCACGGCTGAATCTCCTGAAGAAGGTGCTAGCGCAGAAGTTGTACGAATCTTCAATTCTGGTGCAAAAAAAGCGTGGACTCACATCTGTTTATCCATTCAACCGGAGTACCAAATACATGTACGAGATACGACGACAGCAAAAGGAGCTTGGGATGCTCTGAAAAATCAGTTTGCTCGGGAGTCACTGTTGCAGAAAGTAAGGCTACGACAGCAATATTATTCTTTGCGTTTTCATTCTGGTGATAATATGTTGGAACATATAAGTCATTTAAGATCACTGCATGATCAACTTAAAGAGATGGGAGTAAACGTTGACGACAAAGAACTGGCAATGACACTTCTAGCTAGTTTGCCTGAAGAGTTCAAACCGTTAATAACTGCCCTTGATGCCGTTGGTGATGAGAATGTATCTTATGAAAAGGTGAAAAATATGCTTCTAAATGATATTGATCGTAGTAGTGATGCAAAAGGTTCTGAAGATGCTTTTTCTGCAAAACGAGGGAATAAGAAAGGAAAACACAGTGACTACTGGAATAATCAGAAGCAAGATAGAGTATTTAAGGGCAAGTGCCATAATTGTCAGGAAAGGGGACATTTTGCTCGAGACTGCCCGAAGCGTAATACTCAGGACGGTGCTAATCGAAAAGGTGATAAGCCAAAGGGATCAGCTCGCTGTGCTGAAAAAGCTGATGGTGACTTTATTACAGAAGACGAAGCATTGTTTACATCTGATCTATTATATAATTCTGGATGGATTATTGATTCTGGAGCCACACAACATATGACATTTGATAAGAGTAACTTATCGAATTATGTGGAGTTCAAGCAACCGTGTATTGTTAATCTTGGAGACAATCGTTCGATCTTAGCTTATGGTAAAGGTACCTATCATATTGTTGCAGATCTTGGAGATCGTGTTCAAAATATCAGTCTTCGTGATGTGTTATATTTACCAGATCTGGAAAAGAATTTGCTTTCGGTAAGAGCGATGGTTAAATTAGGAGCTAATGTTCGTTTCGAGGGGGATAAATGCGAGATTACGCGAAACTCGAAATTACTAGCTGTTGGTGAGATTCAAGGAAAACTTTATATGTTACAAGTCGTTGCAGATGAGCATGTAAACATTGCAAGAGAGGATTCTAATTTAAAGTTATGGCATTATCGTTTTGGTCATTTGGGCACGGACAGTGTAAAAAAGTTATTGAAAGACGAAATGGTTGAAGGAATGGACAGTAACGGTGTAAGAAATTCAGTGTGTGAAGGTTGCATCATGGGTAAGCAACATCGAACTGAATATCCGAAAGGAGTTGCAAAGCGTGCAACTGAGCCTCTTGAACTGGTTCATAGTGACGTTTGCGGACCGATGTCTGTAAATTCTATTGGAGGATCTCGATATTTCGTGACATTTATTGACGATTATACAAGATACACTCATGTTTATTTTATGAAGCATAAAGACGAAGTATTAGAGAAATTGAAAGAGTTTGTTAACTTGATGACAAACCTCACTGGTAAGCAGTTAAAACTTTGCGTACCGACAATGGTGGAGAGTATTGTTCAAAGGAATTTGAGTCGTACCTTAAGGAGAAAGGAATTGTTCATCAATTAACTGTTCCATTTAATCCAGCTCAGAATGGTGTCTCGGAAAGGATGAATCGCACACTCGTAGAATCGGCTAGGTCAATGATGTCTCATGCAAACATGCAAGTTGAATTTTGGGCTGAAGCTATCAACACTGCAGTACATCTTAGAAATCGTAGTCCTACTACATCCCTTGAAGGAATTACACCTTATGAATGCTTATTCAATAGAAAGCCAGATGTCTCAAACCTGAGAGTTTTCGGCTGTATGGCATTTGCTCACATCCCAAAGAAGCAACGTAAGAAATTTGAGGAAAAGTCTCAGAAAGTCATATTCGTTGGCTATCCCGATAAACTTTATGATACATCAACTCGAAAGTTCATTCGCAGTAGAGATGTTGTATTTATGGAAGGGAAATTCCATAATGTTGACGGTGATTGTTCAGTGAAAACAAATACCGAGTTTTATATCCCAGTGGATGATGTTCCTCTTGAAGTCGAAGTTCAAAATGCAACAGGTGGAGATTTAATTGATGATCATGATGAATCAAATGGTGAACAGGATGAACTGGAAGTAGTTCATAATCAACCAGTGGGAGCAATGTATGAAGAAAACTTTCTAAGAGAGACTGAAAATCTAGAAGCTCGGAGACCGCGCAGACCTCCTGCTAGATTTGATGAAGAATGTTATGTTGGAGATAATCTCACAGCTGATGTAGATGAGCCAGTGAATATTCATCAAGCATGGACAGGAAAACATTCTGTTGATTGGATAGAAGCAACTAATTCAGAGTACAAATCACTCTTGGATAACCACACTTGGAACCTTGTACCACCCCCCGAGGGGAAGAACATTGTTGGAAGTCGTTGGGTGTTTAAAGTTAAACACACAGCAGATGGTTCAGTTGAAAGATTCAAGGCTCGGTTAGTCGCACAAGGATATTCACAATCTGGAGTCGACTATGAAGAAATCTTTTCACCCGTGGTGCGTTATACCTCAATTAGGTCTCTATTAGCTGTAGCAAATATATGTGACTGGGAAGTTCACCAAATGGATGTACGGACAGCGTTCCTACAAGGTAATCTAGATGAAGAAATCTATATGAAACAACCGGATGGTTACAAAGATCAAGAAAAGCCTGATTACGTATGCAAGTTAAACAAGAGTATCTATGGCTTAAAACAAGCTGCACGATGTTGGAACTTTACTATTGACACCTTTCTCAGATCAAATGGTTATCGGAAGTGTAGTGCAGATCCATGTATATATATCAAGTCGGCTAAACGTAAGAATGGAAAGATCGATTTTGTTATACTAGCCCTTTATGTCGATGATATCCTATGGTTTTCTAACAACACAGAGATGTTGAAGAAGGAGAAAGAAGCACTCGCTAAGAAATTCAAAGTAGATGATATGGGAGAAATAAGTTATGTTCTTGGTATGTCTGTGAAGCGCAACCGTGAAGATAGGACACTTACCATTAACCAGCCAAAGTACTTCGAAGGAGTACTGAAGAGATTTGGAATGGAGGAGTGTAAATCTGTTTCAACGCCATTGGAACCAGGACGAAAGTTTGAATCATTATCAGAGAATGATACACCAGTAGATGTTCAAGCCTATCAGATGGCAATAGGTTGTTTAACATATGCAACTACCGCTACTCGACCAGATTTAGCTGCTGCAGTTGGGATTTTGTCTAAGTTCATGTCCAAACCAGGGAAAGAACATTGGCAAGGAGTGAAGAGAATTTTACGATACATCAAAGGGACACTCAACTATGGTCTCACATTTACTGCAAAAGGCAATAATCCTGTGTTGTCTGGCTATTCTGATGCTGATTGGGGAGGCGATTTGGAAACTCGACGTTCAACGTCAGGGTATGTGTTTCAGATACAAAGTAACACAATCAGTTGGTGTAGTAAAAGGCAAAAGTCTGTTTCAAGGTCAACAACCGAAGCAGAATATATTGCGTTAAGTAATGCATGTCAAGAATCTGTTTGGCTGAAAAGATTACTTTCTGACATTGGAATGAAACAAGATGTTCCATTAACAATCTTCGAGGACAATCAAGGAGCAATTCAACTGTCAAGAAATCCAAAGTTTCACAATCGTACGAAACATATTGACATTTCATTTCATTTCATTAGAGAACAAGTAAATCGTAAATTAGTCTCTGTAAAGTACTGTCAGACTGAAGATATGTTGGCTGATGTTATGACGAAAGCTTTGCCAAAGCAAACATTTGAAAGATTTAGAGAAATGTTAGGAGTAAAAGACATTGAGTAGTCAAATGACATTCAAGACATTTACATTAAAGTTGAATTTTTTGTTAGTACTGTATGTATGATCATTTAGTGGGAGTGTTAAGAATATTACATATTACTGTAGAGTATAATGATCAACTGTGATTGGTTTGTCTAGTCACATGATTGTATGACGTGACCTAACCACGCTGTCTTCCTAGTTCCTTATTCAGAGTTTGTATATAGTGTATTTTATATCAACATAAAATGGGTTAAACCACAATGCTATTAGTGTCGTTCGAACTTGATCGTTCAACAGATTCATAATCTTGAGTGTGAATTTCGTGGATCGTCTCTGAACACCCTCAATAAGTGAAAGGTCACGTAACTTCTCCTGAGGAGCCCAGATTTCACTACCGTGAGACAAGTGAGAACAGACGAGCGCTAAATAAAGTAGACGACAGCAACGGACGTTTGAGTACAGTTCCTGCAAAGAAACCCAAGCATACGATTAGCCTTAGCAACACATTTAGCAATATGGGGGGACCACTTAAGGTCATTGCTGATGACAACACCCAAATCGGTTTGATTTATTACACTTAACTAATTCGTTGTTGAGGTGGTAGGAATGACTAGATTGAGTACGTTTTTGGGATATCCTTAGTAAGAGAATTTTAGACACATTAAATTTTATTTGCCAGGACTGTGACCAGTTGCTCATAGCATCGAGATCAAGCTGGACGAGATCTCTATCCCCTGGTGACTCAATTGAGCAGAAGCAAAAAGAGCAACAGTACTGTTGCTGGTTACCTCCGGAAGGACATTAACATAGAGATAAAAAGAGGAACTGTACCCAAAAAATAAATGGAAAAGTAACTATGATGGCTCTCGAAAATTTAAATCGGAATGGCAGAAGGATCATCCTTGGGTGAAAAAGGCAACAGATGGAGAAAGCGCTTAATGCAGTTTTTGAAACATCATGATGATTCTTCAAAGCACACAAGTATAAAGCAAAATAAAAAGATTAATGCTTGCGAGCCTGATAAGCTAAAAGAAGACATTGTCAAACGGATGGAGCTCCAATTTGTTGTAGCCATTACATGCCATTCTGCAATCATGTCCATCGACCATTTGGGCGAAATAATCGTTCAACATGGGAAGGTAAGCAAGCTGGAGAAGATGAAACTGCACCGAACTAAGTGTAGCATTCTCATCAAAGATGTTATTTCCCCTGCTTTGAACGAAGATATTTGCAAGGATATAATCGGTCAGAAATACTGTGTCATGATGAATCCACAGACGTTTCCTGTAAGAAATATCTGTGTGGTGATTCTCTACTACAGTAAGTTCGACAAAAAAGCATCGCCCAATTGCATCCTTATGACATGTATATGTCTCTCATTGGCTCTTTGCATAAAACATTCCTTTGAGAAGATGCCTGCCAATCTTGGTTTTCGAATAGTATCCTTCGCTGCAAATCCTACATAAAGCTGTTCAAAGGGTTCAATGGCAATATAGATGGAGAGCTCTATGTTGCCTCTTCCATTCCAGAAGTTTTGCCCAAAACGGTGGCTTGTGCATGGAAAAGTAATTTACAATATACTTAACTGGGAGGAATTGAAATTATATTTCTCGCTTGCTGAAGCTGAAGAAAGTGTGCATCTCAAAGCAAGAATGATTGCAGATATGCTGAAAGATCCAGTAACCATCTGTACTTTCACTTCTTGTTGCCAGTTGTGACAGATTTCGAGAGGGTGAATGCGTTTTTCCAAGCAACTGACATCGATCCATAAGAAATGGTCAAAGAGCTCAACCTCTACTACCGCAGCCTCAGAAGTCGAGCCTGCGATGCATCTGCAGGTATTCCATTGCCTTCTGACAGAGTTGATTTTGGGGCCAAATTCATTTTTGAAGCAGCTGCATTAACATGTCACCACAACAATGATGCAGATATCACCAGAAGGGTCCACGACACATTTGGCAGATGCCACTCGATACTCCTTGAAGCAGCTGAGCAAGTAAGCAAGTGCATACCATCTTCAAAAGAAATTTTCCAATCCTTGTCGTACCTACATCCGTCACGTGTTCCTTTGCCCCAACTGCCAATGCAGCACCTAATTGAAGGCATGATTCATGAAATTGACAACCAATACCGAAGCATTTTGCATGTAGATTGGAACGCAGAGACTGCAGTTTTCAACAAAGGCATTCCAACAGATGCTGTCAGTTTTTGGTCTGGTGTGCTCGAGTATCACAACCTCCTTGGCAACTGCCCTTTTGCAGATCTTGCTACATATGCCCTTGCTTGTCTTACAACTCGGACAAGCAATGCTGTGGTTGAGAATATTTTCATATATTACCAGTGTAAAGACAAAGCCCTGTAAGAGGATGAGTCCATGTATGCTTGAGGCAATCGTGCAAATTCGTGCAGATTTGTATTTCCGAGATTTTGTACCAAGCCCCAGGATGCTGCCATTATTTGATTCAAACAATATGTACAAGGCCACCTCGTTGCCAAGTACTGAGAATGACTTTCATGATTTTTATTTTTGAAGAGAGAATCAATGTATATACTGTATATATGTAAATGTAGTTTGTCGACACTGATGACAAGAGTGCTCAATGCAGGTATACAGAGCAATAATTTAATTGTATAACAAGACGCCCGCTAGGGAACTATGATGCAACAAGGCAACCTCGTACTCAGGGTCTTACCTACACTCCCCCGCATATAGATGAAATGCTGACTCTGGTTGAAAGGGGAAACCAAACATGGCCAACATGGGGAATTTTTTTGACAACCAGTTTCTGGCCCCCACATGGTCAGTTTGGCCAAATTGACCACATATAGTAATAAGTAAGAGTTAATTACCGAGAAGCGAGGCATTTAGCCAAATACAGCCTGAGGGTGCAGCCCGAAGGCTGTATTTGGCTAAATGACGAGGTTCGAGGTAATTAACTGACTTATTACACAATTGACAAGGTTTTCGCCCATTGTATTTATGCTGCAATTGATTTGGCAAATAAAATATAGTTACCTAATGACCACTATAATTTACAACAGAAAATTGTTTTTATATATAGAATGTGACATGCATGACCAAACAAATGAGCTCTCGGTGGCTTTGTGTAAGTTTTGAAAAAATTTGCTTTCGCATGTATATTTGCGTTGGTGTCTTATCCAATCTGAATTTAGTGGTCTTCTCCAAAGCGAATACGCGAAGAAATGGCGTGCAGCGACGACGAGGACTTGAGTGGTTTAACTCAAAGCGTATTCCTTAAAGAAAGTTCGCAGACTGATTTCGATATTTTTAGTGATCTTTTGCCACTAGAAATAATTACCAGCGAGAAAAAAATGTGGAGCAGGCTGAAGAAAATCTACCCGTAATTGAAATCAAAGAAACGTTATTTCAACGTCCTACGCCTGTGAGGAAAAGAAATATTTCTCTTGTTACAGACGAAGAGCTGAACGAGAGAAAAGATGGTCGTATACCAAATAACACAAAACTGAGCACTGCATGGGCACTATGAGTTTGGCAAGACTGGGCGGTTGAGCGAAACAATAGAACATCAGCTTGTGGCAGTCGAGAAAAGACTGTAAATCCGGACATTTTGACGAATAGTAACGACGAACTTGATTACTGGTTGGCCAAATTGGTCGTTGAGATTCGGAAAAAGGAAGAACCTGGACAGTTCTACCCTCCAAATAGTTTATATCAATTATGCTGTGGTATTCAGAGATTTCTCCGTAATAACGGCCGTGCTGGATTAAACATATTTGAAGATCCGTACTTAAACATTTTCAAGACTGTCTAGATGCAGAAATGAAACGCTTGACGGGGCTCGGTGTGGGCGCGGGGTAAAAGAAGCGGAGGCTTTTACAATAGAACAAGAGAAATTATGGAATTTGAACGTGTTTGGAGACGTGTCAGCTAGTGTGCTGCTCAACACAATGGTGTTTCTTATTGGTAAAAACTTTGCGCTTCGAAGCGGTCAAGAGCATCGCAATTTGAAGTTTAGCCAGCTTGTCTTGGAGCCAGCTTCAGATAACGAACCAGAAAAACTCGTGTATACGTCGTTCGGAGAAAAGAACAACTTAGGAGGACTGAAACATCGTGCAACTCGACGTAAGCGGGTAGAACATTACGCGAATGAGGCTTGTCCAGATCGCTGCCTGGTAAATTTATACAAGAAGTACAAGAAGAAGTGTTCTAAATCTGCGATCGAAAAGGATGTCTTTTATTTAAGCCCACGTCGGAAGTATGAAATCACAGACGAAGGTAGGACTAAAGCTAAAATAAGTTTAATATAGTATAATGTCTAATATAGAACTTTTAAGATGTTCGAGAAGAATAGATTGCTGTGAGGGCGACTGAAATAAGCATGTTGTATACGTAGACTTTTTACATTGACCAAGGTTGATGAATTATAGGAGAATTGGATGCAATTTGAGTTTGCTTCTATACTTCACTTAAGCTTATAATAATAATAATAATAATTTGATTTAGTTTGGTTCACAGAAAATTGTGTTGGCAGAAACACTTTGGGGGATACAGTAAAAAAGATTTGCAAGGCAGCTGGAATTGAAGGTCACTATACCAACCATAGTTTGAGAGCTACAACTGCAACGCGTGGATTAATGAAAGGAATTCCTGAGAAACATGTGATGCAGAGAACCGGTCACAGAGACGTGAGATCATTACAGAAATACCAGCGACCTGATGTTGCAACGAAGGTTAGATTTTCTAAAGCATTCGATTGCGAAACAGGGTCGAGCATCAAAGATGAAGAATCGAAGAAAGAGAGTAAGCAGCAAAGTGTGAAAAGAATATCTGATTCAAACGGTGAGAGCAGTGCTAGCGACGGAAAGAAATTATGTGCCGACAGAGTTAAAGACAGTGTGGAGAATCGCGTGTGCTTTCAGAACTGTACATTTTTGGTAGATAAGGATTTGAAGTGCACCTAAGGCATTCTGTTAAATGTTGTGTGGCTAACAGTGTGATTGCTAGTAAGTGCCAAAACCTGGTATGTATTCTGAAAGTTTAAAGAGGGGTTGGCATTCTAGAAGAGAAGATTATAGATAGGGTCCAGTTAATTGAAAATTGAAATGGAGCATACAGTACATATGCCATGCAATATATATATATTGCACTCAGTTTGAGTGCAATATATATATATTGCACTGGAACTGATTGCAATATACAGATATTGCACGGGAACTATTGTAATACTGCACTTGAATACATAATTAGTAATTTAATTCAATTCATCAGCCCCACTCTTCCCTGCTGAATATCAAATCCCTCCCCGGGCTTTCAGACAGTTGTAAATGATTATGGAAAATAAAGGTTTATGAATAACAAAGAAACCGCATCAATTGTGTAATAATAATAATTTATTTCATGTCGATTACATATAGTGTGGTTACTGGGCCTGAAGCTGACCAAATTGACCGCATAGTGCCCAGCTAACACATAACGTTGGGACAACATTGTGGGAATGTTTTAGTTTGGTTAGGTCGGACCTAACACGAGACGTTTGTCGCTTGGATATCGTATCATAACGTTGTCAGAACGTTGTAGCGACATCATAACATAACGTTGTCAGAACGTAACGGTTGCATCATAACACAACGTTGTGTGAACGTGTTGATATAACACAACGTTATATTCAGGTGCTGACAACGTTTATATAAGAATGTCGTACCAGTTATCTGCGTATATACAAGGCAGCTAACTGAACACATAATTAACCTTGTCACAACATTGCTTTACACAACATATATTACGACAAAACTGAACGTAGAATCAAAGTAAGTCGTTGTCGCTTTATTGACGTTGTACTACTAACGTCAGGAATAGACTGGTCGTATTTACCGTTATATATTTTTCGACCAAACCGCAATGTCAATGTCAGAAATATATGTCGATTCGACGTTGAATTTTGATTGCATATATAGCGTCTGCAGAGGTCCGTGCCTGCTTAAGCCAAATTTTGATCCAGTGCAACTGTTAGCTATGCTTAATCACACTTGTAAAATTCATTAATAATTCATGAAGAAAATTCAAAAGAAATTAATATTTAATCAGCATCTTTAACCCAGGATAAAACATTGATTAATAAAACATCAATGTTTTATTAGGTCAAGTTACTCATTATGCAAAAGTTGAAAGTTGATTTGCATCAGTTTGAAAATCAAAACCAAAACAAGAGTAACGAAGCGAAGGATTTGTTAAGTACTTTCGTAAACAGTCGTCCCAACTACCCTGGTGATTTGGTCTCTCATATCGCTTCAAGCATTGTAATAAATTACAACTGGAAAAAATACCTTACTGTGTCAATGTTCTCGCCGCAAGTTTCTTAGACGTAGGATCCTGTACACCGTCAATAGTATATCTTCTTTCAACATTTTACTGATCAGTGGTGACTTACACCCTCATCCTGGCCCATCTTCTGCCGACCAGTTTTCACACACTACCCGTCAACGCAATGAGAAACCAGTCAAATCACCAAAGACAAGTCTAAATTGTCTATGTATGTATGCAGATTTCCTCACCCAACACTTGGATATCTAATTTGCATAAGTTTCAAGAGCTTGTGTACTCAGAGGATTTGGATGTTGTTCTGGTTACTGAAACGTGGTTAAATGATCCCATTATAAACCAAGAAATAATTCCCCAAGGCTACGAAATCTTTAGGGTCGACCGTGTTAACAATCGGTAGTGGCGGCGGCGTTTTGATCGCCTTAAAGAAAGACTCTTTCATAAAAACCCAACAGGTTGACACTATCATATCTACTAATCTGGATGCCGTGGCAGTCGATTGCATATTACCAAATTTATCTAAATGGCGTCTTCTGTGTTGTTATAGAGCTCCTGATAATAATGATATACTTGAGCTAAAGAAATTAGCTGACTCTTTGTTTCCTAAATACGATCAAATTATTACCGGAGGTGATTTCAACTTTCCAAATATTACGTGGACGGAAAACAACTATTCAGCCCTTGGTCATCTGGAGCAGGATTTTTGTGACTTGCTACATGACTACTTCTTATCACAACTATGTTTAACCCCTACTAGGGTGAATGATATCTTGGACTTAATTATTACAAATATTCAGAATCTCGTCACCATAACTGACATTTGTGAACCATCCAAACTGGATGTCAGGTCCGATCACCGGCTGATACTTTATAGCATCTCGGTAGTGCAAAATTTGTTACCTCATGAGTCATGACCAAAAACGTAAAATCTATGATTTTAAGCGAGCGGACTTCGAAGGTCTCAGGAAAGGTATAATTGATGCCAATCTTTGTTGTCTATTACGAGATAACAGGGATGTCACAGACATTAATTCAGACTGGTCTATGTGGAAAAACTCACTGGTGATTTTAACAAACCAATTTATTCCGTCTAAGTATGTTAATCGTCGCCGTTCACCTGCGTGGATAACACTCGATATTCTCCACTTAATTCGTAAAACATCCACGGCACGCGACAGATACCTAAAGAATAGGTCGGAAAGTTTGAAGAAGATATTTGGAAAGCTGAGATCGGAGGTAAAGAAAGCAGTTAAGGAGAGCAGAGAATCTTTTTTCTCTTCATTGGGTGCTGCACTCAAGGATAATCCGAAGGCATTTTGGTCGGATTTTAAAATTCAGTCAATCAGGAAACTCAGTTCCGAAATCGGTTACAGTAAAAGACTCTAGAAATTCACACAATCGATTTCATGCTGATAATCCAAGTGAAATAGCCAAGATGTTTAATGCATACTTCAATTCGGTTTACCAGACACCTTCGAATCCAGTTCCAACCTAAATTTTTGCTGGATCCCGTGAATTACCACCCTTTCCAAGCTTCGAGCTTACAAGCAACGAAGTGTGCAAGGTTTTGCACTCTTTAGATTCATCTAAAGCTCCTGGCCCAGACGGCATTCAAACTCGTGTTTTAAAGGAATGCGCTTCTCGATTCTCTCTGTTTACTTTTTAATAAATCACTTCGCACCTCAGAGATTCCTAACGAGTGGAAAGTGGCTAATATCATCCCGCTTTTTAAGAAAGGGAAGAACGATGAGTTTGAAAACTATCGACCGATTTCGTTACTATCCATCGTTAGCAAAATCTTGGAACGTTGTGTTTTCGACCATATTTCATCCCATATCTACTCCCTAATCCACTCTGTCCAACATGGTTTTATAAATGGAAAATCATGTTCATCCCAGCTTCTCTCTGTCCTGCACGTAATTGGCAAGAACTTAGACGAAGGCAAGCAAACTGACGTGGTATTTATGGACATCTCAAAGGCTTTTGATTCAGTAGACCGACCATCCAACTTTAATTCATAAACTGTACGACTTTGGTATATCGGATAATCTTTTACTATAGTTTAAAAATTACCTATCCGGAAGACACCAACAAGTTGTGCTCCAAGGTGTGAAATCTGATCAACTGCCAATTACATCAGGTGTTCCCCAAGGCTCAATATTTGGACCTTTATTATTCCTAGTCTACGTTAACAACATTCCTGACTATATATCTCCCTCTACCGATGTCGCACTGTTTGCCGATGACACTAAATGCTTTAGAACAATCCGGTCTCCAATTGATACGGCTTTACTTCAAAAGGACATATGAAACCTTGAGTCTTTGTCAAGTGATCACTATTTACACTTTAACAAGCCTAAGTGCAAAGTTCTATCTATAACCAGAAAAAGGTCCCCGATTGTGACAACGTACCAGCTAAACGACTACACAATTAAGCAAGTTAGTACAGAGTCAGACCTGGGAAGGGAATCAAGATTGATTCCACACTTAATTGGAAAAGTCAGGTAAATTATTTACGCTCCAAAGCTCATTAGAGATGGTTGATACCCAAGCAAGAAAGTCATTGTATTTACAACTTATACGAAGTCAATTGGGTTATGCCTCCCAGGTATGGTGTCCCCAAACTATTGAATCGATCAGTGCCATCGAAAAGGTGCAGAGGAGGGCGACGAAGTACATCCTAAACCTCAGTTATATATCCGACATCCCTTATCCAACCAGGTTAAACAAGCTCAACCTATTGCCTATTACCTACTGGCACGAATATCTGGATTTAGTTATGCTTTATAAAATAATTAATGGAAAGTATGTAACAGTTAAAAAAAAAGTAAAACTGTCGGACCTGCAAGTGAACCCAACCATCAACCTATTGTAAACTGTTATTCTAGCAGAATAAAAGATGAAAATATTTTACGTTCGTTTGAACGCAGTGAATTAGAACGTAATGTACATTTTTAACTGTCTATTTTGCTGGTTTGGTGGTCAACGTACACATCTATCTACATTTTTAACTGTCTAGTTTTCTGGTTTAGTGGTCAACCATTTCGAACTGCATGATCAGGGGCGGATCTAGGGGTAGTCAAATCGGTCACGCGACTAACGTAGAAATTGCATAGTCATAAATTAACTCGGTTAATTATATTCAAATTGCGGTCCAGTAATTAATTATTCCAGGTGTCAAATTTCGTTCAGCGCTGACTTTTCCCAAAGCAATATAGCTTAGTCAAACCAGCGGTCTTACGCGTGAGCAGTGACTAACTTGTTGCCGAATCTAGCTATTTGATTGGTCCACAGTCAATGTTGACCACTTTCCGGGGAGTTCTGACCGGCTTTGAGCGGTCAGGGGCTCATAAACAAGCTATATGATTGGCTAATTCGAAAAATATCTGAATAGTCATTGGCTGTATTTTTTTGGTTAGTCATGACTTATCGCAGCGTGGGGTATATGCTTCAGAGTTCAGCATAATATTACTACGGCCTTTCTGATCGAAGCTTGACTACGTACGAAGGTTCAATTTCCGACTTGTCAGAGTAAATCAGATTATCAGAGCATACTGCTATAGTGCTATGTCTGCGGGAAGTATTTCATACGAAACCGTACTTTGAAAATGAAGATCGGGAAAATCTCCGAGATATTTATGCTGGTCTAAAGCAACGAATCGACGCGTTGCCAAACGTCTCGCTCGAGGAGCTCATGAGCGCCATCAACAACACGAGCTTGACGCTCAGTAGAAATTTTGCTGCCGAATCGTACATCCCCAAGTATGTTCGAGACGACAAGAAGATTTTCTGTCGACGAACTACTCAGTGCGGTAAACAGCACTTCAAGCTTTCTTAGCAGGAATTTTGGCGCAGAGAAACTAATCCAAAAGATGTCCACGATCGGAAAGGCAAGGGTTGTACGGGCCACGGCGATCATGTAAATGTATATATTGGTTGATAAACTACTGTCTTACTAGTCTTAAACTAGTGTATTGATAATCTAGTATTGCTATTGCGAATTGTGCGTCTCTGGCCGTAATCGTTGCTCAATTACCATATAACATATATTTACATATATACCGTCGACAAAACGACGATTAAGATTAAACTATATTCGATTCGAGTTTACCGGTTCCGTGTAACCTATATTTAAGCGTTTCGTATTGATTTTAAAAAGGTTTAAACTTCATATTGACCGATTGTTGTTGAACCTCGTTGTCTGGTGTATGAAATACGACCTGGCTATTCATTGCTTTTGACAGGAAGTTGAGAATAAATAATTCATGTTTTATCAAAGTTCGAATTGGACAAAAAAACTTAATAAAAATAATAAAATGTTTCATAAAAACATGTTTGAAAATATTAAAACAAATGCTCAAAATTGCTGTCAGATTGTGGGAAATGCCATTTCAGAGACCCAAATTCAAAACATTTCCGGGGGAGAATACCCCCGTACCCCCCTACAGATGTGTACCCCCCCATTTTGACTAAGGTATAAAAATTCCTAGATCCGCCCCTGATGATCCCCATCGTATTGTACACTATGTTGGTTTTGGTTGTTGTTACGATTTTACTTCTGGGAGGGTACTTATTAAATTGATTTTTTTGTTTTGAACAAAAACAAATATTTAAAAAGTATTTGCCTAGACTATACTGTAGACTCATAATGACGATTGGAAAGATGCAAAGGATTGACGTTGACGGGTTCATTCTTACGATGCTTTAACCTTTTGAATTGATTGCATGTTTTTCTTCCTTATTATTTTTTTGCAATTGGCTAGAGGTGAGTAAGAAACTATAAAAAGTTCGTTCAACCAAGTTGCAGGCAAGTTCTGATACTAATGTTTGAATAGTTTTTCAGTGTAAAATGATAGATGTACGGTTAAAAAGTACACTGTTCACTGCGCGAAAACAAGCGTTTGTTATCACATCATGTAAAAAAATGGAGCGTACTTGGAAACCGGGTAGGCGCGTATATAGCCAACATCGACTGTCTTGTTTAGACATTCTCCACTCAAGTCATTTCCATAGGAGCAAAGGAATTATCTTTATTTCATCTAATGATTCGTACTTTGGAAAGTTTTCAATGTAGTGATTCTCACAGGAACGGCGTGGCTCGTAAATAGGGGGCGGGAGATGACATTCCAGGGGCGTGTTCCTTCTCTTAAATAATATGTAGATGTGCTTTTACGAAAAACTATCGGTGGAAAAAGTGGTAACTGACCATTGAATTAAATAGTAGTATAGTAAGTAGGGCTGCGAGCTCAATCGACCTCAACTGTGAATATAAACACCAAAACATCACCAAATTTGGCCAAGTCACGACTCGACAAATTTGGCGATGTTTTGGTGTTTATATTAACGTTTGAGGTCGAATAAGCTCGCAGCCCTACTTACTATACTACTACAGCGATCGTTAGTCAATCTAGACACCCTTCGCATGTTTTCTACTAAATTGACGTCAAACACACGCGAGACTAGCGAGACAATACCAAATTTATACTAAATAGCGACTCTCGCTAAATTTGACACCATTTCAGCCATATTTAAAAAAAATAGAGAGCGTCGTTTCAAAATTCTCACAAATTACATTTAGGAAAAAATAGAAAGTGTCATTTCAACATTTTCGCGTGTTAAAAAAATAAAATGTGGTACGAGCTCACTCCCACATATTAAAAAATAGTCGTTTCAACATTTTCACAAATTTGCCAAATCACATTTAAAAAATAATCGTTTCAACATTTTCACAAATTTGTCAAATCACATTTAAAAAATAGTCGTTTCAACATTTTCACAAATTTGTCAAATCACATTTAAAAAATAGTCGTTTAAACATTTTTACAAATTTATGTATCGTAAAAGTGTCTCACGCGTGATAAAATTGCCACCCGTTATGCAAATTAGGTTATTGTCACCTGTTAATAATAGATCAGTCTGTTTGTTCACTACTACTTTCAGCGTTTGTCGCCTCACTTTTAAAGTGGTGATCGTACACATATTTTGACGTTGTGATTCCTCCCGACAACAAGCCCAAGAAAGGCACGTACGGCGTCACAATCGCGACAATGCTCTCGACGTCTTTCTTTAGTAACGGATCTTTTTGTAGTTCGTCATTTAGTTCGTCAGGGTTTTCTATAGCGTTCAACCCATCTAGTAAGTTAGCGAATTTGCTGATTAGCAAGTCGGTGAGAAAGGCGTTTGCGATTTCCATTCTCTTCAACTCGTATTGGTGCCATATCTTGTCGATAACCTTTGCAGACGCTTTTTTAATGTACGCTTCGGACTGACTCACCACACCGTCACCGGACAGTCTAATAAGTTCGGATCTCCTAACGTCGATATTGTCTTCCACAGTCGAAGTGTTGTCAGTCTCCTCAACTAATTCCTCAATCGTAGGATTTTCCTCACTTTTGCGTTTCACCATCGCGTTATTACTTATACCCATATTTTATTGCGGAATAACAACTTCGTGACTGTATGGATAGCGCAGTGAGATTTCGAGTCTAGCGTACTTATTATTTTTTAATGCGGTCACAATCGCCAACGATTTTTCTCTGCTAATGTTTCCAAGGTAATCGTCGATAACAACCTTCATATCACTCCTACTTGGGCAGTAGAAGCAAACGAGCTTACTAATATTTTCTCTGTACGGTTTTGCGATCGACGTCAGTTGTTGTGTGATGACAATAACGCTCAGCGTAAAATGTCGCGCGCTAAAAGCCAAGTTGACCAACTGACTAGTCCTATTCTTAACATCTTGAGAGCTCGCACAGTCGTCCAACACAATCAGAGTGTTAGTGCCTTTGAAAACATTTGTTACACACTTGAGAACAGCGTCGACACTGTCTTGCGCGCAGTCTATCGCTAGCACGTCGGGGTCGCGCACATATTTCCAATCTTGATACGCTTTGTTCCACTCGAAAGTAGGACAAATCAACACAATGTAGTCAAATTTACTAAAGTACTCAGATTCCAATGTTTCCAGCAAATAATGCGTCTTACCACAGGCTGTCATACCAACAATTAGCATATTAAACGGAGTCTCCATTAACTCACGTTTGATTTAATACTGGATTGACTGCAACCCATTGTTCATAAAGTTGACCAACCCATCACTTATCACAAACACCCTGCACATGACATTCGCAGTCGTCACTTTTTTAGTGATTTCAAGAAGCACGCCAGATTGTGTGTTCACAATTTTTTTACCAGTGGCGACGTTGTAATTATCTTGAACACTCCTCAAGTCAATGACCAACGCAAAGCCATCTTTGTAGAATTTCTGTATGGTCATGAACTGAGCGTGTTCTTCACCCAACCCAAACAGTCGTTTCGCTTCTGCATAGAACTTCGACTTCGGAATGCCTTGTGAGTACACACTATTTGGCACACCTTCAATTGTGACTCTAACACTCTCAATATTTGGATAAAGAAACTCCTCGCTGTCTGTTCGCGCCTTATTCGTGAATAGCAACACAATTGCCTTCATGCTTTTTCTTGGCAGATTGACATTTTCATTCACAATAGTCGTACCTTTGTCCCATTCGGTGGTTTTCATCAACGTAACGTGCTCATACGACAAACTACGACCACTTGCGTAACCCGACGCTATCTCATCAGCGAGCTCCTGGTTATCAATCGTCTCGTACTCAAGCTCGAGGTTCTCCAGAGTGTACCCACCCACAGCGCTACCAGATTGCGCCACCATGATGTCTGTGGCCTTCGGAAGTGTGATCACATACTGCAAGTTGTTGTTCATGCTAAAAGGAGCGTACAATCCATGGTCATTCATGATCTTGCCGAGCTTTATCCGCTGCTTCGTCCCAATCACACCAAACATCAACGCGTCGCTAACTTTAGCAACGTTCCCACTTGCCGCGCCACTGTCATCCTTAGAAATTAGCTTTCTCAAGTTCTCACCACCAATACCATAGTCAATCATTTGGTCTCGCGCAGTAACACTTTCCCAAAGGTCGCGATAAACACCAGTGTAGTTTTCCCCATTGTTGTCGTACACAGTTTCCCCAGCTAGTCTCACAACAAGCTTCTCAACCAGCAACTTGCTAACATTGTTCAAGAACCAGCTTTTGGCGTTTGCGTTCTTAAAGTCGAACACTAGACCCAACGATCCAGGCACCAAACAGCTGCTAACCTTGAGCTTTGGTATATCAATGTAAAGTTCCTCACCAGGACTGACTTTATTAGGGTTCAACGTGATTACGTGTTGCGTTCTCACCCCTTTTATGCCACCCATGGTCGCTCGTCTAAAACCAGGACTCAACTCTGCTGACGTGACGTTCATATACCTTTACATATGTTTTATCGCTACCGTTTTAGCTTGTAATAATCATAAGCAAACCACGCAAGTACCACCGCGAGTACCCACAGATTTTGAGCCAACCATGCGAGACCCTTTGCACCCAACGTCAACGCGTTGTAAACTAAATTAGCCAACCCAACAGCCCATGGACCCATCTTCGTTATCGCGTTCTTAACAGCCTGTGCGAATGACTTTGTAGCCACAGCGCCTTTCATAACAGCAGACCTACCAGTGATAATAATAGTTGTTATAATTCCAGCCACTGAAATTGCTACAGCGCTCAACCCAACCATATTTTCTTTAGCCCATTTCTTGAATCTCTCTAATCTAGACAAGTCGTTGTTTCTGACCTCGTCGACAATAATTTTATTAGCTTCTTCGTGTTCTGGTTTGAGACCTTCCCGAAGTCGTATGCTATCCGCTTTCAACTCAGCTGTCTCACTAGCATTTTTATACCATCGTTCTTTCATTGGGTCAGTCTCGTTTAGAGCTTTCAAGCGGTATCTGTCGGCTGTGATTTCTAAAGCTTTTATCACCACGTCATTTGGACCCACTGGATTCAATACGCCTGCGATTTCTCTCAACATTTGCTCTCCGCCACCAACCTCAGACGTCGCATCGCTTAGCTCACTCTCTCGTGACTCCACCTCATTTTCAACCCTATCAGAAACGCTCGAAACAATAGCGTCTGTCAATTCTTCTGTTGGCGCTATATCCTCAGACCTCAACTGTGCGTCAACCACACCACTTGACGTGTTTTTGTGTTCCTTTCCAGCTCGCTTGATGAGTTGTTTGAACTCTTTAACGACTTTAGCGGCTTCTTTTGCGTTGCTATACTGAAACGTCTTACCTTGGTTCCTTGAGACAACAACTTTTACATCTCTAAACACAATACCGCTTTGCTTATCCCTCTTATCGAAAGTTATGGTTGACCCATCAATGAGCTCCTTTGAGTTCGGTCCATCTGCCTTTCTAATGTCCAATCTTAGAGCATTTTTGAAGAAGTCTTTTTTGTCTCTTACTATTGATGTCTTTATAGTTTGTCCAAGTCTCTCCGTTTTTGGTATGTCTTTAAGCGCGTCGTCTAAACCTATTTTAGAGCTCTCTGTTGGTGCTGCGAGGACTTTTATAGTCACCGTCTTACCATCGTCAATAAACGGCGTCTCTTTTTCTCTAGCCCCTCTTCTATCCTGTTCGTACTGCAACTTATTTATTATATCATACAATTTGTCATGCTTGACACGCACGATGTCTGGCATGTCATCACCAACGTGCGCGTCGGTGATTAAACTATAGTCTCGAGTGAGTTTTTCGAGTTCGTCGTTTATTTGATCGTCAGTGTACCTATCAAGTCTATCGAAGTCCTCCATCTCAATCTCGTCAAAAACTTCCCCACCTTCAGCCATATTACATTAGCTCACATTTTGAATATCGCTCTCTGACTCCCACGAATCACATTTTCTCTCTAGTTTAGATAATTGTACGCAAACCACGCGAACGTCACCACAAACACCCACAGATTTTGAGCTAACCAGGCAAGACCCTTCGCACCTACCACCAGCGCGTCATAAACTAAGTTCGCCAACCCAACAGCCCATGGACCCATCTTCGTTATCGCATTTTTAACAGCCTGTGCAAACGACCTCGTGGCCATAGCGCCTTTCATAACGTTAAACCTCCCAGCGATAATAACAGTCGTCACAATTGCTGCCACTGAAATCGCTAAAGCACTCATCCCAACCATATTTTCTCTAGCCCATTTCTTGAACTTCTGAAACCTGTCAATGTCGACTTCCTGCTGCTCTCTAACTTCCTCCATTTCTCGCTGTTCAATAACCATGTCTCTAGCCCGTCTAAGTCCAATCATTCTTTCAGCTAGATCGATGAACTCTTCGTTCTCTGCGATCGTGAGGTCCTCTCTGTCAAGCTCCGCTATTCTTTTGTTCACTTCATTTATCAAGTTTTGATAACGGTCCGCTCGTGTTTGCAATGCGCCAGTGTCACCTATTCTTGACTCAGACATCACATTCTCACCTGGATTGAGCATGCTATTCAGCTTGCGGTTCTGGATTGGTGTTAGTCCAGGTATGTCGACGTACTCTGCGTGTGTGGTGTCTAGCAACGGCGCACTCCCCACAACGTCTTCACGATCTCTCACGATGTCATTAACCCGCGTTGTGATATCGTTAAAATCCTTCTTCATGCGTTGACGAAATCTTACATCACGTTCGCGCCTCAGTCCACTCTCCACTCTAATTAGTCTAATTTTCTCATCGACTGTGGCGTTTGGATCGTCCCGAGCTAGTCTGCGATCTTGAGTGGCTTTTTCGAGACTATACTTTAGTTCGTCGTCAGTGACATCTTTGTATTCGTCAGATCTTTCCATCTCAAGGTCGTCGAAGCCACCTTCAGCCATATTACACTAGCTCACATTTTGAATGTCGCTTTCTGGTATCCACGAATTATGTTTGCTCTCATAACCCAACCATTTGACCAGCGCCATCTTCTTCCCTCTGACTTTCTTTCTTTTCAACACCTTTTCAACTCTGTACACATCATCACCAGGTTTCTTATTGACTAGCGATAATTCCTGTTCATAAAATTTACCAATAATCTGTTCACCACTTATGTCCTCAATTTCATACACATTCGGATCACCACGAATAACCTTTACCACTTTAAACAGCTCTTCAGTGAAGTTGGCTTCATAGCCCTTTGTGAACACACTCTTGTACTTACTAATTCTCACTGACTCACCAACTCTAAACTTTGGCAATGGATTGTCTGCAAATTGGTGACCAAACAAAGTGGTCCAAACTTCACCCTCATTTGACTTATCGACATCCTTTGGCTTCATCATAATGCTTCGATTCACATTGCTATTATAATTGCCCACAAACTGGTCGAGAACGTCAATCCATTTGTACGTTCCATGGGTATAAAAGTACTTCCACATAACACTCTTCAGACTTCTATTGAAACGCTCAACAACAGCAGCCTTTTTATCGCTCTTAGTGCTGAAATATTCAACACCATGTTTTCTCAACAAACTTTTCACACCAACATTGTAGAACTCAAGTCCATCATCGAATTGCGCTAACTTAGGTGTGGTCCCAAACCGATTTTTAAAGTCATTCAACAATTTTCCAACAGCCTTAGTCATGTTCTTAGTGTCTTTTCTATAAACTGCAATGCCGAAAGCATATCTACTCAATATTTCAATGCCTGTCAGTATCCAATAATACCCCTTGTTCTGTCTTGAATACTTACTCATGTCCACTAAGTCCATTTGGAGCTCTTCACCAAGAAACCCAACAAAGGTCGCACGGAATTTATGCCTTCTCACAATGGGTTTGTACCTAGTGTAGGTGTCCTGCGCTGTCAACCATTCTTTCACTGTTTTTCTAGTCACTTTCAATCCGTCTCCCAATGCACTTTGATACAACCTCTCTGCACCAGTGTACCCCGTCTTGGGATTATAGTAAATGTCTCTCAACCCTTGCTCTGTCTCCACACCGAGTTCCATATAATTCACACAATATACAGTTCCAATAACACCGCGCCAATTTTGAGACTATCGTTATTTGGTTTGACGCGAAACGTCATACTTGAGTAAACACCTTTTTTAATGCCCACCTTTGACTCAATGTCTACATGGCGTTGCACTGACCCTTTCAATGACTGTTCGGTAGGTATTGGCAACGTTGTGATCACATCGCTACGCTTCCCATCAATACCCACGTCGCTCTCCGTCTCAACAACGTCACACGAGACTTCTATGTACTTCAGACCTCTATACATGTCGACCTCGTTCGGGCTAGTGTGCCACTGTGAGTCATTCTGAATCACCTCACCCTTCGCGAAACCAAGTAGAGGCCCAAGGGTGTCTAACACAGCTGAGCTACTAACCTTAACCCTACATTTACCTGTAGGCACTAGTTTCTCTATCTCAAGATCCACCTTAAGCTCGCTAGACTCATGCTTCAAGACTTTGACCAATGCGTCGAAGCTAAAGTACCCTTCACCCACTTTAATCTTTTTAAAAGAGCCAACCCTAGAGTTATCCAGCGTGAAGACCTGAATGCTGTCGTCATTTGTTGTGTTATGGTAGTCCCAAAACACAGTGGCTGTCTTGACCACAATGTATGGGTTATCGTGTATGACCATCATCGCGTTGTCAAAGGACACAACTTTTTCCGCACCTTCGATGAGTACCGTCAACTTTCGCGTCATGTATAACATACAGTATATTATATGCAGAAAGCCCTTCATGACTACTATGGGAAGTACTACAAGCGTGCGATGGCTAGCACGTCGAAGGCCACACACAACGCAAAGGCAGACCTCATCAAAAAGTACCCCCACGCTACTTTAAGCAAATTCGAGTTCTATCCAAATATTTCGCAAGATGGTAAAATCATGAGTGTCGATGTGTATTTCAAAAACAACGACATCCTCAGCACGGACATAACCAGCGCAACCTTCAAAAATGATAAAAACATGTGGAAGTGGCTACACAATAGTAAGTTCCCAATAATATGGCAAGGTGGTGGGGCTATCCAACCACTACCAAAAGGTTATAAGAACCACTGGGGACTTTGGGATGGCTACCCAACAGAAAATGTGTTGAATTATCCAGTGAATAATTTCAAAGTCTTTGTTAACCAAAATAGTCACTTCATGTCAAAGCTACCAACCTTGCGAGTCACCACGTCAAAGACAAAATCAGAGTGGGATGACAGCGAATCTTACTACCGCATTGTGTTTGCGACGTATTGTGCGAGTTTCTGTTGTGGGGTGTCACTGCAACATTTATCAGTGTCACAAGAAGTTCATCCTGTGGTCACAAGTGTGATGAGATTTCATTTGTACTTCACCATTAGAAGACTTCTCAGAAGAATGGAAGGTGGTGAGACCATGAGATCAATAAGTAGAGAATTCAACGCTTCCGAATTGTATGGCAAGATTTCTAAGATTCCCAGAAAACATTATTACCAGAATAAAGTCCTGAGCGATGGCACAACAGGTGAATCCAGAGTGTTCACGCTCAACGACGTTCAGAACGATTATAAACGATACGTCGCACGACTCTCAGACGGCTTTACCAACATTGGACTGCAATATCTAAATCAGAGCATAGAAGCCTTTGTGTACTCCACACTTGGTGCGCAAGCGAGAACACGTGTATCTGTCGTTGGTGGTTCTGCAGGAAGTCTAGAAACCCAACAAGAATTCCGCAAGTTGTTTTCTGACAGTGTTGTCAACTATGACGTATCAACATGGATCCTCAACATGAATAAATCGATTAGAGACACCAACGTTGTCCAAAATCTTGCAGTGTCGCCAAGTACATGGTTAATGCCAAGTAATGTGGTGATTCTCAAGAATAAAATCGCCGGGTACAACAACTTATTAAAGATTGCCACAGAGTCCATGAGATTTGGAGTGAACACTCGCTTGAATGCAACAACACCGACGACTGTGGCTAAAAAAGTCCACCAAGAAAATGTGGTGACTAACCTAGTAGTACCACCAACGACTGTGGCTAAAAAAGTCCACCAAGAAAACGTGGTGACCAACTTGGTAGTACCACCTGTGAAGAAAACAGCGACCAATCAAATAGCACGCACTACCACCACAAGTAAGTCAGACACGACAACGTTGGCGATAATCTTAGGGTTCTCAGCAGTCTCTGGCTATCTGCTAACCAAATACACCCTCAGGTAGTAATGAGTCTAAACTATGGGTATGAGTCTGATGACCCTCATGATAAAATACTGAAGAGAACGAAAAGGCATCTGGACGAAGATCCCAAATTAAGTGCGACCGGTGGGAGGATGTCTGGAATAATAGACATGCAAGGCTCAGCGATAAAAAACGTAGCAGACCCAGTCGATGACTCAGACGCCACCAATAAAAGAACTCTAGAGCAATCGCTATCAAGCTACCTCAAGAGTCAGTCCTACAATGTTGTGCTTGACTTCAACGTTAGCACACACGCCTTGAAAAACGTGGAATTTCATGCCAATGGTTCAAACAATGTGAAAGCCATTGGTGAAACAAGTAAATTAGTGCAAAACAACCCGGCTTATGGCCCTATTATCGGCATCAGCGGTGTGAGTCAAAGTTTTCTATCACCTGTGTTAGCACCAATCCCACTTGAGTCAGGTCTCCATTTTAATTGCCCCAGTATGCAATGGTGTGATCTTTCCATTTTTGTTGTGGTGAGGTTACCAATGAGAACCGCTGGATCAAATTGGGAGACAATTATATCAAACGACGATGGTAGTTGGGATAAGTTCATAGGGTACAAGACTGGTATGACCAACGGACTCGCGTATGGTGGTAGCATCCCAGCGATGGAGAGCATATGCACTATTCCGAGTGGCGTTGACATAAGTAAAATGCATATGATATCAATACACTGGCAAATGGACAACTCACACGTCAGGGTCAACAACGTCAAGTCAGCCGACTCAGACTTCGTAGCGAATATGAAAAAGATAGGCGCGCCCTATGGAACAATTTTTGGAATACACCGACCAAGAATACCACTAGCGCCCTATGCACACCCATCATTGATAGAATTCTACGGTGTGAAAATTGTGAGTGGTTACATGACGAACCGAGACATCATAATCATGGGTGGAGAAATGATGAAGGAATATGGTGTAAAGTAAATGGGAGCGTGTATTTCGAGACCTCATGAAATATATAAAATAAATAAGACGACTGATCACATGTTCAAAGCTGGTGGATCATTTGGTCGCGGTGACGTGACTCTCGAGCTCCACGCTGAGATTGGTATGAGGTCTAAAAAGACTTACGGCGAACCTATTACGTTGCCTGCAGAGTCAGACACCGTAGGAGTGGTAGGAGACGTGACCTAAGTTAAAATGGGTTGGCTTAGAAAACTGGCTCGTAACATTAGAAACTTTTTCAGACGACGTAGAAAACTGAGGGCTAACAAAACGCACCTGATGCATTGGTACACAACAAACCAGATCTATAAAAAACCTGACACCTATGTCGAGTAGTTTTTTTGTGGGAGACTATAATATAGTGATGACTTCCACAGCGCTTCGATTATTCGACTTCGATGGCCACCAAATCACAACGGTCATGGACAACGGTGAAGTATGGTTCAAAGCAAGAGAAGTCGCAAGTGCTCTAGGCTACGCTCGACCAAAAGATGCAGTCAACGACCACGTCGAACCTGATTGTAAAATGAAGATAGAGCAGGCCTCGTTTATCAATGAACTTGGGGTCTACTCATTGGTGTTCTCGAGTAAAATGGAACGTGCGAAACACTTTGGAAGGTGGGTGCACTCAGAGGTCTTGCCAAGCGTTAGAAAAAGTTTAGCTGACGTTGGTCTCAAACACAATCAGTTTAAAATGATCACTGAGTTCGACCTTCACACGAAAGTCGTCGGTTTTCTTAGGAAATATTATCCAGAAGCTATTTTGATAGCCGCTTGTGGTGAGAATCAAGACACTTCGAGTAAAAGAATAAATTCGTGGAAAAAAGGCTACCAACGTGGAACACCTGACTTGATTATCGCCAATGCAAACCGACAGCATAGCGGACTCGTGATTGAGTTCAAGAACCCAGGTGGCACAGGTAAGACATCCAAAGAGCAGGAGTCTCTGTTGCTCAGATATAAATCCGCTGGTTATCTAACGTTGTTGTGCGACTCATATGACGACGCTATTACCACGGTAATAAAATATCTCTTTGACGTTGGGTTTCAGTGCTCTCACTGCCTTCGTAAATTTAAAAATAAATCAGCGTTGAGTAACCACGAGAGACGCTATTGTAAAGAGACTTTTTAGACAGCGAGTAATGAGTCGAGTTAGCACTCGTTCTCGCTGTTGAGACGACGCTTGAGGTGACAACTGTTCTAACATTTTTAAAAGATATTTTTAACTTGACAAAAACGTTTGCGAAGATTTCTCTATTTGTTTCGCAAACCTTCTGACCACTGTGTGAAAAAATGTTTCTACGGGAGACATTGGACGCTTCATGTGACCAATGTATAAATTTAATAAAGTGGGGTATCCGAGAACACCTTTAATTTTGTGTGGAAGGATGATGACGTCTGCACACTGCGCGATATTGCTCAGCACCACCAACGAACGATGGTCCTGGATTATATCTCCAATTGAATGGCGCTTCAACAGTTGTTCCATCAGTGTCGCGACAAACGGCGCAATACGCTTTTAGAAATGTGATGTCGTCTGCCATTGGGAACAGTGTGTCAAGTTCACCAAGTCTTTTTAAACGCTCTGTTGTTATGAGACCACAAATAATGACGTGAATGCCAGCTTTGATGTACTCGCGAATAACTGGGAGTAGATCAGAGTACCAATGGCCCTCATCAATGCCGATGACGTCATAATCGACTATCTCGGAAGAACTCGGAAGGTTGGTGATTAACTTCGCAGGTAAACTGTCTGATCCAACAACAATGGTCTGACGATGTGTGGAGAACGCGTGGTCAGTTCGTCTGGTGTCGCCTGCGTTGTTCATGTACAGGACTTTGAGCCCCGACTTACTTAACGTGATTAACCTATGAAGAGTCTCTGTTGTTTTTCCTGCAAACATGGGACCAATCACGATTTCTAGTCTACCGACTTTCTTCATGGTTACTATACCTCCAGAGAAACGTTCTCCCCTCTCGCGGCAACTGTTGTTCGTTGTTAAATATCCGCTGGAGCTCTAAGTTTTCAAGATGAGTCTTCGAGCTCTCATGTCTCAAGCGATGCAGTGGGTCGTTGGTGGCCACACCGCATGGGTAACAGGTGTACACGTTTTTATTTCTCGCAAAGTGTCTGTGGGCAGGCGAGAGTACGTGGTCCCTGATATCGTCCGCACCTAGTATCTCATTACACCCCACCTTGCAAACGTGAACGTCGCGGTTTGCGGCTAGCTCTAGCCACGCTTTGGCTTTGGTTGGGCATGGTTTCCACAGAAGGGTCGCTAAGAACACTTGGAGGAAATTACCGAGTAATGTAGCGTTGGGCTCACTAGGGTTGCTCAAGTAGACACCACTCGCTAACATAAGGTGTTTGAATGGTGAGTAACACCACACAGGGATTATGCTAGCTAATGTATCAGCAAGCTCGTTGACTCTGTCTTCTCGAAGATCGATCCAAGCGTCGAGAAGATACCTCGTATGGCGGATCTGAGAGCCAAGCCGTTTTGGTGGTCCTTCAGGGTCAGGGTCGAACATTGTGTATGTTGAGAAGTACTCGTTTAAGACGGTGGGTCCAGAGGCGTCTTGTAGGGTGGGCACACTGATAAAGGCTGTTCTCAGAGTGTTGGCAATATCTTCTTCGCTGATTTCTCGGGCTTGAGTCATTATGTTATACTCCTGGAAAAAATTAGGATTTTTTAATGCGTTTGGTCTGGAACTGTGAGACACCTGTGAGGTTATCTGTGAGACACCTGTGAGGTCAACTGTGAGTAAGATAACACGTGATAGTGTATTAGATGGTTGAGGACTCACAGACGGCTGTTGAAGCGAAGATTACGGCTGATGTGAAAAGTGTTAAGGTGAAGGACCCAAAGCGTGTCGCTGCTGGTAAAAAGTTGGCTGAGATATCGAAAGCTGCGAAAGAAAAGAAAATGCGTGAAATGATAGTCAACGAAGAACAGGGTGGTGAGTGGGGTTATGGATATGTTGTCGGAACACTTGGCGTAATCATCGCTGGTGCTTCGTTGTGGTACACAATTAGCAGTGAAAAAGAGACACGACTAGAGCCTGTGAGTACTGCACCAGCTGTGTCAGAAAGTTGTAGAACTCGTCGTCCAGCACTAGACACGTTTGATTCTTGAACAAAACACACGACAATGTATATATGTCCGCGATCGATCGAAAAGAACTTATGAACGAATTGTACGATGCGCTACTTGTTACGACTGGCGCTGTGGCAGTGAGTATGATCTCTAAAAAGGCTTTGGGAGAACCATTGGGAACACCAGAGACAGTGAAAGGCACAGTGAAACTTGCTGCAGCTGTTGGTGCAGGAACGCTGTTAGTAAAATGGGCGCAATCGAAAAAGTGGATACCGACAGACCCATTCAAATCAATGTAAGTTAATGGTGAGTGTTGTGGCTGGAGGGATTTTTAATGCAGTGGCTTTCGCAGGCGCTGGCTTTATGTTTTCGAAGTTTAATCATTCAGGTTATGAAGCTGAGATGAAAAGACATAACCATGCGTTGGAACAGCTAGCCAGTGCGAAAGAAGTGTGGTATGAGAATGAAGTCGCTAAGAAAGATAAGATCCAGCGTTTACGACAACGGCTCTCTGATGCTAATGCTGACATCAATGACACAAACCACGCGTTGGAAGAACTTAGAAGCGTAATGACCATACAGTACAGCGGACGAGTGTTCACTAACTCCCCGAAGATTGCGGATTACTACCAACCGAGTGCGGAAATGAAGGAATACCAATTGTTGTTTGTTAGCGCGTTAGGTTTGGGTAGTGGAATAGCGGTATGGGTGCTAACTCGGTAAAAAAATGTTGGAGTAGTATAAGAGTGATGGACAAACTTATGAGGCAGATGAGTTATGGCTACACAATTGACGAGATTGCGAGCGAGACGCAAGTTGAGTGTGGAGACACCTTCAGGCTTTACTACTGCTCGGATTGCGACGTTGTGAAACATGTGACCGACTGTGGTGGGTACGCATGTCCAAAGTGTGGCGACATCGAATGGGGCTACACTCAGAGTTACAGCGACATGAGACTCACTCGGTTAAAAAGCGTTCACAAACGGTCTTGGTGGATGGGGAGGAGACTACGGAACGTTGTGAAGGGTGAGCACCTTGAGTTGATAAAAGAGGACTTCCTGAAAGTTGTCAATGTGCTGCACTCATGCAATTTGATAAAGGGTAGAAATGTCAGCAGATATGGATACTACATTATTAGGTTGTGTCATAGAAGACGAGTCGAGACACTCAAGGTGTCAGACCTCAAAGACGGGAAGGTGAAAGACTTGTTTGACGATAATTTGTTTGGGGTGGTGTACCCAAAACTGGGATGGTGCGAAAGTGGTGACAATTACTACGACGAGTGGTTTAGGAAAAAAAATACAAGTGTAGTATATAGAAGCCAATGAGTCGGACTGTGAAAAACCCGCTGAAAAAAAGACGGGCGCATAAGACGAGTGCAGCCGTTGTCAATTCACTAACAGATGAAGCGACCAACGTTCACGGCTTCTTTAGAGATCAGGAGGGACAACGTCTAGTCGAAGACCTCGCACCGTCAACGCATCTGTTGGATCGAGCACTGAGAGGGTTCACAAGGTCCTATGGAGTTGAAGTAATTGACGACAGAGACATCAATCAGGTAAATGGTAGTAGAAGTGCTGTCACTAACCTTTTGAGACGTGAATTAGGTGAGACCAACGGAATGAAAGTGGTGGAGACAATCAAGGTCACTTTTGAGAAAGTTTTAGAACTCGATAAGACCACGTACAAAACTGCCTACTTTAACAGCGAAACGTTCGTCGTCATTAATGACCACGACATCGAGGGTGTCGCCAATCGTGGGTCGGAGCAGATTTTGACGCGGATAGCTGGGTGGTTATCTGAGGGGTCTGGATGGACTATCGACAAAATAGATGCACACTACGTTAATGTCGCTATTTACAGACCTTTGCACGGGAGTAGCTACATTGTGTTGCCAAAGGAGCTGTGCAACAGTATGAAGGGTTTGATAAACGTAAATAACGATGATGACAACGAGTGCTTTAGATGGTGCCACCTTGCACACAAATTTCCTGTTGGAAAAAACTCTGACAGAACGTCAAAGTACGTTAGGCATGTCGGTGAGCTGAACTATGACGGAATTGACTTCCCAGTCACACTCAAAGACTACAACAAGATCGAAAAGGCAAACGATATTAGCATTAATGTTTTTGGGTACGAAAATAAGCAGCCATTCCCTGTGTACGTTTCTAAGGAGGCGTATCCTGACCATATGGACCTACTGTTGATAACTAATGACGTGGGCAACAAGCATTATGTGTACATTCGCGATTTCGACAAATTCATGTACCGTCAAACAAAGTATAAGGCGAGAAAGCACTTTTGTAGGTATTGTTTGCAATGTTTCACCCGTGCGGACGTGCTTGAACGCCATGTGGAAGTGTGTTTGGTCATTAATGGGAAGCAAGCTATTAAAATGCCACAAAAAGGTGCGAAAGTAAAATATGAGAATTTTAGTAGACAATTAAATGTACCATTTGTGGTGTATGCAGACTTCGAGGCTATCACACAGAAGGTGCACACAGCGACGCCATCAAGCGAGTGTAGCTACACAAATGCTTACCAGAGGCATGTTGACTGTGGTTATGGGTATAAATTAGTTTGTTGCTACGACAATGCGTATAGTAAGCCAGTGAAGGTGTATCGCGGTGAAAATGCAGTCAACAAGTTCATTGGGGAGATGTTAGAAATTGTCGAATATTGTAAAGAGACATCTGAGAGTCACTTTAACAAAGAAATGATACTGACTGACGCCGATAAGAAGAACTTTGACGAGGCTAAAAGTTGTCATATTTGCAGTGTCGAGTACACTGGTGCTGACGTTAGAGTGAGAGACCACTGTCATGTCTCAGGTAAGTACAGAGGGTCCGCACATCGTGAGTGTAACGTGAACTTTAGATTGACTGACAAAATTCCTGTGATCTTTCATAACTTACGCGGCTACGATAGCCATTTCATCATGCAGGAGATTGGTAAGTTTGACCAAGACATAAATGTGATACCAAACAACATGGAGAAGTACATGGCGTTCATGCTTGGAAAAAACTTGGTGTTCTTGGACAGCTTTCAGTTCATGAGTAGTGGTCTAGACAACTTGGTGAAGAACCTACCAAGGGACGCTTTCAAACACACGTCAGAAGTGTTTCGCGACGAGGGGTTGGCACTTATGACAAGAAAGGGGGTCTATCCCTACGATTATATGGACTCCTTTGAAAAATTCGACGAGCGCGAGCTACCCTCCAAAAAAGATTTCTACAGCGTTCTGAATGACGAGCACATTACGGAAGAAATGCATGAGCGCGCCATCGATGTGTGGGACTACTTCGACGTTGAAAGTATGGGTGGGTATCACGACCTGTATTTGAAAAGCGATGTGCTCTTGCTCGCTGACGTTTTTGAGAACTTTAGAAAGACATGCCATCGCGAGTATAAACTAGACCCTTGCCATTATTTCACGTCGCCTGGATTGGCTTGGGATGCTATGCTGAAGATGACTGGAGTGGAGCTTGAGTTATTGTCCGACATCGACATGTTCCAGTTCGTAGAATTAGGTATGCGTGGTGGTGTGAGCTACATATGCAACAGACATGGTGTGGCGAATAATAAATACATGAAGGGGTACGATAAAGCGCAAGAGTCGAAGTATTTGATGTACCTTGATGCCAACAATTTGTATGGGTGGGCAATGAGTCGAAGTCTACCTACGGGCGGTTTTAAATGGTTGACTAAAAAAGAAATAGAAAAGGTTAATCTATGCGACTATCACAACAATAGTAAAAAAGGTCTACTGCTCGAGGTCGACTTGGAGTATCCAGCCCATTTGCATGACCTACATAACGACTACCCGCTGGCTCCTGAGAAGATGGAAATAACTGTTGACATGTTGTCGGAGTACTGCACAAAAATCAAAAATAAATTTAATGTGAGTGTTGGTGGTGTGAAGAAGCTGGTGACTAATTTGATGGACAAAAAAAAGTATGTGTGTCACTACGGAAATCTGCAGTTGTATATGGATCTTGGATTGAAAATCAAAAAGATTCATAGGGTCCTACAGTTTGACCAGTCCAAGTGGCTAGGCAAGTACATCGACTTCAACACAGTCAAAAGAACTGCGGCTAAGAACGCTTTTGAGAAGGACTTCTTCAAGCTAATGAACAACAGTGTGTTCGGAAAAACGATGGAAAACTTGAGGAAGCGTGTGGATGTAAGATTAGTGACCACTGCGAAGAAATTAGAAAAGCTTGTCTCGAAGCCGACGTTTGTGTCTTGCAAAATATTTAGCGAGAACTTAGTCGCTGTCCACAAGGTTAAAGAAACGCTGACACTAAATAGACCCGCGTATGTAGGTATGTGCATACTAGACTTGAGCAAAACGCTGATGTACAATTTTCACTATAACTATATTATGAAAAAGTACTCTAGCGACACCTGTAGATTACACTTCACCGACACTGACAGTCTGTTGTACACAATCAAAACTGACGACGTTTACTCCGACTTTATGATGGAGCGCGAAAAGTTTGATAATAGCGACTACCCTGCAGACAGCCCATTCTTTTTTAGAGAGAATAAGAAAGTTATTGGGAAGATGAAGGACGAGTGCGCTGGAACACCAATTATTGAGTTCGTTGGGTTGCGCAGTAAAATGTACAGCTATTTGAAAGAGGATGGGGGTGGTGGGAAAACTGCTAAAGGTATTAGAAAGAATATAATTAAAAAAGTGATCAGACATGAAGATTACAAAAGTGTGTTACTTGAGCAGAAACAATTGCGACACACAATGAAGACCATTAGAAGTGTCAAACATCAGCTCGGTAGTTATGAAATTAATAAAGTGTCGCTATCCTGTTTTGATGATAAACGATACCTTTTAGAAAATGGCATTGACTCCTATGCGTATGGTCACAAAAACATTGAAGTGAGAGGCGACAAACGCTGAAAGTAGTAGTGAACAAACAGACTGATCTATTATTAACAGGTGACAATAACCTAATTTGCATAACGGGTGGCAATTTTATCACGCGTGAGACACTTTTACGATACATAAATTTGTAAAAATGTTTAAACGACTATTTTTTAAATGTGATTTGACAAATTTGTGAAAATGTTGAAACGACTATTTTTTAAATGTGATTTGACAAATTTGTGAAAATGTTGAAACGATTATTTTTTAAATGTGATTTGGCAAATTTGTGAAAATGTTGAAACGACTATTTTTTAATATGTGGGAGTGAGCTCGTACCACATTTTATTTTTTTAACACGCGAAAATGTTGAAATGACACTTTCTATTTTTTCCTAAATGTAATTTGTGAGAATTTTGAAACGACGCTCTCTATTTTTTTTAAATATGGCTGAAATGGTGTCAAATTTAGCGAGAGTCGCTATTTAGTATAAATTTGGTATTGTCTCGCTAGTCTCGCGTGTGTTTGACGTCAATTTAGTAGAAAACATGCGAAGGGTGTCTAGATTGACTAACGATCGCTGTAGTAGTATAGTAAGTAGGGCTGCGAGCTTATTCGACCTCAAACGTTAATATAAACACCAAAACATCGCCAAATTTGTCGAGTCGTGACTTGGCCAAATTTGGTGATGTTTTGGTGTTTATATTCACAGTTGAGGTCGATTGAGCTCGCAGCCCTACTTACTATACTACTTTAAATGTTTGCATCATGCATATAACTTGTCAACATGGCCACTGGGCAGTGCGGAGTACCTGTCTTGCAGATATAAACGAAGTTACCTTCTCTGTAGATGTAGGTTTTGCTCGTTGGTAAAAATATCTAATGTATTCCTCAAAAACTTCTATATGATTGGGTTAAATAGCTGCTAACTATTTATACCGAAAAAATCCAAACCCTAGGGTGCACAAAGCAGCAATTCTCAAATCTTTTACGTTATTTTTGTCCTGGCCGAATCTGTCGATAATCTCTTATCACTTGGGAAGACACAGGTTTCTTCTTTTGTATAGGTTTTCCTTTTTGTCTCTTTGCGGATTTAAGGGTTAGGATTCGTGTTGGGTATGAATGAATGCAACCATTTCAGTGCGGCTCTAGCAATATATTAAGATATTGGATTCCAAAATCTTGAAAAAATTCTTGGCAATTTCTGGTTATAATAATTAGCAAAACAATCCACTGTATGTGTTCCCCAGCGACTTTCGAGGTACACAAACAGCTCATCAGTTATGTGCCAATCATCTGTGACGATCAACCGACTGACGTAGTCCGCTCGTGTGTTAAACTCTCAGGATCCACTGAATATCTAAGGTAATATTACGCTCAATGCATATATTGAAAATGCTTATTGCCATCCTTTGCAATTCTAATGTCATACTCCCTACTTCGACAATCTTTGCAGCTGCTTGATTGTTGGTAAACCATTTTATATGTGAACCATTCAGTAGCTCTATGAATGCTAATAACGAAAACTCGATCGCGGCCAAGTGGAATTCCTACGGCATTCGCGTGGTGCCCACATTTTATGACAAATAAACGCTGTTTAGAGTTATCGTAGATCCACAGTCTGTGTGACTAGCATCGGAGTATACGAAACAACTTGGTTGTTTGTCAACAAAACAGTGCCTTTCATTACTTTGCCAAAAGATAATTCTTGTTTACAGTAATCGTCTAAAGTAAATGTATTATCCCAGCTTTGGGCACTCGCTATGGACATACTGCAGTGTCGAGTCATTATTCTGGAGATATTGCGCATAACGGTACCCATAGAAATAATCTGCCCGACAAAAGAAAGATGCAAGTTTCCTTGCCGAAATATTATAAGCCGCTTGTGTTATAATATTGATGGTATCATTAATCTTGTCAATTATTCTCTCGCTAATACGTATTGTACCTTTCTGGGTGTCCCACATGATACCCAACCATTCTATTAGTTAGGTAGGCTCCCATACCTACTTTGTGTCATTTGGTACGAATCCCATACTTATTAAGTCTTGCCAGACTGTTTTGGCGATATGACGACACTTATTTCTATTCCTCTCGATTGACCAACCGTCATCCAAGAAAATAGCAATCTTGATGTTTTGGTATCGCTAGTGTTTCTCTAACGGCTTTAGAACCTCAGTGAATATGTGGGGAGCGGTGGATAGGCCAAATGGTAGGACTGTAAACACGTAAAAGTTCTCATGTAATGAATGAGAAAGTTGCCAAGAGAAACCTAAGTAAGTCTGATGCTCATTGTATATTTCAACATGATGAGAACATATAAGCGCCTTCTTCGAAATAAGTTAACGCGACTTTCCAGTCTTCGTATTTGACCCTCTTTTTGTAAAAGCACTTATTGGCGTATCTTAGATCAAGTATTAAACGCTTTTTGCCATTGGATTGTACGAAAACTGATAATGGATTGACCGCGGCCGGAGCTTTGGACACCTTTAATCTGACAGGTTCTCGAATAACTTGTAAAATAAATATCGACGTACCGGTTTCCTTTCACACACACAGGCACGCCAAGCTCAAATTCAAAACTTTCTATAGTTTCTATGTAATTATCGGCCTACCTCAAATAGATCATCATGGTCTGCCATTGGAGCTTGTTTGGTATCCTGTTGAGCGGTTTGTGTAAGTTGGTTGACTATTGGCTCGAGGATAGTGGGGGCTAATTGCCCACGAGGATTTGCATTCCTTGGCCCAGTGAGCTGGTTTGTTACATCTGAAACATCGGTTGTTGTCGCCACTAGTGTCTCTACGGCCTGAAAGATAAAAGCTGGTCACTCACGTAACTTTCTTTGGGTTGGGGGAGGTTACCAAGCTCTTCTCCGGAATCAGTCAACAGAACTGTTTAGTAACTGCAAAGGCGTTGACTCACTGCAAATTTATAGAATTTGCCAACAATAGTTATGTAAATCCTTGTGCGCCAGCACAAGGGATTGTCTTCGCTTCATACCAGCAGAAAATACATTTACGTTCTAATTCACTGCGTTCAAACGAACGTAAAATATTTTCATCTTTTATTCTGCTAGAATAACAGTCTACAACAGGTTGATGGTTGGGTTCACTTGCAGGTCCCAACCTTGCTAACTTACCGAAAAAGCTGAAGATCAGAGCCCATACCAACCCTGGGTTTCTTATCAGTGTTCTTTGCTTGGATTTTCTGTCATCTTTTCCTACTGGCGGCTTCTTTAGCTTTCTTGAGACATTTTTCATCTTCCGACCCTGACGCCAACTCGTCCACTTCGTATTCTTCGACCACTTGCCAGGCTTCGATGTTCCTGTCGCCAATCTTAATCAACTTTTGTCTTCTAGGAATAAGTTGTTTGGCTTGTTCCACTAGTTTAACGATACGTGGGTGGTGGCTACTGTTACGTTGAGCTCGAACTGCTTCTGATTGCCTTTATAGGATTTCCTTTGAGGACAATTTCTTTACTTTGTTCTTCAATTCTTTCTTCGAGATATGTCTTGAACATTGAAAAGACTTGGTTTATGTTATCATCGTTCGAAGAAACCGGGTTGTCTTTTCGTTGTTATGTTGTCGTTTCGTCATGTTGACCAAACTCTTCTCCGGAATCAGTCAGGCGTTGGCTCACCGCAAATTTATAGAATTTGCTAACAATAGTTATGTAAATCCTTGTGTGCCAGCACAAGTGATTGTCGTCCCTTCATACCAGTGGAAAATACATTTTGTGTGTGTTGCGCACGTGCTGAATTTCAAGTGCGCGCGGAAGACCTTCCGCTTAGGCCAACGGAATCGAGGTTCCTGGTCCAAAAACATAATGAAATCGATCTGTGGACCTATCATTCTTGTCAGTGGCGCCCATCAGTTCTTCAGCGATACACACACCTCTATCGTCGTTTCGAGAAATTGCGAATGATGTCAAACAAATACAAATGGCGACCGATTTTGCGGTCGAACGTATCGATGGCTTCGCTATTAAAAAGTGTGTACACGTTGTGCAAATGATGCAAATAGTATATTTGAAAGTCGTGATGTGGAAAATCTACCAATAATGAAAATTATTTTAAATAATGAAAAATTCATGTGCGGGCGGTGGACGGTAGACTGAAACCTCAATTCCATTGTACCTGACTTTATTTATATAGATAACATCCATACGAAATTTGCACACAAATGAGTCACAGTGGCATAATAACAGCGGCTGCGGTTTGTTATGTTATCATATGAATCATACCATTGCAAACGCAAAGTTTGGCCACAGAAGTTGTGTATGCCGTAGGTTGACAATCAGTGAAAGCAGTGGACATATTTTTTTAAATGTGGTGGGATTTATGGTTGGATTCACTTCTGTGCACAATATTCTATAAAATAGCGATTAAAAACAAAAATTCAATGAAGCAACTTACACTACACATCTTTGGCACCCGAATAGGCCTCCTGTTTGCCGTACGCATAGTCTTGAGCTGCCAGCAGAAGCAGCAGCCAAATTGTCGACCTTGTTTGTGATCTCTTGCAACGACGATTTCCCAGCCTCTATCGTTTGCCTAATTTGATCTCGTAAGAGCTTATTTTCGTCAACAACATTTTGCAGCAAAAGCACGTAGTGATCGGAAAGAGACACATTCATATTGGTAAACTGTTTAAGCAGCTGTATGATTCAAGTCCTCTCGCTAGATGCAGTGAACCTTGGATGTTGAAATGGTGTTGTTTGATAATTTCTTTCTAAGTGTAGCAGTGAGAACCCATGAACAGAATATCGTTTTCTCCCTACTTGGGAGGTGGGTGAAATAAGCCAAATTTAGTACAAAAAGTAAAGCGCGGGCGCGCGAATTTACAATTGTCCTTCATAATTCCTTCATGTACATTGAGGTCTTGAGCATGTAAGGCAACTTCGTTTCTGTTTCTTCTTGTGGTATAGCTTACGTAAAGCCGGTTGATTTAAACCTGGCATCCCACGCAGCGAGTGGCGCACTTGCTAACAGTGGAATACGTCACAGTCTGGGAGAAATCTCAGTGCCACAAGGGCGACAGTACGAACTGCCTGCAAATCAACGACGTCTTTCCCGAGCGAATACAATGGAGGAGATCTGTCGCAAAAGGCATAATGAGAAATAGCGCAAGGCAAAAAAGAGACTGTCAAGAGAAGAAAAAAGGCATACGGTGGCGCAGAAATTGAAGACTTTTTATCTTCAGTTTAGTTTAGTTTAGTTTAATGAAATATGTCACATTACAAATTACAAATATAAATACAGGGTACTTACATACAAACACCTAAACTAACGATAGCACGAGACAAAGTGACAGGAGACTGACGTCCCAATTGACAATCCTCCCCCAAGCAGATGGCTGTGTGAGTAGGTAAAGAAAGGGAACGGGCTGTCGATTCTAGAGGAACGAGGAGAAAATACTATGCATTACCAGCAATGTGTAAAATGTTTTCTTAAAATTTTAAAACATTATTGACCGATGATGGTACTCAAAACGTCGAAATGTGGAGAGAGAACTGTAACATAACTAACATAACACGATTTTTTATTTATACAGGGTGACCCCTTCAGTGAAATACACTGGTATCACCGGGGGCCTTGTAAACCAACCCCAAAACAACAAAGATTCTAACCCAACCCTAACCCCCAGCATAATGAGTTTTTTCGAGATCACGGCTGGGGGTTAAGATTAGAAAACTTGTTGTTTTGGGGTTGGTCACAGTCCTCTCTTGAATCTGATTGGATAATGGATTTTCTAGCTTAAAAATATATAAATTAGACATGTTTTTTTCGTATGCATTATAAAGGACACCTGACCTAATCTACCTCATACCATGCTCTTGGCCAATGAACCTTACGAGAGGTGCTACATTTTTCTTGACTGAAACTATGGGCAACCCAAGGGCAAAGGTATAAATTTATATTAAAATTAGAAATGTATCTTTTGTACAGATCAGATGTATTTTGTATTTTTAAACAGCCCGAGATTCGAGCCGAGATTCATTAGTTTGGCCTCAATATTATAATAATAAACAAATTATAAATATATAAAAATAAATATTATAAATATTTTCTCAAACTCAATAATTCATGTTTAATAAGTGTTTTGAAAGCGGAGGAAGATCCATCTAGCTGATCATGTTTTGAAATATTTCAAAGTCCTGGGATTTTGAAATATTTCAAAGTCCTACGACTTTGAAAATATGTGAATTACTATGTTTGAGAAGTCAGTTCAAACACTTGATGTCAGATTTTACCATAATTTTAAAGGGCATTGTGCATTAAAATTCAATTGAGGCACTCAGACTTTGACATCCCGGTAAAGTCCTCCGTCTCGTGTTTGAACAATTACATAATAAATATAACAATTTATCACTAACTGGTTTACAACCACCTTATATATTTTATATTGTCACTGTATACAATCTACACAATATACATTTTAATTACATTGTTTACATACTATTATAGTATTTTTAAAACTTTGAGTGTTTCCAAAATACTGTTCTGTTTGTTATGTAAAATGTAAATCCTCATGTAATTTACAAAATTATAACTTTCCTTTTTTAAGAAATGTACACCAGATTGAAAAGGCCTACATTCAAGATTTGGTCAATGAAGGAGACAAAATTGGTGAAGGAACATTTGGTTTTGCTTGAAAAAATTATACATGGGTCATGTTGTTGCTGTGAAGTATTTTAAAAATCACTCGTCATCAGCAAATGTTGAGAAAGAGGCATTGATGATAAACTCATTTGATCATCCAGGTATTTTTATGACGAAATTGCACCTGGGTTTATGTAATGGCTACCACAGCAACATTTAGCTTACATATAATATATGTATATACAGGTACCTGTATATAGATATAATTATATAGATTAACAATATCCTGAACAAGGCTACTACTGGGAGTGTGTTTTGTACGTTTCGTGGATAATTATCTAAAACAATTTTCTTTTACTCTTTGAGGTTTACCTTTGTTTTTGGAATAAACACCATGTCAAAGCCATACATTTTGGTAACAGAATTTTATGGTATTGATGGCCATTGTGTTACAATTGCAAATGCTGCAAGTGGACACCTGACGTTGGATACTGCTGACTGTGCAAAGTTACTCAGCAAGACTGCAGATGCTCTTTCACATATTCACAGCAAAGGATTTGTCCACTGTGATATAAAAGATAACAATATTGTTGTGAGAGTGGAGTCAGGGGTGTATGCCTGTCATCATAGACTTTGGCAAAATGAAAAAAATTGACCAGGCAAAAAAATATAATCTGACTTTAAAGAAGCAAGAGAAATACTACAAACACTAAAAGCATGTTGCACCAGAGTTGTAGAGGGAAGACATCCCCATTCAACATCCAGTGACATATATGCCTTAGGTCAAGTAATTTCACTCGTTTGTTTCTACCATGCTCAACAGAACTGCAGAAAATAGCCAAGCGCTGTATTCATGGTACACCAGAGAAACGACCAACTATCATGGCAATAATTTCATAACTGCAGAATATTTCAAATTGAAAGGTAAAATATGAATTTTGTTGTTGCTACTATAATTGGTATACAAAAAAACGTCACACTGAGTATTTGGTTTTGAATAGTAGAGTTAATTGCTCAGCAAATGATGATTCCTTAAAATGTGCATTCCAAACCACCATTTACACTGACTACATTCAACTTTTGGTACTGCTCGGATAAAAATGGTACCCATACCAAAAGTGTAATGTAAATTGGGCTTAAAGCTGTATTTTTAAGCTCTATTTTTACAGCTATGTAATGCACATTTATAAATTACCAGAACAATGCCTATCTTGCTTTATTTTATTCTTAAACGGTGCACAAACGAGTGAATATCCTCAATAAAAATAATACTTTGATAGACATTCTGGTATTCACAAGACGAAAGTGTAAATAGATTCCAACAATCAGAGAAGTGGCTACATACTGTAACTATTTAACACGTTAAAAAACAGTAATCATTAACCCTTTCATTGCCAGAGGTTTCCCTTGTATTAGTCAGAACAAGATTGTCATTGGCTATAGTATTAGCCAGAATAAAATGCTAAAAGTGGCAAGGAAGGTTTAATCCTGCTAATAACAGATCAATTACACCAGTTTTGCAATTATCTGTGCCCCTTAAAGGGTTACAGTATATTGACTGCTGTTATGAGTTAGATATACTGTATGTTCATGTACGTACAGTATACATAATATATACAATCAATCATCTACAGGTATATTATAATACTGCCACAGGAAACTGGACATTCATACTAACAATTACAAGTAATAAGGTAATCATATGATAGCGAGTGCAATTAAGAATTTACACTGAGTGATATTTGAAAATTTGCCAAAATTGCACGAGTCATTAGGCAAGTGCAATTTGGCACCATTTTCAAATATCACAAGTAGTGTAAATCCTTAATTACACTTGCTATCATATCATTACTTATTTATTATTTCCATGACAAAATTATGTTAAACAATTGCACTAATTTATTGCACTTGCATGCAATTAATGATTTATTGCACTCCTCTCAGCCAATCAGAATCCAGTAATTTTGTCATCTACTGTATATAATAAAGTAAATAATTATGGTAACAATTCTTAATACAGTAAAATAACATGTATGTATGTTCCTGGTATTATTAAACCCCTATCACCCCTCTCAAACAGACACCTGTCTGTGGTGACAATTAACCCTTAATTAACCCTTGGTTAAATTTAACCCTTTCCCTCCAAGTGATTTCCCTCTACTGAATAAAATAACCAATTCTAAAAAAGGCCACTTCAAAAGGGAAAGGGTTAAGCACTTGGGTTTCAAGAGGCTGTTGCCTCTCCTGAACAGACTGGTATGAAGATTAATATGGTCTTTTCTTTTACAATAGAAATTAACACTGTTTTAACCAGTTGGATCCTCTACTTTTTAATATACAGTACAGTAAGGCCAGTTGTTATTAAGTACCGTACATGTATATGCAGATCAATGGTTAGTGTTGTTGCAATAGGCAGTGTTTTGGTTATATAGCAAAGCGAAAATTTGGTGAACTGTTGAGATTTTTAAGAACAAAATACTGACATTTCGAGCAGAGCCCTTCATACCTCTACAAATCTTGGCAGTTCACCACCTTTTCATTCTGCATTCTGCTATATGGTCTTATTATTATGGTACTGTAGTTGGATGCATTGAAAACTTTGTTAGCCATAGTATTAACTCTCTACTGTGTGCTACAGTAGGTTGTCAACATCTTTTAAGCACAGATAACTTTGAAATGTAGATAACTTTGGAATGTTCCAAAAGGTGTCCACTTAACAGGGATTTGACCGACTCAATTGTCGACCATTTAACATAACTACTTAAATATACAGTACATGTACATATGGCCTTTGAATACCACAAATAAAAAATACAGTACCAGGTATATTATTACAGCAGTGGTGGGCACACTGTACTGTACTAGGTATTTCACCTTTTATATGATTACCAACTACAGTGCCTTTTCATTGATATTAATACTGTACTGTACTTAAAAACATGGTTGTCATAGTATACAGTAGTTACATTATGTAAAATGATGTGGGACTTCCTACTTGAATATAAAGTTCAAATTCAGTTGTATTTATTTGGTCACACTAAAATCCTGTTTTACCAAGGACAACAACTTGTGACTAATGGAATTGAGACTGTTTGGATAGCCAGATCCTATTACTATTGAATCGATATTTGAAATTTTATGAATTATTTATTTTATTAACAAAGCTTGAAATTTAGTATCCAATTGGAACACAGTAATATCCAATTGGAATACCAATTTCAAACATTTGGATACTAGATATTCCAAAAATCTTATGATTTTGTGAAGTCATTTACATGACAAAGAGTTTCCTGAGACACCCTGACTGGGAAATTACAGTAATATGCAAAAAATATGGAAAACAACCACATGGGATCTTTCCTTTTTAAGATGCAATTTTTGCACTGAGATAGACAGATTAGCATACAATGTGTCCAAAAGATTGTTATTTTGTCAAATTATCTGCAAAATGAGCAATTTAAGCTTGATTTTCCTATACATGTGTGGGAGAAATCTGACACAATATTGAAATTTCATTGGTATCCCATCAGATACTGAACTCATGATGACATCTAATATCCAAAATTAATATCTAGCATCCCATGGATATCTTGCATTTCAAGCTCTACTCAATGTTTGTCAATTGAAGTCTTAGAAGTGGTGAAGGAAAATGTTCTAAGTGCCATTGTATAATATTATATGCACTGTATATTAAGACTCAACGAGGAAGTTGCATTGTTGCAACTTCCTCGTTGAGTCTTAATATACAGTACCTATACATCCAGCTGGGACTTGAACCTGCCAACTCTGGATAGAGAACACTGACTATAGAGGACCACAATGTTATTTACTTTCACACTATTTTTCTAAATAGTTTGTATAATTTCCCTATATAATTTCCCTTTTAACACAAAATGTCTTGTCAAAGGGCTAATTATATACCTTTGTATACCTTCTATACCAGAAATTCTTTGGACAGGTAGAAATCTTGAGGGGGCCTCCAGGGAATAGATCCACCACACTTGCTACACATATTGTGTCATCCGAAGGCTGAAACCAGGTTACACAGGCAAATAAATACTTTGAAAATTCTTCATTAGACTTTAAGGAATGAGAAAAGTAAAAATCCACCAATCCAAATCTGTTTTACTGTATTTTCATCAATTCTTCCATCCAAGCTGGGCCATGCTGCCAAAATTCCAGTTGATCTCCTGCTTCTGTATGCCATCTTTGAACCAAACTGCTGATCAAATACTTCAATTGTACCATATTTTTGAAATGACCTACTCAAATGTTCTGGGAGAATATTATTACCAGGGAGCATGACATGATATACCTGTAACATGACCTGTATATCATCGATGTCAAAGACACTTTCCTTGAAATGATTTGGGAGGGAGATGGCTGATGTATTTTGCCAGTTTATTCCATGTAGAGGCATCTTTGAATCCATTTTAAAGAATTCTAGGAGGTTTGATAATTTTTTTTCCCAGCACGATCCTTGACAGATTCATTTGAATGATGAAATAACATCACCAAAAAATGGTTGAAAATCTTGATCAAGCGAAATGTTGTCAAGAAATCTTAAGGCTGTTAATTTCCGCATAATTTGCAGCTCAATGGATCTGTTGTTTGCTGTTATGCTACCCAAAATGCCATCGTAGCGCTCGAAGCTAAAGCACCAAAAACAGTGAACTGGTCCATAGTCTGCAATAATTTCTTTCAGATGACAATGAAGATGCATGTTAGGGGTGCAAAAACTATTACCAAATAGTGCTTGGAATTGCTTGCAAAATTTAACCATCAGAATATCTGCACTTAATAGGTCCAGTTGAACTTGGAAGATTACCAAAGGCTATTTCTTCCAACCACGGGTCGTACACTGCTGAGCAATGGAAGAACTGGACTTTGATTTACTCCCTGTTTGCTCTTAAAGGTATCCTGAATGATGAGCATTTGAAATGTTGGCAGACATTTGTACTTGCATGCAAGTACTTGTTCAAGCCAGTCCTTTCTGAAAAGTTCACTATAGTAGATGATCCCATACATTTTGGACAGCTTTGCTGCTTCTGATTTTGTTTTGGATTTTCTTGGCTTGACGTCTATGCTCCTCACTTTTCCGTCTTACCCAGTTGTTGCGGTCAAATCCTGAATAATCCCTCTTTTCTGCAAACCCACCAGGGAAGTTCTTCAGACATCGAGAGCAGCCCATCTCAGCACTGTGTCCTTTGAATCCACATAGTTTCCTTGATGTTGGAATGTCTGATGAAATACAAAGCAAGGCTGCTCTGAACTGAAGGGGGATTGCACTCAGGCTCGATGACAGACAGACCCCTCTCCAAAGTGCTTTAAGTTCATCAACTAAGGGCTTAACGAATGTGTTCAAGCTTTTTGGTTCACAGCCCATTGCAGGAATAATTCCAACAACTGTGACATTTTCCCACTTGAAATGCTCTTCCCGAGGTAAATTCAAAATGACCAGGTACAGCACTCCAACAGAAAAATCTTTCCTGTGTTTCATGGGCTGGAAAAAGTCGAAATTTAACATCAGGCCATAATTTCTTGGAGAATTTAGGAAGTCAACATTGTTAAACTTAAGGAAGTCTTTCCACATCTGTCCATCATAATGTCATTTAGCAAATGACCCTCAATATGTCCTCTTGATATCCATTCTTCACACTTTTGTGGGAAACCATTCTTTTGCAAAAGTTTTTCTAGAGTGTTTAAAATTCCACCATAGCAATAATAGACTGGGTAATATTTTATTGTATTGTCCTTTAAGGTCACTTTCTTCACCAGCTGCCCATTGCATGGGTGTGCTTTTCCTCTGGAGCCAAAAATATTTTAACACCTTTTGACAATATGCTAACCATTCATCTCAGTTACACACTCATTGTAGTTGTAGCATTTAGTGCACTTGGGGCAAACAACATATTTGGTAAAATTATTACGGTCCATATCCAGTAGTTGGAAAAACCAATATAAGTTCAGTCAAAATATCTGCATGTACATGGATGTTTAATACTTAAAGAATTGCAATATTAATCGGAGCAACCACATCAATCCATTGTCACTAATATGACATACACTCTGCCAAATCAAAATAAAGTAAAGCAGCCATCGAAGTGTTGAATTAACAAAATGTAGGCGTCTTTGCTTTGGTACAGGATCAGGTAGTGGTGGTGCAGAAAGGATGTCCTGCTGCAATAAAATCTCTGGAACATCGGTCCACACTTCATCCTCAGTATCACAAGTCTCTTCAGAATCAGTATTAGTTATCTGAGGAAACATTGTTGCTAGAATGTGCAGAGTCAACCTAACAATATGACAAGAATTGTATTAGCAGTGTAGGCAAATTGCCTCTCTGCAATGATAAAAATAAAATGTATATATACTAGGTAGTTATGTCTCGATCAATTCCAAGCGTGACCATCCCCCCCTGGGCGTTTGACAGGCATTTTGGCGTCAGAGCATTGCAAATGCCCCACCGTGGAGTCAACTTAATGATACAAAATCCCCACAGTTGGGCTCTTGAAATAGATGCAAATTCCCCACCCACGGGCATATAATAAAAGTTTTCCAAATAAAAGAGCCAAAAAGCCACAAAGTTCCCTCGAAATTTTCCAAAGAAATTGTGCCATCCGGTGCATCCGCCATCTTCTGAACTCAAACGTTTCGCACTACACATGGTGTACTAAAATAAACATGGTTAAATAGCGGTTGGCATGCAATTTTTTGGCATTTGTTTACGTTTTAAATATGCACGTTCGTTTGGGGCTGCTAGTTCATGTACCGGACACAAATATTACATCATTGAAATATTTAGAGCGAAGGATCGTACTTCGTTTAATATGAAATGTGCCAACGAATTTTGGAAATTCACTGGCAACTATATTGGCATTGCCTCAAACTTTGTGACTATGCATTGCCTCCAACTTTGTGACTTCTTTCAGCAGAGCTCCAAATACCCCAATGCCCGACCTGAGAGATGGAGAGTCAGTAAATGCCCGTCAAATGCCCAGGGGGGGGCATGGTCACGCTTTCTTGTGTTAAAAATTAGGCATTCAACTTTAGAATAAACATCCATTGATTGAGCATCCAAGTGGCATCAAATTTACTTAAACTCACAAAATATAATTGTTTTGTTCTTATGGATAGAGTTGTGTTTGAATACTTTATAGATTTTCTGGTCTTATTTGTGCCTGTATATTCTCAATGGGTATTGAATTGGATGGGTATTCTAATCTAACATTTTCCCCTATAATATCCTTATTATAATTATACTTTTTTAAGTCTGACATGTCCTAATAGTATGTCCTAATAAATGTATCTTTGTAGTGTTTTAAATTGTGGTATTTTTCCTTACAGAATCTATATCAACACCTTTTGACCAAGTTGGTTTGAAAATTCAATTGGATGCCGTAACAATTAATGAAAATATAGGTACAGAACTCAATCTATGTTACCAGTATTACCTGTAGATAAATTTATGTTTGCTATTAACCATCGCACATCCAATTTGAGCCAAACTGGCTGTGCCTCTCCCCTCTACTGAATGAAATCATATGGCTTTATCCAGAATAAAATTTTAATACTTGGCTTTAAGGGGTGAAAAGGTTAATTGCATGTTTCATAATACAGTACCAAAATATGTAACTTTCTGCTGAAATCAAACCAACTTAAATTCAGTCGACAAGTATTGTACATAGGTCTTGTATATACATGTACAAGACAACTCTTTGATTTATTTCCTTCTAATTTATGTTTATTTTAGATCAATCAAGTGGTTTGTTAACATCTTAATCCTCAGTACTAACAGAGCAATTCAAGGAATTGCATGATGCCTTGGAAAGTACAAGGACTTTTGCTACCAGTTTATCTGAGAAAGTGGAGCAGCTAAATGATAGCAATACAGAACTAAAAAACTCCATACATTCCCTGGAAACATTGTTTGTTTCTTATAGAGAAAAAGCTGCAACCATTATTGAGGAGCAAGACCAGACAAAGTTATGAAGACATTGTTGGATGTGGCAATCTTATTGGAGGACTTCTCTCCATTTCAGAGAGACAAGCAATTGTTTCGGAGATCCGTATTGTGAGAGGCATATTCGATTTAAGGATAAGAGATCCAAAGAAATCAAAAGACCTGATGGATTTCCTTGATCCCTCCCTCTTCCAAAATATACTTTCTAAGGTGAAAGCTCAATGTCCAATGCTTGTAAGCATTCTGGAACAGCTTGTCCTTTCAACCAATGCATCCCGTTCTATCAAGAAGACTCCAGATATGAAGATGAAAGCATCAATTCATTTGCTAGCATCTATACTAGGCGTGCGTGACCAAAATGCAAGAAATGACATCACTATTTTGTTTGGCTTGCTGTGTTCAGCTTTGGTGCAGGACCAGCACTGATGTGTACTGCAGCATTTAGGATTGTCAGAATCACATTCTGTTTTGTAAGTAAACGTAGCTTTTGTTACCTTTATTATATTAATATGGTATGTTCAAATCAATGGTGTCTAAACAAAGTCTGAAAGGCTTTAAAGTGTCTATGAAGTGAAAAATTCGCTAGCTTTTTTTTCTTTAGCGCACAAAGTAGCATGGCAGGAGCGTACACTGAAAATTTCAAGTAAATCTGCTGCATAGTCTTCGAGCTATCAACTCTCAAAGTTTGGCATACTCTCAAAGTTTGACAAAACGAGAGTTGATAGCTCGAAGACTATGCAGCAGATTCACTTGAAATTTTCAGTGAACGATCCTGCCGTGCTACTTTGTTTTTTAGAGCAAAAAAATTATTGCGATTTTTTCACTTCATATTCACTACTGCATAAACAGCCATATTCTATTATTATCCCCTCGCCCGGCGCGAAGCGCCGGCCGAAGGCCTGAGGGCGAGGGTGCTAATATCGACCGGCGTTTAGTCCCTCACACGGGATTCCTAGCTATTTCCAGAGTCACATTTAGTTTATTTGTTTAGGAAAGGGGATCAACGGCCAAACCTCGTCCTCAGGGACTTCGCGGTACGGCCTTATATTTTATAAACACGAAAAGTACGTATGTTTTGTCTGGTTATACGGTGAACTGGTGAAGATTTGTGTTCAAAAAGTTAATAAAATGTAGTGTTCAAAAGATACAGTATCATCGGCCGAAGATGACAAGTTCGTAAATGGCGTCAAAAGGTAAACCGTCGGAATATATCGTCGGAATATCTAATATATTTATGAGAGTTTGTGAATCCAATTCGAGCTTTTTAAAGCTGTTTCCTGTTGGCAATCAGGCCCAGGGCTTCCCTACCTGTTAATCATATTCATATGGAGGGCAAAATGTATTCATAAATAAGTTAGCTACGCACATAGCCAGCCAAATGTCAAAACCAAGCGTGAAAAACAACTGTACAATCCACTGAAAGTATACGGTACATTACAACCAACTTCAGGTTGAGTTAAACATTGACCAAGAGAACAGGGGAGGTAATTTTGCCCTGAATTTAGGAAAAATGCTCTCATCAGTCAATTATATTCAAGTAATTTTGCCCTCTATATGATTAGCCTATTTACTGTACAGTGCTGGTAGTGTAAGGTGCAAAAACATGCAGACTATACTAATACTGTAGCTGTATTTACAACATGGGCCTGTAAACAATTTTGTATAACAAGCAATTACTGTATACTGGTTAGTGGTAATATGTGCACTGCTGTAGTGAGTAAGGGAGAGCTCAGAGTAGACAGACAATACATGGATGAGTGTCAAGCTCATATCCTCAGAAAAATGATTCTGAGTTACAATGATGTATACAGTATACTGATTCTATTGATATATGTCCTATGCAGGTTGAATTTACTACAGCAGTTGACACATTCAAACATTACTGATGTATAGTAACTGCCACATAGGCACTTATATAATTTGAACCAGTAGATCATTGTTACCTCTCTCCATCTGAGTGTCGATGGCTCAAATGGTTAGAGTCTGGTCAGTAATCAGAAGGGAATAATTTTTCTGAGGATATGAGCTTGACGATTGTCTATGTATTGTATCACTGGTCTGTATTCCATATTCCATAAACAATCTGTGTTCACTCCATCCATTATGAAACATGTTAGGCCTACAGTAGCTGGCCTAGTGGGCCATAACTTATTGTGTCTGATAGGCTAATGGACAATACTGGTCCCAGACTTGCAATGTAAAATGCATGTACAGCTTATACCGGCATAGGATTATGTTGACATTGGGATGTTGACACTAATCACTATATGTCAACAGAAATTGTTCGGGATTGAAGTACTGTGTCTTTATGATAGATATTAGTTCTAATTACAATATGTACCAATTCTAGGGTTTCTATTAACCAATCAGTTTCAAGTCCCGAGTTAGGAAAGATCAGTTTCCCTGCTCTGCGTTGATACCTTTCGCCAGCTCCACATCGCAGTAGTCCAATGTGGATAGAATTATCAAATTACTGTATACATGTATAATCTATCCACACCAACAATCCGGGTAGAATCCCTAATATGTGTCTAATTAGTAAACCCTATTTGAATGGGCCCTATACATTTGCACTATATATGCACCCCCATGATAAAGATGCACTTTCTTCCTTCAACAGCCAATAGTGTCTGTTTATACTAACTATTACCATTAATGTATTTAGTTATTTATTTTGATGTCATATGAAACAATTAAATTCAGACAACACAAAGCTCTCAGAGACATTGTCCACTGAAAGTCTATTCAGTTTGGCAAATGAAATTTAATTCAAGTACAAGTGTACAACTGAAAGTTATAAGAACTAAAAGAAGTACTGTCAGCAAAAAACTTTCAAACAGTAAGAGGGCGAGGGGTTGTTGCGTATACGTATTACTAGTACAATACTTATACAATCTCGATTGTGATTGACTAAAAAACCTACAGACAATTATTGATGTCTTGCCAGCTACAAAATATCAAAAATTGTCTGTAGGTGACGTAATTGTCTTTGCGTGCCTTACTTCCTAAACTCCTTAAAGGCTTCTACATTTATAATTGTATAATAAAACAATTATTGGATTCGGCTTACACGCAATATCAAGAATTATCCAGACCTCTGTCAATGTTATCAGCCTTTTGCCGATACATTGACCTTAGTCTAGATAATTATTTATATCATGCTCTGTCTCATCCATTAATTGTATATTATTAGAATCCTCAAAATAAATCATGTTTAAGTGTGAAACTTTGTGTGAAATGTTTCTAGGATGTCTGTTTTACGAAAGCAGTTGGAGCATTACAAATTGCTTATCAAGACCAGAGTTACTCCAGAAGAGCCAGTTTTAACTTATCAGGACAACATGCAGATAATGAGGGCATCCTTAAGGCATCTCAGGCTCTCTAAATTGCACAAGGATAAATTAAAGTGCCTATAACCCCTATTTTTTTTTTAGTTTTCCAAGTAGTAGAGCCAAAATTAGCTGAATAGTTCTTTTACGGTTTTTTATTTGGTTCATTGGTTTCGAAGATATAGACACTTTAAGTATGCTACTAGAAAGAAAAAAACGCAAATTAAAGGGACCTGGGACGAGCAACGTGATGACGTAGCTTAAGGGACGGATATTATGCTAACAAGTATAGACAGCGTGTTTTCTTTGCCGTGTTCGGCTACTCAACATCGTTTTAAAAATGTCAGACAGCAGCTCAGAGTCAGAGAATAGCCAACACGATTCAGATGTTTACGATATTCCGAATTATGCGATTGAAGACGAGTTTGATGATGACAGGGCAGAAACAGCGTCTACAACAACAGAGCCAGAGGACGAATTCGACGATGTAAATATGTATGCATACGCTGATGAACCTCTTGCAAATGAAGAATGGATCAGAGAATATAACAAACAGATAAGAGATCAACAAACGGAGAAAGAGGAGTTACAACGAAGACTCGACGGTACCGAGCCAGTACAATCGTGGTAGGTTTACAATGTAATACTAAATTTATGAGGGCCTGTTAATACGTTCAACAAACAAAAACATGAGACATGTCTTGTGATTATCAACGTGTGCTATTTTACTTTTTAAGGTGCAAGTGTGGCAATTGTGACGTCCAACATCTCCAAAATCCTTGCGAGTGTAATTGCTGCCAGGAAATAGAGAATTGTATGACTTCGCTCGCTGATGAATTGGTTGTACAAGATGTCTCACAACCGCCATCGTGTATAACTCAACACCCTGGATTTCAACCAGTCTGCTTAGAGAAGTGGTCTTTGAGAACTTCGGCCCGTAAATACAAGAGTCGAGATCGAAGAAGATATAAACAAAGGGGTTCAGAAGCGAGGTAAGAATCGTGACTAAAATATCTACTTTTTAATTATTGACATTTGTTATGCAATTATGTGGGTTGATATGTAAAATGTACCAGACAAATAGATGCATAGAATTTCGAAAGAACAAATATGAAATCCTGTGAAATTCTATATAAAGAAAATTGGTCTTCAAATATTCATATACAGTTGGATGAATCATCATTAATATGAAATTTCATTGTTTTTAGTTTCCTTCGCAGTGTTGCATATAGGGAATTTACCTATTTAATTCATGGCTATCTTGGTGATGAAAGAAGGGCATTACCAGCTTGTGCATATCATAGAATACGAGAAAAGTTCAAAGATGAAAAGGAACAGTTTACAGGCTTCGATGATGATGAATAACAATATATATACCGGTATAGGTGTATATGTCATACAGTATACAATATTCATGTCCGTGTTGTATTGTTACAATTTAAAATTACGACTTGCTATTGGCTTGAATATAATGTATATATATATATTTATATATATTCATATGTATTCAAGCCTACATGAATATTGTATATGACTTATCCAATGTCTACAGTCTAGGCTAGTTATTTTGTGTTTTACTAAAATTTTCAAGATAAAAGTAAATCTGCAAACTATATAGTATATTTATTAATAAAATGAATGTTCTTGGTGTAATTATCTCAGTGTTAGCCTCTGTTGCAGACGAAAATTATTTATGTGCTAGTAGTTGAAATTCCATGTGTATTTTTTGGACAATTAGTCACGTTCTTGTGGCCTTTCATAGGTTGCTTGCAAACTACACAATGTGGCTTTGACCTTGCGGATGCATTTCTTGGTTGTATCGAAGGAACAGGTGTAGGAAGCTCTGAGACTATAAAACAAATGAGACAAATTAGTAGGTAGTTAATAGTCCATAACAATGCAATTGCCTATTGTTCTCTTTAGCATGACCACTGTTACAAACATTGAATGGTATACATACAGGATATATTATACGGTATAGATACAGTATATATTATACGGTATACATACAGTATATTATTATACGGTATACATACAGTATATTATTATACGGTATACATACAGTATATATTATACGGTATAGATACAGTATATATTATACGGTATACATACAGTATATTATTATACGGTATACATACAGTATATTATTATTATACGGTATACATACAGTATATATTATATGGTATACATACAGTATATATTATACGGTATACATACAGTATACATTATACTGTAAGCATACAGTATATATTATACTGTACATGTATGTACTGCAGCATATTGCATGTTGTAAAAAGACAAAACTATACAAACAATAATAAACTCCAATATTGTATCTATCATCTCTGTACTCTACCTGGTGTTGTGGGTGGGACATTTGGTAAACTCATAAGTCGCCAGTCATCTCTCTACTTCAGGGCTTCTCCCCTAGATTGTTTTTCCAGCATTGTATTCATATGTGATGGTGTCATGTTTTTCAATTCTTGGAAGGCGCTTTCAAGTTGCATTTCTTTAAAAGCCGTCACTATTGTTTGAAAAATCTCACCCACATAATCTACAATAAAACCAAAAAATATATAACAGGTGTAATACAAGGCATGTTGGTAACACACATATTTGGAAGTTCATGTTCACACAAAAAAGAAAAACACATTCAACAAGAATGAAATATAGCCAGTAAAATCAAAATAGATGTGTACAATTAGGCAATAGAGAGGGTGTACTGGCCTATTAACTGAATAGCTTACCAAAATTTGGTTGAACTCTGATATCTCTTACTGTGCCCTCGCCATTTTTGAACTTGGGGTATACAATTTTTATCTGCTGTGATCCATCTTTTTTGGTTTTGATTTTCCGATGTAAATTGTAATTAAAATGTATTGTAGCCAAAATGTGCCTAAACAAAAGCATACAAACAGCAGTTATTTAGCCACACACAAGTACTGTATCTAATTTTAATGGAAAAATAGTACATTTGACATTTTGTACATGTAAACATTACAAACCTGCAATACATTCCTGGAAAAGAGTAATGTATCATTTTGGGTGAAAATTGGTTCACGACTGAGTGGAAGCCTTCTAGGCAACTAGTTTGGGAAATTGGTGAGGCCTTCTGTATTGCACTGACCAGTCGAGACTTGGTGAGATTGGTGCAAAGCTTTTCGTGTGCCACAGAACCTGCAGTATAACAAAAGATAAATAATAATTATTATTTCCTGTTTTTAGTAAAATGTCCCTCGGCCTAAAGAGGCTTAACCGGTGAACCAAGCTAAGCCGTAAGCCAAGTTTCTGATGTCTAGGGGTGCTAGTTCAGTTAGCTATTGTACCCCAAAAATCATCAGCTACATAACATGTCAGCCATTGTAAAAACATTTTTTAAAAACATTTTATTATCTCAATTTGAAATTAAAAGGCATGTTGCTGGATGACATGTGTCAATTTATAGTGCAGTATAGAAGTGTACATTAAACTCTACCTTCTACTAGATATTCTCTATGAGAAATTGTTGGAGCATGAGCACATCTGTTGAATAATGGATCATCTAGACTCTCATGCTTGTTAACTATGTGACTAAGGAATGATTTAAACTTAGCCCAAATCACTTGACCATTGCCATCATGAGTTGAACATGCACTCCAGTACAAATGATTACCACATGGCTTTATCCAATCTGACACAGCTTGGCACCCTCTTTCTTTTGAAATGGATGTTACAATTTTTGTTACCTCTAAAAACACAGAAATATATAGTACTAATCAATTAATGTTTTTTTAAAAATAATAGATTAGACAATATTTTTTTTCTAAAATTATTATTTAATTGCCCAATGCAGAATATAAAGTTAGCTGGTTATTTTGAAGTACGTGAAGAATGTTATTTATTCATGTTTGCTAAACTAATATACTGCATCTCCTGGTTGCTTCAAAATAACCAACACTAAATTATACATTCAATTATATTACTCACTTTTTTTCAAATGCCACAGGTCAAAGTAGTGTGTAATACCACTTTGCTTTTCCTTCATATGCTTTGCAATAGACAGGTGCCTGTCTGAAATAAATGTGGATATGGTCAATCCAATTCCAAGCAGAAATGTCATGGAATTGTCAAATGCCATGTATTCCATTGCAGGACTGCTTCCTGCTTCATTTCTCTGTAATAAAAACAAAACAGTGGATGTAGTTTTATATAAAGTACAAGTATATATTGTACATATGTATTATTTTATTGTATGTATGTATATATTAATTATACAGTAAAATTATATAATGTAATTTCTAGTATACCTGAACTAAGGAAAAGTGAATTATCAGAGAGGCAGTGCAGCTAAAGATTGTATAAGAGCAATATTTGGCACTGTGGCCCATGCTGTCATGGCGCCCATCACCAGCAATAACCAATCCTGACCCAGCAGCCTTTGCCTTATCAAGCAGTTCTTGTTGATATTTTTTCCAATGTAGCAGGATGGAGGGTAAAAGGATCTTCTGTAAAAAATATCAGGGTTTACATGACATTGTCTGTTTGACAAATTTCTTCAAGCTATATTAGTAACATAGCCTTCTCTGCAGGTATCTCTTGTTGGTTACTGTTAGCAAGTTTAATGTTCATTAGTTTTTATTTCAATCTCAATTATTTGAATCACCTGTACAAAGTCAGATATAATTGTTATGATTATTGGGTTACCTGTGTTTCATCTGTATGTCTAACCTATTATACTATATTTCAAAGCTATATGCAGTATATACGACCTTTCCATGGTCACTTCCTTTGCACAGGTAACCCAATAATCATAACAATTATATATATAACTTTGCACAGGTGATGTAATTAGTAAATCATTTAGATTGAAACAAAAACTAATGAAACCTAAACTTACTAACACTGTGGAGGCCACTAAGTAGTAATACTTGACAAACGTTTCTAAGTATCAGATGGTAGACAGCAATACATTATATAAACTACAAGTTGTGCACTTGTGACTTTGATTGTACATATTACATTGATGGAAGAGCTTCCGTTAAAATACTAAGATATTTAGCAACACTAAAAATCATAAGCTAGATTATTAGTACTGTACTAACCCGTTGGTGCTTAAAGTAAGTTTTGAGTGAGATGCAGGCTAGTCCCATGTGGTGAAAAATCTGAATAATTTTGCTTGCAGATGACCCTGCCAACAAAATTGCAAAACATAACAAAAAGTTTCCAGCTGGAATCATTGTTCCTGGCATTACAGGCTGGCTTTTCCATGAAAACTCTTTACGGCAATTTAAATTTGTGCATGTTGTTTTTATCACTGCCATAGTTCCCAACTGCCGAGTCTCCACTTGGGGGTTGCTTTCTTTGCAAAATGGACAGAACTTGAATAAAATGAGTAGCTGTGACAGGAATACAATAAACTTTGGCTGCACACGAACATTGTCATTATTATTGACATACACTCTAAAAATATGAAAAATGTACATGTATTTCATATTATGTATTTCATATGTATATATATACTGTATTTATATGTATACATACATATATTATATATATATATATACCTTGCATCATTTTCATCGTCAGAATCGGACTGTGAAATGGTATCTTCATCTGTCTCTTCAGCATACTCGTCTTCACTTTCTTCATCTGATAAATCACTTTCCATCTCACAGTCACCCACTGGATTACTAGTAGCTTCTTCTGGTGGTTGACTTTCCCCAGATGGTGTCTTCTGCTTCAGTTTATGATAATCTATAACAATTGTTGTAAGCAATTCAACAATGATGCGAATAATTTCCACACAACCTAAATTGTCTATTGGTCTTTACTTGTTTGGATTTAAGATAATCTGTAAAAAAATGTAACTTACCAGTTTTCGACAGGCTTGATGATTTGAGTTCGCGTCGACATAACTTCAGTTTATGCTTAGTTGCAACCCAATTGTTCCTCAGCCTCCTATTTACACATTGAAGGTTTGCACATTCTACGCATGGTGCAGGATCAGTTTGGCTTTCGGCATCAATAAACTGAAAGAGATGTAAATAATAGGGTATATATAAATTCATGTATAACATTTGGATTTCTTCTTTGATCAACCACTGGTCAACTAAATATTCCAGATTACGTGATCTACTGTAGTAACTCATTCCTGTCCGAATCTCGAGGGCTTTCCCAGTTTCTATCGGCATCAACAAAAAGATGTAAAAGAAAAAGAAGTGAGACAACTGGTAAAACTTACCTGATTTTTAGGTTTTGCGATTTCTTGAAATTGATCAACATGAAATGCACCGATTGTTGAAGGGTTTTCCTCACAGTCTTTTTCCTTCAGTTGGAAGAGACTACTAGAAGTACTAGGCACTGAGGTTTCGCCTCTCGTTAACTGCGCTCGTTCTTTAGCAGCCTAGTTAAAAAAGCTAGATAAAAATCACCACATATGGACCAAGAAAGCATGGCAAATAACGCTTCTTCACGAAATAAAGTCGATGCAATTGACGGTAGAACACTCACCTGTCGTTTATCTCGAGGGGATGGTTCTACGGAATCATCGCATATTTTGTAAATTGTTGGAAAGACCATTATACCAATGTCATCTTTCTTAAGTCTTGGCGTATAGTCTTTCGTCCCAGGTATTTCTACAGCATATGTAGCGTAGTCTTCTGATTTAAAGTGAGCTGAGCATATTGCCGAATGCTTTGTTGGTTTCCACTTATCACGCTTCCTCGCCACGAAATTGACCCAAACTTTTCTTCTCCGTTTCGCCTCAGCCCGATCGTCATTCCAAAATGGCATACGATGAAGTGAAATTCCTTTCGTCAAGTCTGATTCGTTCGCACACCCAAAAACAACACATCTATCTGGCATTTTTCCCCCTTCGATGAACAATGTTTGTGTTGTGTTTGTATCTGCTGAGAAAACCCCGTCCCTTCAGCTACGTCACATCATGTGGGTACCAGGCTCTTTGCGATTTGCAGAAATTTCTTGCGGGATATTCAAAATAGCGATTTCTTGCATTATTGTAACAAAAATATCTTCGAAACCAATGAACCAAATAAAAAACCGTAAAAGAACTATTCAAATAATTTTGGCTCTACTACTTGGAAAACTAAAAAAAAATAGGGGTTATAGGCACTTTAAAGCAAGGAAAAGTTTGGGGATTTCACTGTCCGAGGTTGGCGTGCAGCCAATGTATCTCGCATAATAATTATCTTTATTTAACAGGGGTTGATACTTGATACATATAAATATATAGTCAACCTGACCTGATTTCTGAATGTATGTGCACACATTACAGTGGTGGATCCAGGGGGTTCTGAGTGTTCCATGGAACCCCCTTTTGTGAAGCCGAGCATGTTCTTTACGCTCATTTCAGAACTTTATATTTTGCTCAAAAGTGCCCTCGAAATGCAGGAAATGCTGTTTTAGAGACCCAAAATTCAAAAAATATTCGGGGGCGGCATGCCACCGGACCCCTACAAATGTGTCGTCACTTACGACTGAGCTTGTAACCCCCTTTTTCAAAATCCTGGATCCGCCACTGCATTAGTGATGTATTCTGGAGCTCGATTATTCGGGATCTTGTATACAATTATAACTGTTCTATATTGCATCCAATCCTTCTGTTTGATGTTTCTACTTGGGTATATCACATCTGTAATATCCAAACTAATTCGAACTTCCAGTGTCAACCATAAAATACGAAGATACTAAGCTTGGTAAGTCTTTCATGTAAAATATTTATCCCCTTGCCTGAGGTGCTAATATCGACCGGAGTTTAGTCCCTCGTCATGGGAAATCTAGCGTTTTTAGTCTCACATTCAGTTTATTTGTTTATATTTATATATGCATAACGGCCGACATCGAAAAATTTGGTACTGGTAACTAGATACTCAGCATTTGAATTAATATTGAAATTGGAACCGTCACATGATCGCGAATGCAAACATTGAAACTATTCAAAGGTTTTTTCCAAAAGAGACATTATTGAGGAAATAGAAATCCGAATATGTATTTTGACTCGCTAATTCCAAATCTGTTTTCAGAATTGAAAACGGTTAAATATTTATCGAGATAACGTTCAAAATAATATACGACAAAGTGACCAGCTTATAGCCGACTAATTTCTAAGTACATAAACCATTTTTACGAAGGGTACTCACGTTCTAGTAATATAGTAAACACGTATGTTATTTATGTTGATTCGCTAATTCCAAATCTGTTTTCAGAGTTTAAATCGGTTAAATATTGGCCGAGATAACGTTCAAACATTTCTTCGACGAAACGGGCTTTTGCAAATTGTGAATTTTTGCAAAACACAAATACACGGCCACGGCGTGCGAGGTCTGGGCACCATGGATGGGGAAATTCCTGTAGGGGGGGTAGAAAAGGCGGGCGAGGGGATATTGCGGATTCGTATTTCTAGTTAATATAAATTCAAGGCTGAATAGGTGCGGCATATGCGATGATCGCCCTTTTTTTATTATATTTTAATTTTTAAAACAACTAACAATGATGCATCGATATTATCGCAGAAAAACTAAACCGTGGTTTCGCATATCCGCGCAATAGACACTGTTTCTTTTTGTAAACACATTGTCATCCACATTATATTATTTATGTTTGTTATATATATTAAATTGAAATCTTGATATAATTTTTAATACTTGAAGTGTTATGGATTGAATATCGCCGTCTTCACTTCAGGTGGTTTCTATTATATGTCTCTATATTTTTGAGGGATAAGAAGGGGGAAACTCGACAGTTTACTCTGATGTTTGTAAATTACCCCTGATAAATACACCGATTTATGTGAGAAATGCATTTTAGCCTTCCAAAAATCAAAGTTTTCTAGGGGTGCTTTACTACGTGAAGCAACTTACAAGGCAGTGGGACTATTTAACCCATAGTTGGGGGGAATGAGGGTACTATCACTTGCCCAAGGTGAACCCTCGAACTAGTGGAGGGAAGGAGTTGTCTTACTTCTCCATTCTAGACCAGCTCCAAGCAAAGTCTAGCCACTGCCCTTATATGTATATATGTAGCAGGGGCAGATCTAGGGGTAGTCAAACCGATCACGCGACTAAGGTAAAAATTGCGCAGTTAATTAGTTAAGTTAATTCAAACTGCGGTCCATAGCAAAGACATTAATATTCAAAATTTGTAGTCCAGTTATCAAGTTTCATACAGCGGCAAGGCCTTCAATAAAGTAATATATCAAGTCACAGAACAGCGGTCTTGCGCGTGAGTTTTGATGGCTCTGTAGTCTGATTCCAGCCATCCGATTGGCCAATTTGCTTTTTGATCGATCTGTGGGGAGTTCTGATCGATCGGTTTGTGGCTCAGGGGCTCGTATACAAGCTATCCGATTGGCTGATTCAAAAAATATCTGAATTCTCATTGGCTACATTTTTTGATCGATCATATGCATCAGCCTTCAGTAGCCTTTCTGATCGCAGCTTTAACGCGAAGATTCAATTTCAAGTGCCACAGAAATATAAAAGCGAAATAGCGAATATACTGCAATGTCTTATAGTATTTACGAGACTGTGCAGTCCGCGTTTGAGAGAAACGATCGGCCATATCTTCAAGATGTTTACGCTGATCTGATGAAGCGAATCGACGCTTTCCCGAAGAGTTCTGTTGAAGAGCTGTTCAGTGCTATCAACAACACAAGCTTCTGCCTCACTAGAAATTTTGGTGCCGAATCTTTCATCCCGAAGTATGTTCGAGAAAGGAAACACAAGTCTTATACAGCCATAATATATTGTATTTTAACTAAACTTGACTCTTACTATAATAGTTTTGCACTTGTATTAACCGAACAATCTGTGCGCCATGACCGGCTGGTATGATCGTTTATTAAATTAGCATATTACTGCGGCCAAACGTTTATTAATATTAAATATTTCACTTATATACTGTGAACCCAGCCGAACCAATATATATATACTGTAGTGTAGGCATTTGGTTTATGCTTTTTGTCACCTGATATTAGTTTTTAAATTTTGATTTGGATAATGGATATCTATTATCCATATAATGTATATGGACTGTGTCGGTGTGTCTTGTTGACACATTAGCATAATGGCTTGGTGTAATACGATCTCAGATGTGATAATTTGTGACATATTTGAATCAACAGCCTTTGGCTTTCCAGGACAAAAATTATTTTATCCGTTTACTATTTAGACATATTGACTGATGTCATGTTTGTAACTATGTGTAAACTATATATTATTATTGCTGACGAGCCCTGATATTGGGCGAAACAGTCATTTTTGCACCTCGCGTTTTATTTACCGAAAATCCAAAAAAATATCTAGTGTGGGTATTAATAACTAATCATACCCCCCTGAAAAATTTCCGTACCCCCCCCCCCCCCCGCGAATGTTCACAAACGAAAATTTTGACTAACGTACGAAAAATCCTGGATCCGCCCCTGATATGTAGGACCAACGTTGGAAACCTTGCAGTGGAGATCTTTGAGTCATTCTTTGGAGATCTTTGAGATCTTTGAGTCATTCAAATATGATGTATAGCTGAGTACTTGGAGTAAGTTGATTGTTGTTAAAGTAGTGTGTATGTTGTTGTATATGTAGTTGGTTTTAGTTTGTTGTAATGTTATTTTGTAATTTGGCACGAACAAGGGAATCTTTAAGATTCTTATTTCTTTGATATGCTACAATTCGTGCTTCTGGCCATATAATGCTCAATGTAGGATCTTGTTCTATTATATGCCAGTGTTTACGTAGTATTTGTCCAATGTGTGTTATGTTGTTATTATATGCTATATACACGTACTATATACACATAAGTCAAGATGGCGTCGGGTAAAACGTGTCTCGCTGTTGCTGTACTATTATCATTTACGATCTTATATTCTGGCATACTATGCTTACCAGCTAAGCAAAGTTTGGTGAGATATCGATGTCCTCGAACAAAATATTTCAAAACGCCTATCTCCTACCATTCAAATACAACATCGTCTTTCAACATCAGTGTCTCGAAGGCAGAGTGGTTCCACTTAGTGGTGATATCAACCCTAAACCGGGACCAGAAGGAAGACGACGAAAGGATGGAGATTCCGGATGTAATTCAACTACACCTTTACATGGTGATATTTTGAAAATATGGTCTCGTGGAATGTTCAACATCTATCCAACAAATTAGAAGAGATAAAGTTTATTCTAAGACCGAAGAGATTGATATCCTTTGCCTTCAGGAAACCTTTTTAACAAACTTAATAGACGATAATCAATTATCA